>BPUM01000931.1:0-463392 GCA_020521455.1 Prunus kanzakura
ATTGCATCAGGCAAATTTGTTGGGATGTCTGGAGTCTCAATCATTGCAATAAGATTTCCAACACTTGGAGGAATATTTCCTACTAAGCAAGTTGTTAGACAGATCCAGGATCCGGAGACTGCTGAGATTTGATAGATCACCTGGAGATCGATCCTCTTATGGAATTGTTTCGTAGATTGAGTACTTGAAGAGAAGATATTTGAGTGAGAAATGTTGGAAAGTCTCCAGTGATGTTGTTGTCATGCAGGTCAAGGTGCTCAAGCTGGCTCAGATTGGACAAGTTTTTGGCAACTGACCAGAGAACTCATTTTGGCCTAGTGAGAGCATTACAGTGTTCAGTCCAAAAGTGGCAGGAACCTTACCTGATAATTTGTTTGACGAAAATATCAACGAACAGCTAGAAAGTGCATCAGGTTTAAAGATTGGAAGCTCACCCGAGAAGTTGTTCCTTGACAAGTCGAGCAAAAGTAGGCAGTATATGTTTGCGATGGATTTTGGCACTGGCCCTGAAAAATTGTTTTCAGACAGCATGAGTATCATGACTGCACAAGTCTCACCCATATCTTCTGGCAATTTTCCCGAAAAGTTGTTTCTTGACAATTGCAAGGACTTGTAAACTTGGAGTTTGAAACAAAGGTGGCGGCAAGGAACCTGTGAGCTTGTTGTCTGATAAAAATAGGATCCCAACCTGTAGTTTAGCTAGCCACAATGGAAATGCTCCTTCGAGCCGGTTTTCACTCAAGTCCAAGAGATTCAAGCCTTGTTTGATTGGAAAGCCAAATCGGAATAGGACCTCCAACGTCACAGGATCTCAAGGATAATTGAGATAACATGCATTTTGGAGCTATGGTGACATTAGTGTTATTCCACCTTAGTTTATTTCCTCCAAGATGCAAATTCTTCAACTCCTTGAGTTCAAATAGCCATGCTGGGATATCACCATTGAGAATATTCTTGTCCAGCGCAAGTGTTTCCAGCTTGCTCATCTTTTGTATTGATTGTGGAATTCCTCCACTCAAATTGTTGTTGCTCAATGAAAGTGTTGAAATGTTCACCAAGTTGCCAATCTCTGCTGGAATCTCCATGGAGAGAGAATTATCCTGCAAGTCCAATACTTGCAACTCCCTCAACTGAGACACCACAGACAATGGTATCCTTCCCGATAGCTTGTTCTGTCGAAGTGACAGCTTACGCAATTCAGTAAGGTTTCCGACCTCTGCAGGGATCTCTCCTTGGATGAAATTACCACTTAAATCAAGGTACTCTAGGTACCTTAACTGAAACAGCTGAGGAGGGATATAACCATTGAATCGATTCTCCCCCATGTCAAGATATACTAGCTTGGTCAAATTGGCAAAACCAGCTCCTGGGATCTCCCCTTGCATCGAATTGGAAGCGATGTTGAGCAGCATGAGCGTTGTTATTCGGAAGAGTGGCGCCAGGACATCTGAAGGCACACTTCCATTGGGGACCAGATAGGAAATGTCAAGGCCTGTGATATGTTTTGAAGCTGATGCTGCATGGGAATGGCAAGTGACCAGGTTCCATTGACAACAATCTGAACTGGAATTCCATGACTCTAATAACTCGGTTACCGTTGCTTCATCGGTAGAGTTTGCTGCTAATAAGTTTTCAGTTAATGAAGTTTTGAATTCTAGTAGAGCTTCTTTGTGTTCTTGGGGACAAGAAAAACAAGGCATAGGCATGAGGTTTAAGGTGAAGAAGAAGATCAAGTATGCAGCAAAAGGTAGGCTCATCAGGCAGGCCATATTGCTTTGCTACTTAATTAAACTTAATTAAGCAACTTGAGATACTTATAGATGGATCATGAATGTGTTGATGGTAGAAACTCACAAACTAGATATTTTTCTATAAGCTCTTGAGAGTCGTGGTCAAACAAATCTGTGTGCTATGTATAATTCCAAATCCAGGCAGTAGGCCTGGGACATTGTCCTTATTTTTGGACCGGGCAATTGTCCTTTTATCATGACTTTTGAGGCTAAATCAATTACCTGAAGACTTTTGTGTACATTGGTTTGAAACACTATCAATTAAATCATGCAAATTTGTCAATAGAAAAACTATGAGAAAGACCAATGCGTCTGGTCCTAACGGTTCTAATTAAGCTAGTCAATGAAGATCATACCCTAGTTTTGTAGTCAATGACAAGCATATCAGGGTACGTCTTGCCACATTTCTCGACATTAAAATGCTTTAAACACATTCCTCCACCCTTCTTCATTTCTCATTTCTACCGTATGTTCTACTTTTATCTCTAAAAGGCAAAATGAAAATGAAATGGTTACCGAGCAGGCCGTTTGTAGATGATTCAGCATTTTTGATTTTATCATGAGTAACAGTATCACCACCAGCTTAGAGACTCCATTGTGATGTGAAGGCCTTATCTTTTTCTTGTTGATGGAACCCCATATCAAACATTCAACACTGCACTCGGTAGGTATAATTTGTTTTGAGCACATCTTTTGTATAAATCATTATTCAAGCACTAAGTCCTTTTTTTTGTCATAATTCAAGCACTAAGTCAAGTCAATATTTGTTTTATATTGGAGTGGGCAGACAAAAATCATGAAAATTCTAGTTGAAATTTAGCTAAGAAATGTATTGTATTCCCTAACCGACGCTGTACACACACGGGCCCTATATTCTTTTTCTTTGGACTCACCACCACTTTTCTTTGACTCAACTTTTTAGTTCTTGCACAGTTGAATGACTGATTCTATTTGGTGTTTTACATTTTCATAATCAGATTACTATTTCTTTTACTTTTCTGAGAAGACTACCAATCATCAAACACTTTCTGAAAAATCCTACCAGTTTCCAAAACCAATTGGTGTCAACTATTTTTTATGTTTTCAAGAAAACAAAAACAATTTCAGTAAATTTCCTAAATAAAGTGTTTTTGTTCCGCAACATTCAAACAGAAAACACCTTCCATGGCGAGGTTTAATTCGGAGAACGATTTGCAGTTAGTAAGCGATCAACTTAGCAGCCATAGCTAGGTGAATTTTGTGATGTGTTTTTGACAAACTGCTGCTTAGTATCTTAGGTTGGTCGAGGGCACATGTTTTCCCAAAATCAATTGTATCATTCATCTATGTTACTTTTTACATTCATAAACTAGGAACAAATTTCATGAGATGGATGGATTTTTTTTCCCTCTTAACTTGCAGTGAAAAGATTATCCAGCTACTCAAAGATCAACTGTAAAACGCTCTCAAAAATTTGAATAGCATTTTTCAGGTATAAACCACATATACACACACAAATTAGCAAACAGTCCGTCCATAGCAAATTGATGCAATATAGAGATTTTTGGACCATTTTTCCTGCAAAAAACAAACATCAAAGATGATTCATTATCTTGAGATTGATGAAAATGAACAAAAACAAGGCATGAATACCTCATCTATGGTGCTATGCAACTGAACTTTCAGAACCCAGATATTTGAACTCCGTGTTATAAAGAATTAAAGGAAATTAGCACAAGATCATGATGCTCATTGCACACCAATGTTTTGTATCTTACCTTTACATGGCTGCTTGGGAAGGCAGAGGTACGCAGAGTTTCTTGAGTTTCATCCACCAATTTTCGTTTAGGAATGCTCAAAATGAAGGCTGCTTGATCAGTAGTGGCAGCCATGGATGTTATTCTGTAACCACTTTCCCATCGCCTGTGTATACCTTCACTCGGGTATAAGAAATCAAGCTCCACGACCTTGTATTTTCAAATCAAATGTAAGATGGGGAAAATGAGCTATCTTGAAAACAAGAAAGGTGAACAAAATTTACAAATTCAAAAATTCGACAGACTTTAATGTGAGTAATAATATACCTGATCAGAATATCCAGCATTCCTGGACATAACAACACCCCAGCGAATGCCAGCGGTTGTCATGGATGTCACATGGAAACCTTCTTTCCACTTCTTATTTATCCACTTGAATGGAAAAGATTCACTCACTTTATATGACTGCTGAGTGTAAGGAGTACCTATATGCAATACAATAGAGTATAAATCATGGCTTAGGACAGTGGTCTAGTAAAGAGAAATATGCAGCAAAAAGAACAGTCTCATAAAATTAGAGTTTCATTCACCAGCAAAAAATGAAGATGAACAAAGTGCATCCACAAAGGCACTTATAACATGCAAAAAAAACACATTCCAATAAGGACTATTAAAATTTAATTTTTAAAGTTCTTCAGCATTTAATTTTCAAAAGTTTTATTCTTTCTGTGACCTTTAGTTAAAAAACACCGAGCTTCATGATGCAACTCTGTTTATGGTACTTTAACACGACTTTTGCATTGCCAAACCCTATTTATTGTACTTTATCATGACTTTTGCACAGCCCTGACCACTTGACTAAAACCCCATTGGTATGTTCTTGAGCTTCTTCAACAATGGGGAAATGGTTTTGTAAGGAATATTATTACATTGCCCCATGAAATGAACTTTTTGGGGTGAGATCTAATGGACGAAAATCAATCAAAGCTAATGTTTGGTGGAAGGAAAAGTATTCGGAATCACAATATCAATAGGAGATTTTATCAGCAAGGATGTTCCAAAGAGAATAATGAACTGCAGAGGAGTTGAGCATGGTGCAGAGGCCATCCAAGCAAGAAGAAACATGGGAAGCATGGAAGATAAAGAACATAAACACGATGGTAGGAGGAAGAAAAACGTAAGTGGAGGATAACTGGGAGTGTGCAGTGGTGCGAAAAGAATGTTCACGTCTCTTGGGAGAAACTTCAAAGAACAGAATTCAAAGAGGCATCCTGGAACAAGAATGTTGCTAGAATAAAAAGAAAAATGAATTAGGTAACTTGCAAAAGGGTATCCTAGATTGAGAATGCTGCATGAATAAAAACTGAATATGAGAAGAAAACTAGATTCAATTACAACCCTGGTATAGAACCAGTTGAAGACAACTCAGAGAAACAAGTGACTATGGATTTGGCAAAATAAGAAGATAATCATATTTCACCATTGACTAGTACCACAGGATATATGAAAGCAAAGAGGTGAAGATGCACACAACACACATTTATACAAAACTAACAGTATATTTTATTTTTATTTTTATTTAATGGTACAAATAAATGCAAACCTTTGGACATAACAACCAAGGAACTCCCATTAGCGGCACCAGCTATTGAACTAATATAGAAATTCTTTTCCCACTGTTCCATGATCCAATCCTGTCCCAAATGAATTAATCAAGATAATCAATATTTCAAGAAGTATATTACTTACGGAAGGATGATAGAATACACTTGTTTCATATGCTAACCTTATGTAGGAAGACAGTTGACAGCTCATAAACCTGGGAAGAGAAACCTGTCCCTGCATCCATGATTAGGGCCCACAGATTTGCTGCAGACGCTACAGAGCTGATAAATAATCCATCTTCATTACCCTTGTCGACATGCTGGCTCAGCCTTGTGTCCGCCACATTGTAGTGATATCTAAATGTCCAGCAAGAGGCTTACTTAATACAATGCAAGAAAAGTCCAGTGGGGACACCTAAGTGGTGAAGCCACTGCCCTACAGAGGCCATCCTAGGTTCACCTAGACCATTCCCCTTGGTTTCCTTATGAAGAGAAAGGAGAAGAAAAACCACCATGCAAGAAAACCATTACCATGCACATAACACATGGGTTTGTGGGAAAATATACCATAAATTAGAACTTAGGTTCATCATCACCTCAAATTGGTAGAGCCACTATTCATTCGGTATTTCTTACAGAAACACACATCAGGAGCATCATTATCAAGTGTTTCAAGGTCAGAATCAAAACCATTTAATATCATTTATGAGAAGTCCATAATATATCACTATGCATTTTATCTCAAACTACACTTTACACCTAATTATCTGATATTTTTTCCATTTTGTCCCTGTGTTGTCATTGTTTCAACTTAAAATGCAGGGACCAGATATGAATTGTGACAAAAGTTGAGGGGGTAAAGTGTAGTTTATCCTCTGACTACAAACACGGTGTAGTATACCCATTTAATCTATTAAAAACTTGAATAGGTGAGGAGACATAAGAAACCTATTTAAAGAACAACTAGAATGAGATACAAAAGATACCAAATAAATATCAGAAGATCTCAATATTAAGTAAAAGATGAAAATAATATTTTAGGGTCATGAGCTTAAAACTAATAGAAGGTTTAAAATCTCTTCTTTTATCTTCACTTCAGAAATCATGATTCCACCTTAGGAACAAATAAAGTTTTTTTTTTTTTTTTTTTACAAGCAACAAGCTTTCCTATTTTGGTATATAGCATTACATCTACTTTATATCAAATTTCAGAAAAAGGTTATTTAAGTGATATTTAAGATATGTCTAATAACAGAACACCAGCACATGGGCCGAAAAAAGGAATGCCATTGCCATCCTTCATAAGTTAGCTAATTTGCTTAAGCACAAATAGCGGTCAAGATAAAGAATTATGCCAAAATTACATACTTGTTTTTGATACTGACAAAGAAAAATTAAAACTGTATAACAACCTTTCAATGAAAATCAAACATTTAAAATACTTCAACTGCTGACACCTTTTATTAATGTTTCTGTATCGAAATAAAATATGTTTATATGAAAATGAGAAAACATAGCAAATGTAGGAAAATTTCACTGCAAAATCACACATTATGGGAAATCAAATTAAAGAAATGTATATTTCACCTTTGCTTCATTGGACGACGTGCATTATACACTGAAATCCACTGGGTAGCAGGACTACCTAAACGAACTTTCTTCTTTGGTTGCTCATCTTCTTCCAAATTTATAGACATTCTTGCCCGCTTTTGCCCAACCTATTTATGCAGAACGTTGAATAATTAGAAAGTCAAAGAAAGAAAAAGAAAAGAGTAAAGGAAAAAAGCTGAAAATTTATAATCAAAAACACCTTAAGAGCCCCATCAATTCTTATCGGCCTTAATGGCATGCATGGCTCTATCAAGCTTTCAAATAAAGATATCAACTTTGCATAATTTGGTTCCTCATCAAATTTCATATTTGTAACAGCTTCAAGAAACTGTTTGAATGGGGGAGGGCAGAAACAGCACATCAACTCTGGGGAGGTGGCCATCTTTTTCTTACAAACAAGAAAACTCTTGTTATCCCCCTGTAATTTCAAGCAAAACAGTGAACGAAGGTTGTCAAGATTATATGAAAACAGAATACAAAGGTACAAACACATTTAACAACGATACCAACTCACCTGATACCCTTGCCAGGGTAACCTTCCTTTAATGAGAAATATTAATGTGTATGCCAATGACTCAAGATCATCCCTTCGACTTCCAGTCCGACCTAAATGTGCATGTACACTTGCATACCTTATTGTTCCCCTGTCAAAAGTAGTAATGTCAACATATAAAGGACGGCCAAATAAAGTCTCAGAAGCACAAATAGGACAACGTCCTAACATTACAAACCTGAATATGTCAGGCCTCTGATCATATTCAACATGTTGACCAGATGCTTCCTTCCATTTAGATGCTGAAACAAAATATAAACATTATACAAGCATTATATACTAAATATGGGAATAGGATTTGCTTCATATCGCTTAAATTTCCTTCCTAAAAACAGAAAAACCATAGCTGACCATGAAACACAAATTGTTCATACTTTAAAAAAAACATGCAATGAAGAAACATGAGGGCAACATACCCAGGCCAAGATCAATCAGATAAAGCTTCTTCTCATCAGGTGTTCCAGATTGACCAAGTAAAAAATTTTCTGGTTTTACATCTCCATGCACAAACCTAGATTGATGAAAAATTCATGAGTTATTTATACAAAAGAGAATACATCAAAGCTTCCAATAAAACTTACCCTTTTAAGTGAAGCTTTTCAAGAATTGATATTGCCTCAACTGCAATGCATGCTGCCGTATTGGGTGACATCCTGTTGCAGACATAATAATGTGAATTATAGGACCGAAATAAACTGTGTTGCACACAGGGGATGTTGGGGTGTAGATTCTTGTACAATTGGTTTTTCAGGGGTCCATTACGTGTGCTTGTGTGAATTTGAGTGTGTTTGTGCATGAGAGAGAGATAGAGTATCTTACGATTGGCCAACAGAATTCCAAAGGTCCCAAAGACTGGGTCCAAGAATGTCCATGACCTGAAATATAAATAACATCCATCAGACAATGTAAATAAGTTTTGAATCCAATCCGATGTTAAGGAACTCCAAAACAAACCTTACCATAATGTAAAAGTCTCCTTGTCGACCCTTGTAATGAACCCAAGGAATTCCATAACATCCATTCAGATGACTTGACAACGTAAAAAGAAGGAAATCAGATAAGACATTTGAAACATTTCAAGATTAATGTAGATAAAAATTTAAAGGCAACCATATGTAATCTTTTTCCAACATATTCAGGAATAAACAAAACTCACCTGTACACTTGCCACTCATAAGGAGCGCCGTAACTGCAACCTTTACTATTTCGGTGTTCAAACTTCAAAGCAACCTGTAAAAAGGATCTTAAAAGATCATATATTTGTGATTCAGAAAATAAAATTTCCGAAAAATGATATTAAATACCTCAATTGCATCAGGTCCTGTCCTATCAGTGCCACCACTAACCCTTCTACCAACATAAACTTGGCCAAAACCACCCTTGCCCAACTTCCTTTCTACCTTATACACAGGAGAGTTACCCACTTGTACCTACACCAAGCAACAGAAACACTTAAATTTCTGCATGGACAACAAGACATTTACTGAACTAGTAGAGTGAGGAACATAGAACTTTTTTTTTTAATGCTAAATATCTACCAGCAGAGTACAGTCATAACAGCTGTTTCTCAAAATAGAAGTCCTAAATCAATGCAATTAAACACTAAAAAGGAAAAAGGAATCCAATCAAAAGTAATAAGTACAGGGTATATACCCTATCTGGAACAGGTGTCCCGCCTGCTTCCTCTTCACCTCCCATTATTTTGTCCGCACTTGCACCACCCTCCATCGCTATATCTTTATCTGCTACAACTTCTACACGATTATAAATGGGTTCGGCGGCTCCTAAAGCAGCAGCTTCAGGACGAACCTCGCAAGGTTCAGGGTCTAAATCTATCAACCTAACACCACGGCCTCTACCAGCTGCAGTTGCCCTTGTGGGTATTGCCGGTGAAGGACCTTTTGCTACAGCATTACCACCTCTTCCCCTTCCACCACCAGCTCTCCGACGAGGTTTATTCTGAGCAGGCAGTGCACAATTTTCGGCTTGGCCAATCGGTGGTTGTGAGGAAGGCTGGAGATCATCAAGCCGTTTTGATCTGCGCACTCCGCTTCGTAACTCTGGCATTCTCAGCCCATGCAAATCACATTCCACCCAATAATCCCTTCAGATACTCTGCAACATAAATATCAGGAAAGAAATCACTAAAATTATTAATTAAAACATAATTTACTGTTACAAGCATAAAACTGAAACAATTCCATAAACGTAAATCCCTTTGAGCAAGCAAAATAGAAATTTTAAACCCCTTACAGGCACAAGTCGTACTATATAAATCATATAAATTTATAGTATCATACTATTAATAATTTAGAACTACTACAAAACTGAAACCACAGTGATAAATAGAGAAAATCAAAACAACACAAAAAGATAAATTCTGTGAAGCTTGCCTCAAGTGCTACCTATAGAGAAAAAGTAAGGATACCATTGTGGGGCTACATAATATAGCTAAAGAGATCTAATTTTCAAAAACCAAGCAACAAAGTAAATAGTAAATGTGCTCAATAATATCAAATGAATCTATTCCATTTCTGTATATCTTTTGTTCGTTTCTCTTAATCAGTCATTAGCTTCGGCCAAAAGCACGCACCTTCATCAACCTAAGCATTGAAGCAACGATGATTACGACCAAAAACAAATACACTTCCACATTGAACGAAAGAATCAAACGGCTTCATCAACGATACAAAAAAATAATCCGAATCAGATCGATTTCTAAGCAATCACCAATCCGATTATCTAAAAAATTTGAAAACTTTGAATACAAAGCGATCATCGAACAAGCGCAAAACAGCTGGAAAAAATAAGAAGAAAAATAGCAAAATATGAATTTACTCACCGATCGGTTGATGAAAACCGAGAAAGCACAAGGATCGGAGGCTGAGACTGAATCAAAGACGCATGAAGAAGGCGATCGGTTCCCTTCAGATCGTCTTGTTCTTCAGTGAAAACAAAGCGACAGAGGCACACACATTTCTCTTATCAGAAGCTCAAAAAGATTTTTCTTTTTCTTATTTTGTTGTCTTTTTTGGTATTGAGAGACTTGGATGCTCAAAGGCTATAAATATAGGTAAGCCCTGAGCCTCTCTAGAAGTTTTTTTTGTATAAATAAAATAAAATAAAATAAATTTTCATTTTATTTTATTTTGTCTCAAAAAATAAAATAAAATAAAATAAAATTTGGTGATGATGGTGGTGTGGTGTGTTCTGGTTTTGTGTGTTGTGTGTGTCTTCCCTTTCTCTATCTAGAAACTCACTTTCTCTCTCTTCTGTTCTCTTTGTTATGTCTGTTTTGTGTGTATGTATTGATTGCTGATGCCCTAAATATGTATATAAATGGGCTTCCCTCTCATCTCTTTCTCTCTCTAGAAATATGTGTGAAATGAAGGTGTGGTGTGGTGTGAAGGTGGTGTCCAAATAGGGCTTCTTGTGTGGTTTTATATGGGAAAGAAATGGGACATGCAAATGTGGCCTTGTAATAACCAATAGGATATCTATCTCCTTTTCTTTTCAAAATAAATAAATAAATATTTATTTATTTATTTATTTATTATTATTATATGAGTTTTCAACAGTCTGTCAGACTCAATTCTACCTTTTCAAATTACAACATAAAAAACAATGCGCTTGTGAGTTTACACAAAATCCTTGCTTTGCATGACCTAGTTTTTTTTTTTTCCCATTCAAAATTGATTGGTGTTTTTTCTTTTTTACCAACTACAGATACAATATATTCTCTTCCTTTTCAAAATTCATAATAAATTAGTTGATTTGAATGGTAGCACAATGGCATAAAGTATAAGCTAAATGATAATGAATATAAGACTAAATAAAATTCTACAAACTAGGCATTTCATATTCCGTAGGCCAAAGTTAAAAAGTGATTATCAAGCCATCAACATCAACAGCATAAAAATCTCATAGTCAAATATCTAGATTATTATATATTAACACGTTTTTCTTTCTCAAAACGCAACAATTTTACAAATTCTATGAAAATCCACACACACAAAATTAATGATAATAATAATAGTTTTTTAGTTTTTTATTTTATTTTATGTGGTTAGGCTTATACAAATTTTTGTTTCTTTTTCTTGCCATATGGCAGTAATAGTAAGTAAATAACATATTGATCCCTACATAAATACTTCCATTTGAACTAATGTGTGGTATGATTACAAGACAATATAAAGAATTCAAACCCCACCTTACTCATAAATAATATTATTTTATTTTTGTTAATTGACGAAACTATCAATTATGATAAACGATCCCATGTTAAAAATCACCTATTATATTCTCTTTTAATATTCATTTAATGGATAACTTGCGATTAACATTTTTTCTCATTGGAGTTTTTTTCTCACCACATTAACCAAAGGTGTCTGCTCACCATCACCCTTAAACGGTGACACCTATCCCATGATTAACCTTAGTTAACTTTTATGTGAGAATAAAATTAAAAATTAAAAAATGGTCCTCATCTCGTTTCTCTCTCTGTTTTTCCTAAGAGAGACGTAGATAACTACCAAAACGTCCTAAGGAAGATGTAGGCAACCACCAAAACTTCCTAAGGGAGACGTAGGCTATCTTTCAAAACGTCATAAGGAAGACGTAGGCAACTACCAAATCGTCCTAAGGGAGACGTAGGCAACCCCAAAAAGGTCCTAAGAGAGACGTAGGACAACCTACCAAAACGTCATAAGGAAGACGTAGGCAACTGCCAAAACATGTTCGGCAGGCAGATCATCTGAATTTGGGCCATATTGCTTCCATCTCACAATATCTTTGGCAAGGGGCAGACCACCAACTTTCTTCCGATATTCGCTCAACAACCAGCGTCATTCGCGAAACCTCGTAGGGATGTTCAAGGCCCGGCAAACCTTAGCCATGTCTAGTTCGAGATTTAGTTTATTACTAATATCATTCTCTGTAAGTAGAAGACGGAAGTCAGCTAGTCACACATCAAAGAATTCAGACAAAATTGAAGCAGATCAATAGAATTTTGATGTACCATCGCAGTAAGTGAGAGGAACAAGTGGACCATCGCCGACCTAGCCTTCCCACCGTCTGCTGACCTCCAACACATCGGTGTGCCATGAGTGATCTCCTTGGTTAAGACTGTCAAACAGCTTGGCGTTGCGTACACGAACCTGGGCATACTTCTTGTAGCACCTCACTTCAAAGAAGTAAAAGAACTCCCTCACTGTCAGATCCAGCTTAAAGAAACGGCTCAAATTCTCAAAACACATGATCGCCAGGTAGATGTTCATAGTACATTGGCTTGGGGCACACTCCATGGCGCAGAACACATTCCTGAAGAGCTTTGACAATGGGAATGTGAAGCCCAAGGAGAAGTATAAGGGACGGAATGTGTAATACCCCGAAAAATTTAAGGTGGATTTTCATATTTTAGTACAAAAATAATATAATGGTGGAGAAGATTATGGGTATTTTATCAAAAGATTTTGGATTGAGATTATTAAATTAAGTATGTTTAATATGAAGTTGGACAAAAATGACCAAAAAATACCCCTATGTGTTAAAGATTACCAAAATACCCTTGTAGATAATAACAAAAAAAAAAAAAAAAAAAAAAGAAGAAGAAGCAACGTGGAAGCCAAACATTCATCCTTTCCTTCATTCTTCCCCCATTCCCTCTTTCATTCTCTTCAAAATTTGATTTTGATCTCAATTTGGATGAGTTGTAGACCTAGAATGGATGAGTCACCTAGTCTAGGCTAAGGAAAGTAATTGCATAAACTAAGATAAGTTTTGGGAGGAAAAAAATGGAATTTGGGTGAGGAAGAAAGGAGAAAATAGGAGGAAGAGAAGAAAAGAGTTTCTAAGGTGAGTCAATTTCGAAACTTCTGGTTTTAACCTTGTGGTTGTGTGATTTTAATATCTTAAAGAATGATTTGAGTCATATGAGTGTTAGGAAGATTGAATTGGAAGATATTGAATCTCTATTTTCGGGTTTGGTGGATAGAGTAATTTTTCAAGTGTGGGTGTTATTGATTTTGGTTTCATTTTGAGTTTTTGATGAGTTCTAAGGATGGGTATGAAGTTTAGAAGAGTTTTAGAAGCCTTAAGAACCACTTGGGGTGTTAGAATGGTTGAAAACAACTTTGAACAAAATCTGGAAATTTGCATTTTCTGGAAATTTTCAGCATGCGAGCCTCACTTTGGATCTCTGTTTCTCCCAATATTTTGAGTTTTTGAGGAATTCATTTGTTGGATTTTAAACTAGACATGGCAAGGAACAAAACACAATTTGTTTCGTCGATTTTGGTTGAGTTTTGATAGGTTGAACACTTGTGCAAAGTTTGGAAAAAAAAACTCTGTTTTCTACAGAAAAACCAGCTACGAGTCCAAGTTTGGAGTTGGTTTTCTCCTTCGTTTTAGATCCGTTTTCAGTGTGGTTTGTTGGGTTAAAAATTAGAGATACTAAGCTTCAAAACAACTATAAGTTTACCCATTTTCGTTGACATTTGGTTGGTCAAAATGACTCACAAATATCTGGGATTAAATCTGGAAAACAGGGGAAGTTGCAGGATTTCTGTTTGAAGATGATGAACAGTAACCGGAGCAAGCCCACTCGCAGCTCCGACAAGTGGCGGCGCATAGCGGCTGTTCCGGCAGCCTCCGACGCCATATTTTTAGTCCATTCGACTCAATTTTTGGATCCGAGTCCGATGGTATATGTTTTAAGTCAATCTGAGGTGGTGCAAAGTATCGGTTGTCGTGGGGCCCACGGGACCCAAATAGTAACTTTTGGTTAACGGGTGTCGTTGGCCTTGTTTCAGTGTTGACAGGGCATAGGACAAAGTTTTAGATTATTTTTGGACGAGATTTGGCCGCTTTGGACCCCAGGTTGGTCCTAGGGGCATTTTCGTCATTTTCGCGCATAATCTTTGAAATGCGTAAGGTTGAGGTTGGTCTTAGGTGAAATAGTGTGAAGATTGCTCAATAATAATTTGGATTTGAATTTGTTCAGGAATTGGATCAAAAATGTAGATTCGACAACTCCGAGAACTTCCGAAGGGTAAATTTGGTACTTTAGCTAGCTAGACTTGAGGTACGGTTTCCTGATTTCCCGATGATTGGGCTATATCACTTTTAATCTTGGTGCTTATATATAGTATTATAAATATGAATATTATTTGATGTTATGTGAATGTTATTATTGATGTTTTTCCGTAAATATTATTGTTGCTTTGCTCGATGAATATTATTTGATGTTATGTGAACATTATTATTGATGTTTTTCCGTGAATATTATTTGATGTTATGTAAATATTATTATTGATGTTTTTCCATGGATATTATTTGATGTTTTGTGAATATTATTATTCATGTGATTAAGCATGATATATTATTGTTATTATCTGTGGCATTATTCAGCAGAAATAAATTATGTTTGTGCTGCACTACATATGCATCAGAAATACAGTGGTGTTTGAAGTGTGTGTGTGTGTCGTTTGAGATATATCTAAGGGGTGGGAGAAGGCTTTAGATATATCTGAATAAAATGTGGAATATATTCAGGTGACGGGAGCAGAGCTTGAATATATTGAGGTGATGGGAGCAGGGCCTCTAATGATAAGTGAAAGTTGAGAAATTCGTAAACAAAAGAAAAATGGGTTAAGGGACGGATGGGCGCTAGTTCATATTTTAGGGTATTCGGAGCCACAGTGGTAAAACGCATGGTATGGGACATGCAGGCTTGTTGCCCTAGGATATGAATTAGTGGGATTAGAAGGGAGTGAGTTCATGGCATCACAGCATATGCAAATTTATTTATCTGGTCTGATTACATAATTATCATATACCTTGTGTTGTTTGATGCGTGACACTTTGATTAACTGTGATAGCTGACTTTGAGGGGTTTGACGGTACTCTACTGGGCATTAGAATGCTCACACCCTAATAGATTGTGCAGGATTAAAGAAGAAGTTTGAGGAAGCGGGTTCAACTAAGCTGCTGGGCTTTTATTGTTGATTTGTGTAATTAATATTTGTAAGTAGTCAACCGTTTGTTAAAGATCTTAGTGTGTAGTTAATTACGAGCTACTGCGACTCTGATTTTGTAATGTTAAGTAAATTTGTAGTAATTGTGGCTCTTTTTCTCATCATATCATGGTTGTAGGATTTTACTCTTTTGACTATGGTATGACTCACACCATGATTCGGGAATATTCTTTATTTTCGAATCGGGTCGTGACAGAATGTGATAATTCTGGCATCCGTATCATTCGAATCCACACAAGGCGCATCGTCAGTCAAAGACTCCGCCAGCTTGACATGCACGTTATCAGGTATGGCAAAAGCATAAGTAGCACGCCACTTCTGGAAGTGAGCTTCAGACATAACGCGATGCAAATTAGCCACAAATCTCTTATTGTGAACCTTGGAACCACCCTATAGATATGAAGTGTGAACTCGATGATCGGCTAGCCTTGTCGGAAGACATGACCGTTGACTAGCTGCAAAAGAGAAGAAATTCACAAGTCAAAGGCAAGGTTTAAAATATCGACGGTATCGGAAATATCGGTAGTCCAAAAATACTGAAATTTCGATGGAAATATCGGGATATTATCGATATCAATAAAAATTGAATAAAAACCACGGAAATTATAAGAAAAACTCAGAATTTTTTATTGAAACTTTAGTGGATGTTTATTCAGTCCATTATGTATTAGTTTATTACAAAACAATTGGAAGGAAATGCATTGCATGATGGGTTAACTAATTTAAGTTGATTATATAGCTAGCTGACAAACACTGTGAGTGTAGAAAATATGTAGTAATTAATGAAAGAAGATTAAATGCTCCACAATCATTTGTATATAATGATTTACTACAATATTTTTACACTTTATACATTGCATGGTAAGATACATGATTGACTTAGTACCACACAAAGTTCTTATGAGGTTGAAATTTTTCACTATCTTCATCATCTCTATGTGTAGGGTAAGTGTATCGTGAAGAGTAGCATAAACCCCCAAAATAGTTTTGCATGTAATTGTTCAAAACAAAACAATATAAATATACATATTTTAGCATATTATCACAAAAACATAAACAACATGGTGATTAAGGTGTTGGAGGAGTGAAATGGCAAGGGTTTGGATCCCCTTTGTGTGTTTGAGTTTTTTTTTTCGTTTTTTTTTCATTACATCGATATTTTCGATATTTTAGCGATATTTTGACAAAATATTGCTGAAGTAAGTGTGAGTGAAATTATCAGCATCGATATTTTCCGATATTAACGTCGATATTAACGATATTTATATGATATGTGTATGAATACGTTCCGAAATATCCGTGACCCGAAAAAATGATAATATCCTCGATATTTCATCGATATTATCGATATTTTAGACTATGATTACAGGTCAAAATCACAATTCAAGCCGCAAGAAGGAAGACTCTAACTTGTGACGCAAGACAAAAAATAGTGAGAAGGCCATGTGGCCTGAGCTGAGTCGCAACCTGACCACATGCCAATAAGAAGACGACACGTAGAAAATAAATATTACTTAGGACAAACTAATTACTCTAATTAAATTCTATTTAATTAGGGAAATTATCTTTGATTTAAGATAGGAATATCTCCCTAAATCAAGGAACCAAGCTCCACCAAATCTCTTGGAGTAATTCCTATCATCTTTTGGGGGAAAAATGATCCTAACCAAATAAGGATTATTCTCAGTATAACATTGCCACCGAACTGGTTGTTCGTTAACTAGCATCGCTTGTTTCTCCTCTCACTAGTTCGGCGTTGGCTTTCAAAAACTCAACACTAAGGAGTCTGGTTAAGTGTTCGGTGAGCCCTTCACAACATGGTTTGGTTCGGTTGACCAACACTATACAAAATTCTTAACCATTTTGCTAGCAGAGGGGCTTGGGTGTAAAGTTTTCATGAGTTCATGTATGAGTTTGTAGGGTCTTTAAAGTTCAGGTATGAATTTGAAATGACCCCTAAAATTTAGGGGTTTTTATGCAGTTGATCCAAATAAATATTATTTTACGGAATTTATTTTTTCAAGTTCAAATTTTTGTAAAAATAAATTATGATGGACTAAACTAAAATTAACTATTAAAAAAAATTACCCGAAAGAAAGGGTTTTTATCATGAACAGTCCCTAAACTTTTCAAAAGTCTTCATTTAAGTCCTTCAACTTTCAAATCAATCAATTTGGTCCTTAATGTTTTGCACACATCAGTTTGGCCCCTCTCGTCGCATTTTGTCAAAATATTCGTTAAATCTCACGCATTTTGCCCAACAAGAGTATATGCTTTCCATGATGAGATCCAAATGTTAAATCCTAAATGAATGAAAGACGACCTAAAATGAGCTATATTTTGATGAAAATGCATTTTTTAAGTTGGTCACGTGATGATATGTGACAGAATTCAACGAACGTTTTGTCAAAAGAACAAATTAATGTGTATACCAAAAGATAAATGACCACATTTATTGACTCGAGAGTTTAAGGTATAAAATAAGGACATTTTAAAATTTCGATTTAAAGTTAAAATACTTTTTAGACAATTACCAAAGCTAGGGTTAGGGAAAAAAAACTGTCTATGATCCCAAAATTTGAATTTAGATGGGAGTGACCTAAAAGAGTGACCTAGAATAATAATAGGTCTAATTGATTAAAGAAGAGAATGGCATCATCTTCTTCATCAGACTCTTCAGCTCCTCAAACCCCGCAACTCAGAAAAGACTCCGTCACAAACCGGTGGGTGATATTCTCACCAGCCCGAGCCAAGCGACCTTCAGACTTCAAATCCAAGACCCCTATCAATCCCAACCAACAACAACAACAATGTCCCTTCTGCATCGGCCACGAGCACGAGTGTGCTCCCGAGATCTTCCGGGTCCCGCCCGACAACCCGGACTGGAAACTCCGGGTCATCCAGAACCTCTACCCCGCGCTCAGCAGAGACATCCCTGCTGCTGAAGAAGGAAATAACTCGGATTCGGGTCGGGTTGTGGTGAATGGGTTTGGGTTCCACGACGTAGTGATTGAGACCCCTGTTCATTCGGTTCAGCTTTCTGATTTGTCGCCGAGAGAGATCGGTGAGGTTCTTGTTGCGCATACGAGGAGGATCAAGCAGCTTATGAGCTACGATTCCATCAAATACGTCCAGGTATTTTTTGCGTTTGGCCTTGCATTTTGTACAATTTTGAGTTTATATTTTTTTCTTTTCGATAATTCAATTTGGAAATTTGGGTGCTTGAATTGGTTAAAAATGAAATTTTTTATATGGTCCGCAATTTATAGTTAACATTTGAAATTGGAGAATGGGATATATGAGTTGTATATAATTGGAAAAATTCATGCACGAGCTCAAATGGATAGAGCGCCTGTTATTTTATTGGAAATCCTATAAACGAGGAATTATGTTGTCATTAGATTAGCCTCTGTTTATTTTATTTAAGTCTTAACTTGAAGATGGCTTGTGTTTTAAGAATCATGAGCTTCTTGCTTTGTGTAATACGAGGCATGATCAGTTTCATTTTCGAAATTACCGTTCTGCTTAGTAAAAATATTCAAAATCAGGCATATGGAAGCTTGATTTTGAAATGTCTGTATCCAGAAAACTTTTAAGTTAAATGGTATTGTATGCATTTTCTGAAGTCCATTTCCTCTACAAAATCTCTTCCTTTCTCCTTACCCTGTCAGATTTCCATTTAAGCTGATTTTTTGTTAATTCGTTGAAGGTGTTTAAGAACCACGGTGCTTCAGCTGGGGCATCAATGAGTCACTCTCACAGTCAGATAATGGCTCTTCCAGTTGTTCCTCCTGCTGTTGCTACCCGACTTGGCAGTATGAAGGAGTATTTTGACCAGACTGGGAAATGTAGTGTCTGTGAATCTAACTCAAGGGATCTACTGATTGATGTTTCAGCCCATTTCATTTCAATTGTACCTTTTGCTGCTACATTTCCATTTGAGATGTGGATCATTCCTCTGGATCACTCTTCTCATTTCCATGAGCTAGATAGCGAGAAGGTAATTGTCTATGTTTTAGAAACTGACATGTTGACGTATGAACTGATTTTGCTTCTACTTTGGTAAGATATGTTGTTTATTTTGAAATGCTACTTGAAACATACGTAATTAATTTCAATATTTGGATTAATGAAATACGTTGGTTTTCTTTTTTGTCAAAAAGGAAAATTAAAGTATAAGTTTTGTGTGATGATCACTTAAAATATGCTATTTTCATATCCCAATGTGAATGACTTTTTAGGTAGGAATCTTGTTTGCAAAATTTATATGCACAATATGGCCAAATTATGAAAAAGAAACATACTGTGTGAGTCGGAATTGAAAAACACCATTGGGAGTTGCTTCCAGTATTATGGTAGACTTTAATAGGGGCTTATATAAAGCATGAATCTTTAGGGTTAACGACTATGTCTTTGACTAGAAAAACTGAGAAATAATGATTTTATGGCAGCCTAAGAAATTAGCTCTTCCTGTGCCATAGGGTTATCATCTACAGATTTTTAGCTCGCATGGTTGAAAATAGCTCAGAGAATTCTGCATATCGAGTATTGTGGTACTGTATTTTTGACAAAATATTCTTAGCTTGTATGCTTAACATGTGTGTCGAATCATAAGAATAAATATCACACTCAAAAAACAAGTTGCTAAATATTTCTTTCAGTGTCATAAATGGTACATTCAGCTTATCTGATGCAAATATGCACCCATTTAGATACCTATGATTGCTTGCCTGAGACTTTATATGCAACTTTGCAGGCAGTTGAACTTGGAGGGCTCCTAAAACTCGTGCTTAGGAAGATGTCTTTGCAGTTGAACAATCCACCATTTAATTTCATGGTTCAGACTTCTCCACTTGGGGATAATGCTTCACAGTTACCTTACTCCCATTGGTTCTTGCAGATAGTTCCTCAATTGAGTGTTGTTGCTGGGTTTGAAATGGGAACTGGGTGTTACATAAACCCAGTCTTCCCAGAGGATGCTGCAAAAGTTTTGAGGGAAGTAAAAGTTTCACCTTTGGAGTGAAGCAATGAAAATTACTGGGAATTTTATACTTTTAAAAATAAAAATTTAAAAATTGAGAACATTACTAATTTGTATGAGAAAACCAATGTGTTTCTATATTGGTAGAGTTTCTTCATTTTCCCCCTGAATATTTGTATAGTTCATAGAATCTCTCCTATGTGTAGGGAAGAAGGGTGGTGAAGTTCTCATCATGTGACGGTAGCTTGTACATTTCACTTACAGTCTTTACATGTGACCTTGATGCACAAACTTTTTCCTTCTTTTTAAGTTTATTTTCTATTTTTATTGCTAGGGGAGTTCAAGGTATGATCAAACACATTGATAATTTTTTGTTTTAAACAAAATATTATGGTGATCAAATGTATACTACTGTATCTTAAGGATGGGTTGGTCAGGAGGAGAAGGGAGAGGGGGAGTAGGGGCTGATGGGTGGTGTATCAGCGTTTCTAACATATATTTTCACGGATGCGATGGTGGGGTTTAAAGTGCGATGCAAAACATCAAGGGCAAGTTGAGTTATTTTAACGTCCGGAGGACAATATGATATTTGACCATATATTTGGTGACTAGGAGATTGGATTAAAAGGTAGGATTGGATTGGAAATGATAAGTATCCTTCATTGACATTATTAGTGTCCCGTGTTCATATCCTGGCTTCAACGTTTTGCGTTCAGGTCAAGGGGTAGGAGTAGTGGGATTGGATTATGTAGCCTACCTTTTTGATAGATAAGTTTTCTTACGAAAATACACATAATAGGATTATAGTGGGATTATTTTTTATCCTATTCACAGTCATTTTTTAGCACCAAAAACACATTGAATTAAACTAATAAATCCTACGGTACCCGCCAAACGAGAACCATAATGAAGTATATGAATTGTCTTGTAGCAAAAATATCGCAAGCAGCTCCACTAGTCGCATTATCCACTTGCATCCTCATATCGTTATATACCCTCGCAAGCAAAGCCAATAATGATATGTGGGCCCTCGCACCCCCTGAAAGCACAGTCAAAAAAACCAATAAAGTGTGGAATGGTTCTGGAAAATGGCAATTAGAAATCCTAGGAAGAGATAATTTTTTCACAAATTAACTGGAAGAAAGCATCAGCATGGCTTTCAGTCCATTTTTGTTACCCAATTTCAGTCCTTTGTCCACTGCTAGTCCTAAACACATAGATTCTTCTTCTCTACCCTCTTTCAGTTTCTTGCAGCTCTACAAAACTAACAGCAACAAGAGAGAATTCCCAGTTCCAAAAGTGGCTTCAATCCCATACCAACCCATCAATGTGGACTACTTGGAAGAAGAGTTCAGTGGCCATGGAGTGATATTCAAAGGAATTGGTGACAGCTGTGTGGCCAAGATGGAACTGGAGAATGGTAGTAAAGCCATCATGATGCTGCCAAGCGGCTTAATCACTTCCTACAAGGCTTCCATGTGGCACGGCGGCACGGTTGAATTGCTGCAGGCTTCAGTCTCTGAGTCAGAGGAGCAGAATGAATCTGCTGCAGCTGCTGCTGGTGTTGCCATTCAAGGAGGGGTGTCTTTAGCCTTTGATTGTGTAAGTGAGGATGAACAAGTTTCATGGTCTCCAACTAATTGGGCTCTTCATGACATTAGAGGAAATCCTCAGCAAGAGATTCAGGTTGGTATTTTTACTTGCTTTCCTCACAACCAAGGAACCTATCAAAACAAACTGAATTTTATTTCATTTTTATTTTACACCAGTTGCAAACTTATTTACACTGTAGATAATTCTAGAGAGGTTTACAGAGCAAAATAGAAAATGCAGTAGAGTGAGACAAAGTTCAACAAAAGGGAAAATAGTCAGGTGGCTACATGAATTTGGCAAGACAATGTACAAAGCTTAGTAGGTCAAACTGTTTATGTAGTTAACTCTAGTTTCCTAATTTGTGTTACCAGCAGAAGAAATGAGGCTACTACAAACATTCACATGTGCACTCACTAAAGGGCATTTGCAAAGTCTAAAACACTTTTTTCCATTATAATTAAAATCGAAAAGACTAATCAAACAATGAATTTTTCAGGCTTGAAGTTTCCGATACCGTTGTAGTCAGATTCTGTCCTGTTTATGTTTTGACTTGTTCATTGATGGTGCATAGGATTTTAAGCCAATTCTTAGAGAAAACCATTAAACTGAGAATGCAGGTACAACTGATTAGCACTGATTCAGAGGACAAGGTTGAAATCAAATACATTATCACCCTGAAAGAAGACGTCTTGGTCTCAGAGCTTGTGGTCTCTAACTCTAAATCTTCATCCCTCCAACTAACTGGGTCTATTTTAAGTCACCTGACAGTGAGCTCACCGGATGCAACTTATGCAGTTGGTTTGGAAAGATCAGATTTCTTTAGCAGGTTGCCCATTTTGTCAAGTTTCGGGATAATCCCTCCCGACTTTGGCCTAAAAAATGAATCTCAGATCAGCAAACTATGGCAGCAAATGGCACAAAAAGCATTTATGCCTGGCTGGGGTCCAAAGACTCAAAACGATGATGGCAATGAAGCAGATAGAAACCAAAGAGAAAATGAAGAAGAAATGGAGGGTGAAGAAGATGACAACTACAAGCATTTAAGAGACCAAATGAGTCGAATATACACCAGCGCGCCTACCGACTTCACAATCATTGACAGGGTACTTTGAAAAACTAATTAAATTCTGAATTCTCAAAAACGTTCTGCACTCTCAACAATTGACACTCTTTTTCTTTTATTAAAATTTTGGCTCTGTGGAACAGGGTAGAAGAAACTCTGTCATAGTAGGAAGAGATGGGTTTGATGAACTATACATGTTCAGTCCTGGCTCAAGTCATGAAGACTATGGCAAGTATTCTTATATATGCATCGGCCAATCAGCGGTTCTCAAGCCAGTAATCGTGGGTCCTAATGAATCATGGAGGGGCGGACAGCGCTTATACAACCCAAATCTTTAAGTTTTCATAGCATGACTCTGCTCTCATCTTCAAAGCCTTGGTGTAACAACAGACAGAATATAACTTTCATGTTATGAGATTGTGTACAGAAGATAAAGCAGCTCTTGATTATGTTGATGCGAAATTGTTCCAATCTATCTAAGCATGTGCATGTGGTAGTTGCTAAAAAAAACGGGTAATGCTAGGCTTACCACATTGTATACCACATCTCTAATAGAGGTGGAGCCCACTAATACAATGGGGCCCACCTTTATTAGAGAGGTGGTATACAATGTGGTATGAAAAATGTGGTAAGCCTAGCATTTTCCAAACAAAAAAAACCACATAAGGTTACAAGTTACAACTACAAGTGGAGCAATTTCTGCAGTTCACCGTATTTAAAAGACTCATCTTTTACATCTACTGACCTCGCAAAAGACGTATTTTTGAGGCATCATTGGCTTCATTGGCATGTTTTTTATTACATAGGCATCTTCCAACATCCCCGCACGGCTATACAGATCAACTATGCACCCATAATGCTCAATTCTCGGGGTAATTCTGTGAATTCTCTTCATGTTATCAAAGTAATGGAGCCCCTCGTTGACTAAACCGGCATGGCTGCAGGCGGTAAAAGCTCCAGTGAAGCTGACCCCGTCAGCCTTGAACCCTTCCTTCTGCATGAGGTTCCTCTGCGTGCCCATTAACAGCAAAGCCCACAATTATCTAGTTCCATGATACCAGTGTCCTTTTAGGCATGCTCTCGAAGACTTGACAAGCAAAACCAATACAGCCACATCAAGAACACATATCGATCAGCGAGTTACTTATCCTAATGTTGTCTCTAAAATCTTGCTTCACAAAAAACCGGTTTATCCACAAGCCTAATCCAAGCGTTCCCAAATCAGCACAGGCGGCAATTACATCAATTATGGTCACATAGTCTGGTTCCACACCCGAGAGCTGCATCTCACGAAACCACTCCAATGCTTGCTCGAACTGGCCTTTCTTGACAAACACACCAATCAAAACCATCCAAGAAACCGCATCTCTGTGTGGCATTTGTTCAAACAGCTCGACCGCATTCTCAACCTTGCTATTTTTCATATACCCAACCATCATCGTATTCCAAGACATCGAATTCTTCACATCCAGCCCATCAAAGACCAATCTAGAAAAATCCACCCCACCACACTTTGCATACATATCAATCACCGCCGTGCCCACCATCACATTATTTGTATCCAAGCCGAGTTTCCAGGCGTAAGCGTGAAGCGGACGCCCAAACAACACACCCTTGGTCGGAAAATGAGCACAGCCGGAGAAAAGCGTAACGAATGCGATGTGGTTTGGCTCGACGCCGGCTCGTCTGATTTGGATGAAATGCGCAACAGCTTCAGCCAATTGACCATTTTGGCAGGGGTGGGATATGGAGGAGGTCCATGAAAGTTTGAAACAGTGGGGTCTATGGGCTTTTGGGTCTTTTCTATATAGACAGAGTGTTTGTTGTGATGGTTTGGAAGTGGGTGAAGAAGTGATGGATTGTGAAAATAGTATAGCCGCGCGGCTATACTACTTAATTTTTTAAAAATATTTTGTGAGTATAGCCGAGAATATTCCAACATTATAGCCGAACGGCTATAATCTATAAATAGATTTTTTTTAGAGTATAGCCCTGCGGCTATACACACAAAATTTTAAAAAAATTAAACAGTATAGCCGCGCGGCGATACTATTTTCACAAAAAAAAATAATAATAACAATAAATCAGTATTTATTGTTTATATAAAAATATAATATTCCCTTAGTATCTTTCTGTTTCTTTATTTACAAAAAAAACAATAAACTTGGGTTATTTGGATTTGACCAAAAAAAAAAATTTGGAAAGTTAAAAGGCAAAATCAGAAGAATAACATTGGTAATCAGATACACCGCAATTGTAGGCCAGCCTTAACCGGATGCGCGGTTAACCATCTCTTCTTTCTACATACACAACTCTTATTGGGAAATTGTTATATATAAAGCAGCATAGACTCAATGACTTTGTCGATGTGGGATTTAGTTTTGTGTGTACTTATTTGGGTTCGATTGGGTATGGGTGGTGCTGGTGTGACTGGTGTCAATTGGGTTTGGCGGTTGGAGTGGTTTGATGGCTGTGGTGATGCAGGCAGTGGCGGTGGGGGGTTTGGCAGAACGCAGCTTCTTTGGAGTTTTTCATCCAACACTTGGTGGGCATAATGGAGTTGCCCGCCAAGCTTCCAGGGGTCGTCGGTTCTGTTTTCTTTATAACTGTAGGTGTGGGTGGTGTGCTTCCTCTGTAGAGTAACTGTATTTTAAACGATGAGTCTTCCCGCGTCTACACCCACTTCCAAACCATCACAACACTCTGTCTATCTGGAAAAGACCCAAAAGCTCATAACTATTTAATGGGTATAATATCTGGTTTTTAATTACTTTAATTAGTAGTTATATTTTAATTATAATTTACTTAGTGAATAATTAGTATTAGCCTCTCTGCACACACTTCCGTGCCTGCGAGAGACTTTTAAAAAAAAAGATAATGGGTAGTTGTGTTCCATAAAAATAGGATCCATTATTTGATTTTTCTTTTAATTTTAATTTTTTCAAATATGAAAAAGTGTGAATTTACCATATTATCCTCATTTAATTAATAATTTCAATTCTTAATGTTTGCATTAACCAAGGCATTTTCTAGTATTTTGAATGTTTCACCATTCTCTGCCTTTTGCTTTATATATTTAGATTTTAAAATTTTAATATATTTTATTTTTATTGAATAATATGTGAGTATTTTGTGTAGGGTTAATTACTGTAGATGTCCTTTAACTATGGCCCCAGTTGCAATTGGGTCCGTGAACTAAATTTTGTGGCAATTTAGTCCTTTAATTAGATAATAAGTTGCAATTAGGTCCTGTCGTAACTGAATCCGTCGAAATTGACCATGTGAGTGTCACGTGCTGTTGTTGTTCAGGGTATAAGTGACTTTTCGTCATTTTGAATGAAACAAATCCAATGTAGCGCTGAAGAAAGGGGAAAGCACATGAACTATCCCTTCTGAGGCAGCCATTGGAGTTAAATTTGCTGCAACAGTGACTGAGTGAGTGAGAAATTTTGTGTAAGCTTCGAAATTTGGGGTTGATCGGGGGTACAGTTAAAGGTTAGGGTTTCATTTTGGGGGTAGTTGGGTTTTTGGTCCTTTTGGCTGATAGTGATGGAAGAGTTTGACTTCCGTTGGGGTGGTGTTGCGCCTAAATATAGTAAGTGATTCTGCCTGTTTGAATTCGTATCAGTTTTTGTTTTCATATGTGTGGTCCATAGCTTTTAAAGATTCCTTACACACTTTGTTGCTTTATACTGTCGTTGACTGCAACACTTAGGGTTTTTTTTTTATCCCTTCTTGTCTTCTATCTATGCCTCACACCAAATGGACTGAAGTTATTCCATAGCAATTTAAAAACTGAATGAAATGTGTACTGTATATTTTGGTTTTGGTGCAGAACATTGAATTAAAACATGGTTTTGTCTGATTTTATGATTCCAAAACAGGTGTGTGTGTTTTAGCATTGTTTTGACCCTTGTTTACTGTGCAGGTAACCATGAAAACTGTAGTTTAGAATTTCACCATGGGGGTGTGTTGGAAAGTGGGGAGTATAAAAATGGAAAAGTTTGTTACTTGGATAATGTTGTATAGGATTTCCTGTCATTGGTGGACTTAAGAAAGGTAGGGAAAGGGCTTTGTTATAATGTAGACATTTCCAACCTCAAACCAAATCTGGAAATATGGTATAGGAAGGGTGGAACCCATGGAATAGGTGGGCTTGAACTTATCAACTCTGATGCTAAACTGGTTGACATGCTGGGCCAAATGCCATGTATTTGTGGGGTTGTACTATACTGAAGTGGGCAATTCTAATATAGTTTGGAGTCAAGCATCTTTTGGGTGCCAAGGTTTGGATGGTGCAGACAATTATGCAGAGGTGCAACACAATGTTCAAGTGGAAGATGAAACTGGGGTGGAAGATCAAGATGAAGCTGAGGTTGTAGACAGTGAAGAAGATGATGGAGAATGTGTTGACAGTGATTACGAGTTCAATGAAGAAGAATTTGGGTTTAAGACAGTTGAAGTGCCTGTTCATGAACGGGCAGAGGACACTATGAATGTTAGCAATAGGAGGCCTAGTTTTGAAGCTCCTGGAGAGGTGTCATCAGATGGTGAGCACACCTCATATTTTGATATTGAAAGTGAGGGTGATGGGGATGATATGGAAGGGGATAATGAAGGGACAAGTAAGGTGAGAAGGAAAAAAAAACTACCTCGGTTTAAGCAGTATAGAAGGGAGGTGGACTTAAAGAATCCTGAGTTTCGGCTTGGGATGCAATTTAAAAACAGACAGGTTCTGAAGGAGGCACTCAGGGAATATTCCATTATTCATGGAAGGAAACTGTTCTTTGAAAAAAATGACAAGACGAGAGTAAAGGCAATTTGCAATGGAGGATTAAAATGTCCATTTGTGGTTTATGCTTCACAGATAAACCAGGATGTGCAAACATTTGTAATTAAGAAGTTGAGCTTAGAACACACATGTGGGAGGGTGGAGAAACTGAAGTTTGCTAATCCCAAATGGATTTGTGACAGATTTTCTAGCAAGATTAAGAGAAACACAGATTGGAATCTCAAAGCTTTTCAAGGAGAAGTTTTGGAGTCCTATCATGTGAGGGTGTCCAAAACTCAAGTGTATAGGGCAAAGAAATTGGCTAAAGCACAAATTGAAGGAAACTACATATAGCAATATGCACAGTTGTGGGACTATGCAGAGCAGTTGAAGAAAACCAACAAAGGT
This sequence comes from Prunus kanzakura, assembly GCA_020521455.1. Lineage (NCBI taxonomy): Eukaryota > Viridiplantae > Streptophyta > Magnoliopsida > Rosales > Rosaceae > Prunus > Prunus kanzakura. The sequence continues at coordinate 28,144 of BPUM01000931.1, forward strand.
AGTACAGTGAAAATTAAGTGTGATATGGTTGGGGGTGAAGCAATATTTCAAAGGATTTATGTGTGTCTGGCTGCTGGTAAAAAAGGGTTTTTAGAAGGGTGCAGGCCTGTAATTGGGGTTGATGGTTTCCATTTGAAAGGTCCTTATCCTGGGCAAATATTGACTACTGTAGGAGTTGATGGTAATAATGGTCTTTTTCCAATTGCATATGATGTGGCTAAGATTGAAAACAAGGACTCGTGGATTTGGTTTTTGTCTTTGTTGATTGAACATTTAGGTATTATAAATGGTTTATCCTGGGCTTTCATAAGTGATAAGCAGAAGGGGCTCATACCTGCCATTGCACATGTACTACCAACTGCAAAGCATAGGATGTGCGTCCGGCACTTGTACAATAATTTCAGAGCAACACATGTTGGTCTCACTCTTAAACACATGTTGTGGGCAGCTGCCAGAGCCACTACTATTCCTTGGTGGGAAGCAGAAATGGACAAGATGAAGGAAGAGGACTTGGAAGCTTGGAAATGGTTGGTGCAGAAACCACCCAATAATTGGACTAGATCTCATTTTCATCCAAGGTATAAGTGTGATCTTCTACTGAACAACCTTTGTGAGAGCTTTAATGCATCTATAATTGATGCCAGAGATAATTCCATTTTGACATGTTTGGAAAGTATTCGAATGTATGTGATGCTTAGGATGGCTAATCGAAGGGCTGCTTGTGGTAAATGGAAACACCCTGTTGGCCCAAGGATATTCAAAATAATTGAGAAGAACAAGATGGGAGCTTCTCAATGCATTCCTAGATTGGCTGGGGATAAAATGTATCAAGTCAGTCACATGTATGGTGGGGAGTTTGTTGTAGATCTTGCAGCAATGTCTTGTAGTTGTAGGAGATGGGATTTATGTGGCATACCCTGTGCACATGCTATTTCAGCTATATTCCACAGAGATGAAAACCCTGTTGAATATGTACATGAGTGTTATAAGCCAGAGACATACATGAGGTCATATAAACCAATAGTTCACCCCATCCCTTCTATGAATCAGTGGGTTAAGGGTGGCTTGCCTCCAATTAGACCTCCATTTCATAAGCGTCAACCAGGAAAACCCAAGAGAGTGAGGACAAAGGAGGCTGCTGAGGTTCAATTACCAGCCCCAAACCCACCAAACCCTTTGCCTCCAGGTTACACTGCTCCAGCAGCAAAACTTAGAAGACTCTTCATTAAAATTAGATGTGGAGCATGTGGAAAAGAAGGCCACAATCGAAGAGGAGGTGGAAGACATGTTGTTTAATAAAAAAAGGGTTTTTTTTTATGCATTTTAATTATTTGGGCTGTGGTCCGCTGTGGTTGTGATTTTGTATAGCTGTGCTTGTATGTTGTGCAGGCTGAGGCAGCCCAAAATGGTAATGTTGGCCAAAATGAAGTTCAAGCAGCTGACAATGGAAATGCAGGCCAAAATGATATTGCCCCAGCCCAAATTGACACTGCCCCAACCCAAACTGAAATTAATGCTACCCCAACTCAAGCTGACACTGCCCCAGCCCAAATTGAAGTTATTAGGCGCAGAGGAAGAGGCTTATGGAATCCAGCTGCAAGGATGTCATCTTCACAACCAGTTAGTTGCCAATTATTCTTGCCCAACTCATATTTTTTATGTTTGCCTATATAGTAATATATTTTGTTTGTGGTTTTTATCTTAGGTGGTAAGTGATATCAGTCAAGGAAGGGCCAATCTGCCAATGACATACTCACAACAAGTGCCCTTGCAACCATCATCCTCTTCACTTACTCAACAAACCACAACTCATAGAGGAAGATTCAAACATAGAGTCAAAAGAGGAGGACAAGTATAGACTGTGAAGACATATTTTGTGGACTTTTAAGACCTATTTTTGGACTCTTACGTACTTACTATGTGGATGTGTATTTTGGGTGAACAATTATAGACTCAAGTATGCTATTTGGTAATGTTATTTTGAAGGCTCTTTTGCCTATTCTATGTAATGTTCAGGTGTATTTTGGATTGTATGTAATGTGCAGTTGGTGAATATTAATTGGTAATTGAAGCCTTTTGGATTGTATGTAATGTGCCCCTGTTCATTTGGTATACACTGCCAAGTCAACACAAAATCAGCTTATATAGCAAAACATCTGATACATTGCCAAAGAGGCACAAAATAACCTTAGCCCAGGTTTCTGCCCATTTCTATACTACCAATTCCTGCCCATTTATACACTACCAATTCTTGCCCATTTCTACACTATGCCCATGCCATCAAAAGTTGTTCAAGAGTATATACAACATTATGCCCATTTTCTGACATTTCTACACTACCAAATCATCCATATTGATGAACAATATCACAATCATTAAACACAACAGAACAACAACCCAGAACTACCTTTGTCTTTGTCGATAACTCAAAATTTCCCCTTCTAGTACAACAACTTGTTGACCCATTCCCAGATTCTGTTTTTTAAATATCTTGATTTCTTCTTCCTCTTCTCTCAGTTTTTGCTCTAATTTATTCTTCGTCGTTGCTCTCAATTCGTCTTCTCTCAGATTGATCTAAATCCTGAAATTCTCCGCCGTTGCTCGCAATTCGTCCTCCATTCCTCTTATTCTTCTAAGTAACCCACGCAAGATTTCCTTTCCTCGTGCGCATGTTTCATTCTCCACCCATTCGAAAAAATGCAACCCCCTCTTACTGTTCTGCAATTCAAACAAAACGAAACACCAATTTCAGACCCAAAAAACCACCAATTTCATTCTCCAACCATGCGACAAAAAGAAACACCAATTAACCCTTATGCAATTCAAACAAAAACTTACCCGATTATTGCAACATGCGTCAAATCTTCTTCCAGGATTCAGATCTGTCCATGAAGTCTGCCGTTTGATTTTCGACCCACACTCGCAGTAACGACGCCTGCAATTTGAATCTGTCGAACTCTCCGACATTTTTCCTTCCCTCGCAGCCCCTTCTCAGTTCTTCAGTTCTTTAGTTCTTCAATCTTCATTTGGGGGTCGAAGCCAAGGGTTTAAGGCGAGTGTTCAAATTAGAAGGAGAGTCTTCAGACTCGAAAGGACGTTATTACCCCTCATTTTGACGGACAAATTGACAGAGTTGGACGGTAGGACCTAATTGCAACTTATTGTCTAATTAAAGGACTAAATTGCCACAAAATTTAGTTCACGGACCCAATTGCAACTGGGGCCATAGTTCACAGACGTCTACAGTAATTAACCCTTTTATGTATAATATGTGAATTTTTTGTGTATTATTGAACATTTTGTAAAAAAAACACGTGTATTAAACATGAAAAATAAGTGGGCCTGTTGCTGACCCTAAGCTAGGGGAGGTGGTCACTGCCCCTCCGCCCATCTTCTCCCTCTCTCTCCTCTTCTCCTATCTTTTTTCCTCTCTCTCTCATCTTCTCTCCCTCTCTTTCCACTTTACTAAGGGCTCTTGTTAGCCCCTCTCTCTCATTCCTCTTCTACTCCCTAGATCTACTTGGATTTTGGATTTTTAGCCTCGATATGTTTGGATCTAGGTCTGTTTGTCTGTTTGTTTTGTTTGGTTGTTTTTGCAGTATTTTAGGTGGCTGGTGGTGTCTTTGTCTCAGTGGCGGCAATAATAGTGACACTGGATTGGGTATCTCTTCGGGAGAGTTCTGATACCTGGTAGATGATTTTTTGTCTATATTTCGACAATGATGGTAGCAGCGACGTTGGTGGTATGCCCTATGAGGCATTTTGTCTTTGATTTTGGCCTTGCGCCGCTCGAAGATCTATGTTTGGTCATAGAAGTTTCTTTGTCAGGTTCTAAGCTGAGTTGTGGTGCTTTTTAGGGGCCTCTCTTGTTATTGTTTTTGTACTCTTCCTTCGTGTGCTCTTTTGGGTTTCCGTCCTTAATGTGTTTTTGGCAGTTTGTGGGCGGTCAAAGGACTATGAGTTTTTCTCATAGAAGGCTTCTTTCGACAGTTGGGATGTATGCGGTTCGGTTCTCTTTATGGGTCTACTGTGTCGGTGTTTAGTTGGGTTTTTTTTTCTATTCTTGTAACTGTCTTTTGTGATTTGGGTCAAACTCTCTTGTTAGTCCTTGGCTTGTGTGGTACTCTTTCCTACCATCGGGCTTGTCCCAAGTAGTTTTCCTAGGAAGGTTTTAATGAGGCTATTACATTCATGCCAATCTTTGTATGGCTATTTTGACTTATGAATGAAATCTTATTCTAAAATATATAAAAAAACTAAGTATTTAATGTGTTGAAAAATTAGCAATCTTCATTAAAAACTTACCCCTAACAACTATCCTTGAATTTGTTTTTAAATATTCCTTAAAGTTCCAAACCAATCAATATGATGTTTAATCTTTTGGTTCACAAATCAATTTAGTCCATATTATTGCATTTCATTTCATTGATTTTTTTTATTTATGAATTCATTAAAATTGGTTGCGCGTCAACATGTGACAAACTTTCAAAGAATATTTTCATCAAAACTTAGCTCATCCACCCAAGAGACAAAATAAAATCCACATTTGTTGCTTAACAAGGTCATCTTCTCTCTACTTACAGGTTTCAAATTAGAGTTCCATAAAGAAGAACAAATAACTTTGTTGAGTGAAAAATGTGAGTTTTATTTTGTCTCATGGTTTGTTAGCATTTTCCACCTATAATACTTGTATTATACTATACACATACGTTAGTATTTTTAAAAATACTTCCATTTTTTGTATATGTTTTTTATAAATTAGATGTATAATACACATATGTATGTACATATTTTCATGCTTAATACACATAATTTTTACAAAATTTTCAATAATATAGAAAAAATTCACGTATTATATATATATTTTTCACATATTATTAAATAAAAATAAATATTAAATAGTGGCTAAAATTTTCATTTATATTTTTCAAAGTATCGATTAAAGACGTACTTATTTTATTCATACTTTTACCATTACATAACAAACTATGGTCTCATTGATAGATAGTTTAGTTTTGTTCCAATTCCAAGGCATCGTGAAGAATTACTAATAAGAAGAGGGGGGCATTTTCGTCCAAGAGGATACCATTTTGGGATCCACTGCAGAAGGGAGAGCAGTGGAATTTACAAGGAAGATTTGAAACTCTGGGTACCGCCAGAAAGAGAGCTCATTAAGAGCATCTCCAACCGATGTGTCAAAAGTGCCACATAGACATTTAACAGCTAGAAATAACATCTCACATCACTCCAACCGATGTGTCAAAACTGATGTGGAATGAAGGCTGGAGGTTGAGATGTTATTTTTGACATCCCAAAAGCAAGATGTCAAATGAATATTTTATTATTTTTTCTTTTCTTTTCTTTTTCATTAAAAATAAATCAACACTAAAATGTAATAAAATAATAATTTAATTTGACATATCGGGTGGAGTGTAAAGCTGTGTAAGATGTCAAATTGCCACGTCAGCCATCAAATTTAAATTTGATGTTTGGTATTTGACATCTCCCTTGGAGATGCTCTAAGACAGCCCTAAGTACACGCTAATTATGAATTTAACGCACAAACCCAGGTTATTTTCATCTTCTTCTCCCTAGGGTTATTCTCTGCCATCTTCTCCACATGTTATTCTCTTCACTCTTCTCCAGGTATCCATATTTCACTCTCACTCTCTCTCTTTTTTATACTCTCTCCAATATGCTTCTTTCTTCTTCTCTTTTCTTTATATATTTCATTTTTTATTAAAATTTTGTGGAAATTAGGTTATGAATTTTTCCCTTGAGAAGTAAACTATTTGTGAAAAAAAGACAACCAAATTCGATGTCATTGCTCGCAGTGTCAACCAAAATATATGCTTTATTGCCACATGGTTATTTGACTCCAATAAAGTTCCCACGAAACATCCATATGAATCAATAGTCTCCAGTACAACCTGCACAAAGATACAATTTTATCGAAGCAACAAGAAAACCAAAGGGAAATCAAAGTGACCAGATAAGGTCAAAATAATTACCTCCACTCTTCTCTGAACTATGGCTCGCCTCAATAGTCGAATTGCTTCATCTGCATAAGGCTCCTTGCCTCTGGGCCATGTGACATCATCAAGTGATGGCATCTAATTTGTTTGTTTTTTTTTTTTTTACTAAACTTGAAATCCCATTTGGGTCCAGATCATGTTTGGGTTAGGTGTTTGATACTTGGCCCAGTCGGTGATCATTTTGAATCATACATTTTTTGGTACTGTATTTATTAATGTAAGCGAGTACGTTGGAATTTGTTGAGGCCTGAATAAATTCCTAGCCCAAAACGATATATTATTGAGAAAAGACCCAATTTGGAGTACACAAAAGTCTGACATGCACAAGCCACACCCCGCATGCCATGCCAAATAAAAATTCGTCACGCTAGAAATTGATATTAAAATTATAAAAATGCATTTAGCTCTACAAATCCATGCCAATTATCCTATCGAGCGTCATAATTAAAAGCGTGTCAAGCGACATGCCATGCCAAGCGAGAAATTATTATTTCACACCCAATCGCACTACAAGCTTAAGTGGGCCCAAGCCACTCAAATGTCCGGGGCTTGCTTGAGTGGGTTGTGGTATGGATGGAAATAAATTGTCATGGGGCCCATGGATGGGCCAAGAAATGAGGAGCCCGGGTTGCTTGGAAGCCTTGGGACTCAAGCCCATTTCTTAGGCCCAAATATGTGGGTAAGTGCAAAGGAGAAAATAGCCCATCACCTTAATAAAAAAATAACTCATTACCTTAGATAGCCCACGAAGCCCAAATATTTGGTAAACTTAGCCCACTTATTAGACGACTTGACTTTCTATATTAAAAGGCCCATACAATTTGAATGAAGGGAATCCAAGGCCGTCAACACTTGGCTGAAGCAGAAAGCCACGAAGAAGCCAGAGGATCTACATGTGAAGAGGCTGCTGGGAGGCTCCACATGGAAGGAACAAGTTCCAAGCGAAAGCATTCAAGGGACCAAGGGATATTGGCACGCAGGGAAGGATGCCATCCTTTGAACCAGCATGCATACCCATTTCTTTCCTTCATCAAAATTGGCCATGGAAAGAGGAAGAAAGAAGATAAAGGAGATGGATGAAAATAGAAGTTCTCTTTTGAAGCAGCTGCGGGAAGAGCATGGAGCTCCCAAAAATCTCTGATTTTGTGGGATTAGGTAGAGCTGATTTTTGCCACTATAAGGTAAGTCAAGAGGGAGGAGAAGAAAGGAAGAAGAAAGCTTGGCTAGATTGGAAAGAAACCATTAGGGTTTCTTGGAGAAGAACAATTCCCAGCAGCTATAAATAGGGCCTCTTCTACCCAACAAATTAACACACCTTTGAGAGAGCAAGCTTCCTCTCTCTCACCTGCAAACTTAGTAATTTTCGTGCTTTACTTGCCCATTTCCCTTATTTCCCCTGTTCTGGCAGATTGCCATAGCTTTGACAGAGTCGCTGTCAAGCTGCCGGAAATTACTAAAGTCACCCATAATTCTTCACCATCCTTCTCCCTCTTTATCAAACCTTCTTAGAATCCCTTTCTCTTTCCATTAGAACCTCTGTCTCTCATAGGAACTCACAGCTCTCTCTCCTTAAGTGCTAAACCCATGACAATTTTTGCTCCCATGCCATAAGCCTCTCATGCCAAGCTAGAAGATTTATCTGTAATTTGTTGCTATTTTCATTGGTGAAGGTAACCAAGGAGTTTCCTAAGGCTTCACTACTCTTTCGAGACATTCTTGGGGCTTGATCTTCGAATTCAGACACAAGGGGACACTTGCATCAAATTGCTCATTGCAGCAGCCTAGCCCACTTGCTGCTGCCAGAAGAAAAAGTCTCCTACATAATTTTTATGAGATACTATAATTATGATAATAGGTTATAAATTCTTGGCAAAAACAATTGAAAAACAAATATTGTCATATGAATCTTACCAAAAAAAATTTCGTGACATTTGAATTTCAATTTCCACTTAAATTATCAAAGAATTTTTTTAAAAAAATAGTCTGATCCGATGTTATCTGGAACAACACCAAACACAATATAACCTTAGTCAGACTATTTATCCGGAATAGCACCAAACGCCTTATAATATTATGGATAAATAGTCAGTACTCTCCGAAACAAATTAATACTATCCGATAGAAATTAGTCAATACAGTCCGACGTACCAAACAAGCCCGGTCTTCCATAGTCCATACTACTGGTATTTCTCAGTTCTTGATGTTAACAGCAGTCCTTTGTTCTTGAATTTTGGCTCTTCGTTTTTCTATTTTGTATTTTGATGTTTAATGTTGAGTAATGTGAATTCTGAAATGATACCCATTTTCTATTTTGAGTTATTGTTCTGCTTTGGCCTAGAAAATATATAGAAAGATATATCTTTTTCCGTTTTTCGCATCAAATGAGTATTTGGTTTCTAGGTAAAAGTGAGGAACGAAACGAACTTTCGTCTTCAATATTGGATTTTTGACATTTAGGACTTGGAGATGCAGAAAAGTTCTGACATTTGATGTTGTTGCCTTGCTAAAGCTCAAAACCTCATATTTATTCATTGCTTGGGACTTGGGGAAGTTCAATACATCTAAAAGTCTTGGAATTTCATGGATTGTATTGTATGTTTCATTCTGTGTTGGTCTTGCAAATTGAAATACCCAACTCACGAAACCATTTTCAATAAATCCTTTTCTGAATTGGATGCAGGCCAACAATGGGGAGGAGTTTAAGCCCAATACTTAGGCGTGAATAGGAAAATCTTGATAAAGATGCTGATAGTCGTAGATCAGCAATGAAAGCACTGAAATCCTATGTGAAAGAATTGGATTCCAAGGCAATCCCAATGCTTCTTGCCCAAGTTTCTCAAACTAAAGAAACTGGTTCTTTGTCGGGAGAATGCACTATTTCACTATATGAAGTTCTTGCTCGTGTTCATGGTGTAAAGATAGTACCTCTGATAAACAGCATCATGGCCACCATAATCAAGACCTTGGCTTCAAGTGCAGGGTCTTTCCCTCTTCAACAAGCCTGCTCAAAGGTGGTCCCAGCTATTGCTAGATATGGGATTGACCCAACCACCCCTGAAGACAAGAAAAGGAACATTATTCATTCACTCTGCAATCCTCTGTCGGATTCTCTCTTGGGTTCTCAAGAGAACTTGACTTCTGGAGCTGCACTTTGTTTAAAGGCTCTTATTGATTCGGATAATTGGCGTTTTGCTGCAGACGAGATGGTTAATAGGGTATGCCAGAATGTTTCTGGTGCTTTGGAGAAGTCCACTCAGACAAATGCACACATGGGTCTGGTTACGGCTCTTGCAAAATGTAATGCTACAATTGTTGAACCATATGCTAGGTTGTTGATACAAGCAGGACTGCGGATATTGAATGCTGGTGTAGTGGAAGGGAATTCTCAGAAGCGGTTGTCAGCTATTCAAATGGTGAATTTCTTGATGAGATGCTTAGATCCTTGGAGCATTCTCTCTGAGCTTGAGTTGATAATTGAAGAAATGGAGAAGTGTCAATCTGATCAGATGGCTTATGTTAAAGGGGCTGCCTTTGAAGCTCTGCAAACTGCTAGGAGAATAGGCGCAGATAAAGGCTCAAAACTTGAAGATATTAAATACCCTTTTAAGATATTAAATACCCTTCTGAGGACATAGCATGCCACAAAGTACATACCAAGGTATGTGCTTTGTCTTAAAAATAACAATATCAAAAGCAGTAAACGATAAACATTTCCTCAAGAACACATTCTTTTGATTCTCTTCAGTACATTGAACACCCACGTCTAGTTGTGATGGTAAAATTCTAGTTTTACAGAAGATACAGAGAGATTCTCTTGTCTACCATTGCCTACTTTATCAAAAGAATTTGATACATCAAAATGAGTAACGACGTTGGAAGAAGAGAACGAGCACATTAAGTTGGAACAAGATAATAATCTTCATGCCCTTCACCTTGATCATTAATCCAAAGTAGTGGCATAGCTACTGCAAGAAGTGCGAACGAAAGTCCACACAACAATTTCAAAGCAACCTTTCGACGGGCACTTTTTGTGGCAGACATTTGAATTTCTGTTTCATTTTCTGGAACCACCTCGTGAGACACCTGCAAATCAGCATCCACGGGAATGCCATCTGTTGATGATACCGATTCAGGGCCACCTTGAAACTGCTCATCACCAGCATAAAAGCTCCCATTCTCTCTGCAGTCATAGGTCACACCATGTGAATAGCCTTCTTGGTCGTATCTGGCATTTGGGCTCCAATCAAATTCGCTCAAGGATAAACTTCTAAACCTTCTAGCTCGTTTCTCAGAGGACTTAGAGTAGACATTACTTGGATCCTGAAGAGAGTGAACCAGCCTCCTCGGAGTGTTGAAGATGATATTGTCAACATTGATGGGAGTGCGTGACCTCTGAAGCGCCAGAGAGGCATCCCAAGATTGGCAACACACAAGAAAATCATAAAATTGGCATATTTAAATAAAAGTTAAGCTTCAATAGATAGACAGCGTGAGTAAGCACAACACCATTGTCAGGCTATAAAACAATCATTGGCCTAACAACTTAAGCTTTCTGCGAATAATGGTAATCAACCAGTTTTACCATGGAAGAGCAGGAGATTCTGATTTTGAACCTCTGCAATTATATCCTCCCAATATAAATTGAATATCACTTGTTGGGCTCTAATGGTGAAGAGATAACCACATGTGAAGGGAGATGTTATAACATAAAACAAGTATTGGTTCACATCCTGAGCTTAAGGTTTTGGGATATTGATAAACCAACAAATTTATCAACTAACACACAATACCATCTCACGATCAGTAGCCTTAATTTTCCAGAACACAAATTTTTGAAGTAGAGATAATGTGACAAAGAATCAGACATACGATAGGCTTTTTGGGCTATCTTACTATTTTTACAATCCAGCAAGCAGTTTATTTACCTTCTTTCCCCCATTAATTTCATGCTTTCAGGTTAATTTTTTACCTAAATCCAAAAACTAGTTGAGTAACTACTTCTACCACCATCACAATCAAACCATTAACAGCAGTTTCTTTCCACATCAGAAACACAGAATAAATTGCTACATATGTACAGGTGTAACTTACCAGAGGACTGGTTGTGGTGCTTCTTGATAATCCATTCCTAGGATTTCTTTGCAGGAACCCTGCAAATTCCTCTGTGCAATCTCCTTCGCATTTCATGAATTCATTATTCCCAGAGTTCTCTGGATATCCATTCGAGTACGCACTACCCCGAGCAATTTCTGAGAACAAGCCATCCTTGAGAGACACATCAACTACTCCATTCTCACGACTCCAAAGCTTCCTGTTTACACTCCTACAATCATAAATTGAATTTTGAGAAGCCTGACTCATTGAAATAGGTGACTCAACCAATGATTCATATTCAACAAAGGAATCAAGGGTCTGTGACTCGGGTGACATTGATGCAGGAGACTGATCACCAGCACTTGATAGGTTTGGCCTCCTGCTGTGGCCTCTCCTAATAAAATTTGACCCACAGACAGAACCAGGACCTTTTTCAAGTTTTGAGCCTTTATCTGCGCCTATTCTCCTTGCAGTTTGCAGAGCTTCAAAGGCTGCCCCTTTAACATAAGCCATCTGATCAGATTGACACTTCTCCATTTCTTCAATTATCAACTCAAGCTCAGAGAGAATGCTCCAAGGATCTAAGCATCTCATCAAGAAATTCACCATTTGAATAGCTGACAACCGCTTCTGAGAATTCCCTTCCACTACACCAGCATTCAATATCCGCAGTCCTGCTTGTATCAACAACCTAGCATATGGTTCAACAATTGTAGCATTACGTTTTGCAAGAGCCATAACCAGACCCATGTGTGCATTTGTCTGAGTGGACTTCTCCTCCAAAGCACCAGAAACATTCTGGCATACCCTATTAACCATCTCGTCTGCAGCAAAACGCCAATTATCCGAATCAATAAGAGCCTTTAAACAAAGTGCAGCTCCAGAAGTCAAGCTCTCTTGAGAACCCAAGAGAGAATCCGACAGAGGATTGCAGAGTGAATGAATAATGTTCCTTTTCTTGTCTTCAGGGGTGGTTGGGTCAATCCCATATCTAGCAATAGCTGGGACCACCTTTGAGCAGGCTTGTTGAAGAGGGAAAGACCCTGCACTTGAAGCCAAGGTCTTGATTATGGTGGCCATGATGCTGTTTATCAGAGGTACTATCTTTACACCATGAACACGAGCAAGAACTTCATATAGTGAAATAGTGCATTCTCCCGACAAAGAACCAGTTTCTTTAGTTTGAGAAACTTGGGCAAGAAACATTGGGATTGCCTTGGAATCCAATTCTTTCACATAGGATTTCAGTGCTTTCATTGCTGATCTACGACTATCAGCATCTTTATCAAGATTTTCCAATTCACGCCTAAGTATTGGGCTTAAACTCCTCCCCATTGTTGGCCTGCATCCAATTCAAGAAAAGGATTTATTGAAAATGGTTTCGTGAGTTGGGTATTTCAATTTGCAAGACCAACACAGAATGAAACATACAATACAATCCATGAAATTCCAAGACTTTGAGATGTATTGAACTTCCCCAAGTCCCAAGCAATGAATAAATATGAGGTTTTGAGCTTTAGCAAGGCAACAACAACATCAAATGTCAGAACTTTTCTGCATCTCCAAGTCCTAAATGTCAAAAATCCAATATTGAAGACGAAAGTTCGTTTCGTTCCTCACTTTTACATAGAAACCAAATACTCATTTGATGCGAAAAACGGAAAAAGATATATCTTTCTATATATTTTCTAGGCCAAAGCAGAACAATAACTCAAAATAGAAAATGGGTATCATTTCAGAATTCACATTACTCAACATTAAACATCAAAATACAAAATAGAAAAACGAAGAGCCAAAATTCAAGAACAAAGGACTGCTGTTAACATCAAGAACTGAGAAATACCAGTAGTATGGACTATGGAAGACCTTCAGAGCTCTCTCCTGCTCCTAGGGTTAGAGCTGTGCTTTTTTATCCTGCGCTGAAACAAAGGCTTTTGAAGGCCAGAGATGGTAACTCAGAGAAGAGAGAGAGAGAGAGTTGATAAATGTATTTGGGTTTGGGCGTTGAATTCATAATTAGCGTGTACTTAGGGCTGTCTTAATGAGCTTTCTTTTTCTGGCGGTACCCAGATTTTCAAATCTTCTTTGTAAATTCCACCGCTCTCCCTTCTGCAGTGGATCCCAAAATGGTATCCTCTTGGACGAAAATGCCCCTCTTCTTATTAGTAATTCTTCACGATGCCTTGGAATTGGAACAAAACTAAACTATCTATCCATGAGACCATAGTTAGTTATGTAATGGTAAAAGTATGAATAAAATAAGTACGTCTTTAATCGATACTTTGAAAAATATAAATGAAAATTTTAGCCAATATTTAATTTTTATTTTTATTTAATAATATGTGAAATATATATATATAATACGTGAATTTTTTCTATATTATTGAAAATTTTGCAAAAAAATATGTGTATTAAGCATGAAGATATGTACATACGTATGTGTATTATACATCTAATTTATAAAAAACATATACAAAAAATGGAAGTATTTTTAAAAATACTAACGTATGTGTATAGTATAATACAAGTATTATAGGGGGAAAATGCTAACAAGCCATGAGACAAAATAAAACTCACATTTTTCACTCAACAAAGTTATTTGTTCTTCTTTATGGAACTCTAATTTGAAACTTTTAAGTAGAGAGAAGATGACCTTGTTAAGCAACAAATGTGGATTTTATTTTGTCTCTTGGGTAGATGAGCTAAGTTTTGATGAAAATATTGTTTGAAAGTTTGTCACATGTTGACACGCAACAAATGTGGTATATGGGGGTGTATCCTTGTCACCGGAATCGTCTCCAATGGGGAGATGTAAAGGGTTGTAAATATATATCACAACCATGGAGATGTAAAATAAAATGTATTTTTACATCTTTTGCAGGCGGGACCCACCCGAGAAAAGAGAAGAAAAATGAAGAAAAGTCAGCATAAAAGGCTGGGACCCGCGGCTACAGTAATTGCTAGAAAAAAAATTCACATGCTGGGCAATTTTTTGGTTGTCATGTCCCCCCCCCCCAACGGCTAGTTTGCAATAGCCAAAAGCTTTTTTTTTATGAAGAATCAGCAGCTTTTTTTTTATGAAGCATATCTTCTCCGAATTTAAATATTTTTAGGTCTATTTGTTTGAAAAAATAAAATTAACCTAATACAAAAAAAATTAATTTTATAAAGTAAACACAAAATACAAATTTAACACAAAAACAAATTAAGATAAACAAAACAATTATACATCTTAGATTTACATCTTTTCTCATTGGAGCAAAAAACGTATTTACACCCCCCGGAGGTGTAAAGGGGATGTAAAAGTGGCTTTACACCCCCCCCACTGTGGATGCTCTAAGTAGAGAGAAGATGACCTTGTTAAGCAACAAATGTGGATTTTATTTTGTCTCTTGGGTGGATGAGCTAAGTTTTGATGAAAATATTCTTTGAAAGTTTGTCACATGTTGACACGCAACCAGTTTAATGAATACATTAAAAAAAAATTCAATGAAATGAAATGCAATAATATGGACTAAATTGATTTGTGAACCAAAAGATTAAACATCATATTGATTGGTTTGGAACTTTAAGGAATTTTTAAAAACAAATTCAAGGATAGTTGTTAGGGGTAAGTTTGGAATGAAGATTGCTAATTTTTCAACACATTAAATACTTAGTTTTTTTTTTTTTAAGAATAAGATTTCATTCATAAGTCAAAATAGGCATACAAAGATTGACATGAATATAATAGCCTCATTAAAACCTTCCTAGGAAAACTACTTGGGACAAACCCCATGGTAGGAAAGAGTACCACACAAGCCAAGGACTAACAAGAGAGTTTGACCCAAACCACAAAAGACCGTTACAAGAATAGAAAAAAAAAAAAAACCAACTAAACACCAACACAGTAGACCCATAAAGAGAACCGAACCGCATCGCATCCCAACTGTCAAAAGAAGCCTTCTATGAGAAAAACTCATAGTCCTTTGACCGCCCACAAATTGCCAAAAACACATTAAGGACGGAAACCCAAAAGAGCACACGAAGGAAGAGTACAAAAACAATAACAAGAGAGGCCCATAAAAAGCACCACAACTTAGCTTAGAACTTGACAAAGAAACTTCTATGACCAAACATAGATCTTCGGGAGGTGCAAGGCCAAAATCAAAGACAAAATGCCTCATAGGGCATACCACCAACGTCGCTGCTACCATCATTGTCGAAATAGAGACAAAAAATCATCTACCAAGTATCATAACTCTCCCGAAGAGAGACCCAATCTAGTGTCACTATTATTGCCGCCACTGAGACAAAGACACCACCAACCACCTAAAATACTGCAAAAACAACAAAACAAAACAAACAAACACACAAACAGACCTAGATCCAAACAGATCAAGGCTAAAAATCCAAAATCCAAGTAGATCTGAAGAGGAGAAGAGGAAGGAGAGAGAGGGGCTAACAAGAGCCCCTAGGAAAGTGGAAAGAGAGGGAGAGAAGATGAGAGAGAGGAAAAAAGATAGGAGAAGATGGGTGGAGGGGCAGTGACCACCTCCCCTAGCTTAGGGTCAGCAATACTTAGTTTTATTTAATATACAAAGCGATAGTCTAAACTATAAGGGGAATGGGGGTTTCACACTACCAAAGTGCCAAGGGGGTTCGAATATGAGACCATTAGTCTATAAATCAACTTTTTTTTTTTCATTGGGCTAGGCCTCATTAGCCATTAATACTTAGTTGTGTTAAAATTGGTATACACTTTTAATACAATGAATGAGAAGGTCCACAGGCTAAATTTTATTGTTTTGTTGGACATTGTACCGAAAAAAGTTTGTTATTAGAGAGATCTTATTGTTAGAAACTAGACATAAATATGAAAAAGTATTGAGCATAAATAATGACATGTTTACTTGGAATTGGGGAGAGAATGAATGGGCCCGAGATCATTTTCCCTTAATCAATCTAAGTAAACACATGAAAATTTAGGAGTATTTACCTACATTTTCTTATTAAATTAAGATTTTTTTTAGGAGAACAACTAAAATTGTATTTAAGGGCATTATCTCCCATTCTTTATGGGAAGTTCTCTCATATTCCTTAACTTAACGTTGTAATGAGGTTCCCTCCCAGTATGGTATAGCTTAGTTGGTTAAGCTCTTTTGCCTCCATCTATGTGGGTCAAGGTATGAAATGTCAATATTATCGGCGATATTATCCCGATAATATCTGATTTTTGGAGGGCCGATATTTTAGCAACTAACCATGGTGTTATCGTCAATATATACGATAACTTCAACATTTTTATGAATGATTTGGGCAATATATTGAGATATTATCGATAATATCCCGATACGAAACCCAAAAAATACATGAAATTTTTTGAAAAGCCTCCCCTGTTGCGTATAGAGGGATTCAAACCCCTCCCATTTTACTCCTTCAACACCTTAACCACCATATCACTTATGTTTTTGTGAAAATATGCTAAAATATTTATATATATATACATGGTTTTGTTTTGAATTCTTTTTGCAAGAAACAAATTTTCACATGAGATGAGAATGAATCTTTGACCATTCATTTTGATGACTACTCTTCACAATATACTTACTCTACATATAGAGATGATGAAGATAGTGAAAATTTTGAACCTCATAGGAACTCTATGTGGTACTAAGTCACTCATGTATCTTACCATGCAATATATAAAGTGTAAAATATTGTAGTAATTCATTATATATAAATGATTATGGTGTGTTTAATCTTCTTTCATTAATTACTACATATTTTCTACACTTACAATGTTTGCCAGCTCGCTATATAATTAACTTAAATTAGTTAAATCCATCATGCAATGCATTTCCTTCCAATTTTTTTGTGATAAACTAATAGATAATTGACTAAATAAACATCCTGCAAAGTTTAATAAAAATTTCCAAGTTTTTCTTACAATTTCCGTGGTTTTTATTCAATTTTTACCGATACCGATAATATCTTGATATTTCCATCGACATTTCTGTGTTTTTGGACTTCCGATATTTCCGATACCGCCGATATTTTAGACCTTGATGTGGGTAAAGGTTCGAAACCCCAAAACAACCAATGAATATTTGTGTAAAATCTCCCTCCATCAATCACTTGTACTTATTTTAAAAAAAACTGTTGTCATGAGGTTGTCCATTGTATTGTTCAATTTGCTCTCTCTTGTGACATTGTCATTTATCGGGTTACACAACCTCCTGAATTTAATCATGGGAGATTCACTATTATACCAAATATAGGAGTCCAAATTATAAAAAAAAACTCTATATGAAATGAACTTTAGAAACACACCAAAAACCTATTTACAACATAACAAAAAGGCTTTTAACTTATTTTAAATTGCAAAATTGCCATTGATTTCTTAAAATGAACCCAACCCCAAAACTCTATAAAAAAAAAGCCCAAAATACTCAATAGGGCATCAAAGTAATTTAATAATCAAAATTAAATTCAATATGGCAAGTTGTCATTTTTGGGCTTTTTTGGGTGTGTTTATAGAAATTAAATGGTGTAGGGTTTATCTATATTATTAGTGTTAAGAATGAGTATATGACTAAATATCTCTTTAATCATAGTGTTCTTATTGATTGTAACTCTTTTTAATTATTAATACAATATCATTCTTAAGAAATGATATAATTTATTCTTTCCTAGACACATGGATGAATTTGTCCAAAGTTAAAAATAAGCATATATATTTAGTGAGGTCTCTCAACATCCGAGGAAGATGGAACCATGAAAGTTCTATGGGTAATTTGGTCAATCTCATTCTCCCATCAAAAAAATTTCGGGGGGTAAACCTTGTTTTTTCAAAAAATACTCGGCGGGTGAAATGGTTGCTTTCCCGCTCTGCTATTTTCTTCTAAAATATTTGAAGGCAGACAAAACAAAACGGCTCAGGTTTCAAAATGACCAAAGCATCCCCACAATTTGGTCTTGTTGTGGCTTGGAGGAAAGCAGACTCTGGGCCCATCCACCAACCCAAACTTGAAAGAGTAAAATTGCTTCAGTGGCTAAGGCCATCTCTAGTTATAGGGCTAAATGTAGTCCAAGACTAAATACTTAGCCCTCCAAAATATTAATTTTTTTAAGAATAGTGTATGGCTAAATTTTTCCATATCTAGCCATGCATGACTATATTTTAGGATCCTTTATATTTTATTATTTTGAGAAAAAATAAGATACAACACTCATACATTCTACAACTATATATTGTTTAATTTAATTAAACTACTATTTAGAGACAATATTTCATATATGACACATATGACCAAGAGTTTTTTATATTTTTTTTTAACAACATTTGAAAACATTTAAAAAGGTGACCACATTTAAATAAAAAAAAAGGGTTTCAATGGTTTGACCTCCAACGGTCATGACCAAGAATTTTTTATAATTTTTTATAAACAACACTTGAAAACACCACATTTATTAATATTAATATTTTTTTATTATAAAAAGATAGGAATGGGTTTCAATGGTCTGACCTCAAAGGTCATGACCGATCATAATTTATACTTTTGTCTTCAGCAACACAAATTGAAACAGAGGCTGTTAAAAATATATATATCTAGCTATGACAACCGATCATATTTTATACTTTTGTCTTCAGCAACACGAATTGAAACAGAGGCTGTTAAAAATATATATATCTAGCTATGACATCAGCTTGCTTTATTGTTGGATGTTAAAAAGTAAATGCTTGGGGCCCACAAAAATTTGGCCTAGGCCAAATCTGGGCTATATGTGGCCCGATTGGAGGGCTAAAGGGCCAAATGTGGCTCTCGAAATTTGGCCAAAATTTTGTTTAGCCCATGACTGGAGATGGGTTTTGCATTATTTTTGGGATATAGCTCATAGCTAGAGATGGCCTAAAATTTGTGGCTTATAAACTGAGCACTACATATAACGGACTTGCAGTGTGGGCAAAATGAGATGCAAAAATGTGCTAAAGAGGGTCACTTTAACTTCCAGGGAACAATATGAGATTTGACCATATTTTGAGTGAGCATTAATGTAATTAAGCCTAATATATATATATATATATATAAACTGATAGAAAAGAGTAAGTTCCTTTTTGGGATCACACTAAAAAAAAGTCAGCAATAGTTACCCTTTTTTTTTTTGTGACTATTGGCAGCAACAGTCGCCTTTGTTGGTGAGCAAGCCCTATAATAATGCTGAAGTTACGAATTTTTTGTTGGTGATATATGAAGGTGTGAGTATTGTCCTTTCTCACGATTCTAACAGCTTCGTGACAAATTTTAGTTGACTGTCAACTGCCTCTGAAGTGCATGAGGTCCATAACACGTCGAATCAATTTTAGCATTATATTTTAATATATTTAAAGTTTTACTTAAATGTTTATTTGTGTATTAAATTTGTATTTGATATATATCTTTTTCTGTTTTTTATTTGGTGTATCTCTTCCTTTTCATTTTCCAGTAATTAACTAATAAATATATAAATAATTGAATAATAATATATATACGTATAATCACTACCATTCAATACACAAAGAAACAATTCAATAATTATATCATTTGATTGCAATTTTCAACCAAAAAAATTCATTGCGATTCTCTAATTGATTAATTACAATTTATATATGGTATTAAAGCATAATCCAAGTCAATTTTCAACCAAAAAAATTAATTACAATTCTCTGATCATGAGTATTGTTTGTATGGGCAGTGTAAGAGAGCTTTAGTCTTTTAAAAATAATAATAAAACTTTAATTTGAATTGTTTAATATAAATGCACACCGGGAATGTTGAAAACTAAAGGTGGGAGTCATTATTATGAGTTGTATTGGGAAGTTAAATGTGTATTGGAAACTTGAAAAACTGTATTGGGAACTTATTTATGAGTTGTAATCTACCCAATAAAATATTTTCTTGTTGGGGTTGTGCGAATTTTTAAGCATGATATGATGATTATTTCTGTCCGTCACAACCATTACAAAACTGAGGGCTACCCAAAATCTGAGCCTTTCTTGGCTAGGCATTGTTTATCTCCACCTGCTTCCATATCCTGTCATTTGGAAAGATGAATTTCCAGAGATTGTATATCCATAACAACATTTAACTTCAATTTCTGCTCTCCAATAAGCAGATATGTTAGAGGGATACATAAGCAGAACACACAATTATGCAGAACAAAGGTAGAAATTGTGGAAAAGACAGCCACTAACAGGAAAAGAAAAAGATGAATAGGAGACGAAATTGAAAATCCTTCTTTCATTTCATTTTTCTCTCAAAAATACAAGAAGTATCAGATTCTTAATGGGTCACACAGAGCACCCATATTTCCTTTGAAACACAACAAAATTCAAAATTCATTCAAAATTCGATCTTCTTGTCTTGCTATACATGCACAGTCATACTTCACTTCAATGCCTTCAGAATCAACTTAGCCTTATCGCTCATCAACTTAGCCTTATCTCTCATCAACTCACTCCTTCTAACAACAAGCTCCAATTCAGTAACATTCAGCTTCTTCCACTCCTCATTCAACTCAGTTCGTTTAGGTTCTCTAATCAACTCCAAGCAACCCTCCAGCAACCTCTGCTCTCTCAAATCCTCACACGTCTCATTACACTTGTAATCTTCAGACAACCCACCTACCGCAAATGAACCTTCGCCCCTGCCCCAGATCTTCTTAGACAAGTTAAAAACCTTTAGCTCATGAGGCTTAACAGGATTATACTTATTCCCTTTATCCACATTGGACTCATACTTCTTCTTGAGCCTACGAATCTTATCTTGCAATTGGGTCTTGTTCACATCGGCCTTCAGCGATTTCTTCATAAAATCATGAAACGCAAACATATCAGCATTTGGGTGCACCCCTTGCTTTGTATAGTAATCAATCATGCCTTCCAAGATCGTTATCTCATCATCATCGCTCCAAATCCTCTGTAGCAGGAGCAGCTTCTTCGAGTCGTCTCCACCGGCTCTGGCATGGTCTGGCTTCTGATCCGAGTCTGAGATCTTCTTCTTGGGCCTCTTGGAATCCGTGGGGTCGCTCTCGCTTGGCCGCTTCGACCCGGCTCTTGCCGCCGGCGTAGTAGTAGACGAGGCCTTCGATCTAGGCTTCTTGGTCTTGGGCGTCTCTTCCATAGCCGAGTCCGGTTTCTTCGGTGGTTGTTTCTTCTCAGCAAGTGCAGGCTCGGGCTCCTCAGACTCGGATCCGGATTCTTCCTCTTCTTCACCATCAACTTCTTCATCGGAGCCAAGGGATGAAGACTGCGGCACCGTAGCCAAGTCCGGATTCTTCGGTGGTGGTTTCTTCTCAGCAACAGGAATGGGTGCTGTTGAAAGCTCGGGTTCAGATTCGGGCTCGGATCCGGATTCTTCCTCTTCTTCTCCGTCTACTTCTTCTTCGGACGAGGCTTCCACTTCCTCCGGAGGCTCATCCTGAGAAGATGGGCGGTTGGGTGCCATTGGAGAGAAGAAACAGTGAGAGGGTTTTGCGAAATTACGGTTTTGGAAGTGGGGTTGTGTTCGCGAAGGAGTAAAGAGGGCTCCTTGATATGTAGGGTTTTTCTTTAAAGGCAGAACTATTTTATTTTTAATTTTAATGGCATTTGGGTATATTTAAGTGAGTTTTTTTTATTATATTTGAAATAATTTATAAAAACTGACATTTATGAATATAGGTTTTTTGACTAAATCCTAAATCTTTAGAGCATCTCCAATGGTTACTCAACAGTTCATTTTCGTTTAGTTTAATAGTTCAATTTATTGAACTTTTTTGGCAGGTATTGAATTGAACTATAGTTTCATTTGCACTAGTGCCAATTTTTAAATGATTGAATAAAATAAAATGAATAAAGTTAATTATGATAAGAATTATACAATTGAAATGGTTTCAAAGACATCTTTAAAAAGAGACCAATTTTGAATATTGAAATTCCCTAGAATGGCCAACCGATCTGTTTCTTAATACTTAAACACCACAGCAGGATTGAAACACAGCAACAATCCTGTAAACAAAAAACTTCAGAATACGCAGCGGAATAAATTCAAATAAAAACACAAACAATTGCACAAAGGGACACACGATATGTTGACGCAGTAAAAACCTCAAGATGAGGAAAACAACTGCGGGCACTATGCCGGAGAACAAATCACTATGAGAAAGAATACAAAAAGGTCTTACAAGTCTCAACTCACAAAACTAACGCTCACAAGGCAGACTTGCCTACTCGCCTTTGCTACTCAACTCAATCAGCGATCTTGTATTCCTTCGTCAATCACTCACACATATATGAAAAGGTGATAATTCAATCACTCATGGAGGCTAACAAGGAACAGCCACCTGAGTTTTTCAATATGAACTCCCAAAAAACCTCTGCAATAATATTTTTGTCGTTCTCTCTTTTTCAACGTTGCAGACTCGCAAAACAAAACGGCTAAGTTCCTTTTTTTTAAATTACATGCTTAAAAACTAGGTCAGAGACCAAAAAAGGCTTTTAGCAAAAATGGGCTTTTTAACAAATAAATTATTTTTTTAAAACAAAATAAAACCACTTAATTAAAAACCCAATGTAAAGACAACATAACCCTTTTACTTAAATAAAACCATCGTTAAAAAACTCACTGATGTCTGGCACTGGATTATGTAAGACTGAAACCATATATCAGTCTTGTACATCTGACTGCCACTTTTGATGACCTTACAAATATGTAAATATGAATGCATGAATGCAAAACATACCTTGGCATTGTCTCTGAGCCACACTGATCCAAGATAGCAGAACGTCACTTGAAAACTGTAGGTTACACGCAAAGACCTACCCTATGTTTTTGTAATAGGAAATTGCCAATATACCAAAAATTGGCCCTAACAATCTCCCCCTTTGGCATTTCCTATACAAAAACTCTAGTTACAAAAATTGGTCCTAACAAACTCCCCCTAAACCAATTACAAGTGAGTGAAAAGAATTCCTTAAACATGAACACTTGCAATAGAGAAGGTAACCTGAATTCTGCACCACTAAACCAAAAAAAACAAGTGAAAAGCACGTATGACTGAAAATACAATAAGTAAAAATAAAACACAGAACGTTTTCTCCCCCTTTTTTGGATAGGCAATGGCAAACTCCCCCTCAAGTAAATAACCACGTGCACAACAAATAACCACTCCCATAAATATCAATGTAGGCAAAAATTTCAAAGTATGAATTCTCCCATGAATGTATAGAAAAAAAAAAAAAAAAAAAAAAAAAAAACAAAGGGAATAATGAATGAGCAATGAGGCACACAAGAGATGATTTTTTTTTTTAAACCAGTGTCACAAACGAGATTTCTAAGCAAAGCTTGCAAGGAGATGTCAAGTCAAAATGGAAGAGTAACAATGAGAACCCACAGCATCAAGT
The DNA here is from genome assembly GCA_020521455.1 of Prunus kanzakura. Classification (NCBI taxonomy): domain Eukaryota; kingdom Viridiplantae; phylum Streptophyta; class Magnoliopsida; order Rosales; family Rosaceae; genus Prunus; species Prunus kanzakura. The sequence continues at coordinate 51,676 of BPUM01000931.1, forward strand.
GTTTTTAAATATCTCTGCATGTTAGGCAACAACATATATCAAGATTAGCAAAAGTTCACAAGAGCCCTTGGTGTGAAAGTGAACCAATAGAGATAGGAATGACAATGCACACAAGCTTACTTCAACAGTCCACAACTCTATGGAGCACAATCCACAACTCTATCAAGCTTTCTAGTGACCTGTAACAAGTCTTAGGCCAGATGATCCCAAGCCAGAGGACTTTAGGGCACTAAGTATATCAAGGATACTCCATGGGCTTAGCAACTCGAGTCAAAAGGCTTCAAAGTTGGGATTTTTTTGTTTTTGTTTTTATAAATGGACCAAGCCATCCCGTATTCGACGCGACCCTCGACACTGGTTAGGTAAGAGGTCCGGCTACTTCGGGATAACCTGAGTCAAGCTCCAAAGATATCTATTTTTGTTGTTTAAATTAAAATCTAGCAACATAGGCATTCATAGAGCTCATATTGGTGTGCGTGTGCAAGTACCAAGGAAAGCCTATGAGAATTTTTGGCTAAGCAAGGATTAATGCTAGAGACGAACATGGAAAAATATCTATCAACTGAGAGCATGTGTCTCACAGTTAGTCCCTCATTCTGACCAAAAAACCAATCTCAGTTCAAAGAAATACAAGCTTATGACAATGGGATTGAAAATGCGATGCAATGCAATGATGTACTACAAAGCGACAAAAATAAAACAAAAAAATACCATAATTTGATAAACCTATTCGACATGGGCATACACCAATGAAATTTGAATGCAAAAATAAAAAAATAAAAAATTAGAGAGAATTCATTCAATGGAACAAATACCAAGAGACTTCCTGAGAGTTTCAAAACGAACAGTGTCTAATGGTTTTGTAAACAAATCAGCCAATTGTTTTTCTGTGCAAACAAACTCAAGACTTACTACCTTTTCTTCAACCAATTCACGAATAAAATGATGCCGAATATCTATGTGTTTTGTTCGTGAATGTTGAACCGGATTTTTGGAAATATTTATTGCACTCAGATTATCACAAAAAAGAGTTGAAGTACCTTGCTGAATGCCATAATCACTCATCATTTGCTTCATCCATAGTAATTGTGTGCAACAACTTCCGGCAGCGATATATTCCGCTTCAGCTGTAGACAAGGAAACACAAGCTTGTTTTTTGCTATGCCAAGACACAAGATTATTACCTACATAAAAGCACCCTCCAGATGTGCTCTTCCTATCATCAACGTTTCCAGCCCAATCTGCATCGGTGTAACCTGCAATTTCAGAATTTGAGTCAAATGAATAATATATACCTAAAGTTGGAGTACCACTTACATATCTGATGATTCTCTTGACTGCATTCAAGTGCGACTGTTGCATTCCTAAAAGGACACAAATTAATGTGCAAACAACCAATTAAAAATACCCGCAAGTGCACGAATCTAATGAAGTATAGATTATGTAAGTACGGGGTCGATCCCACGAAGAACTTGTCGGCTTCCTATAAGTTCTAATTTGAGTACGTAAAGAACACTTATTTAACACACCACACATGCACAAAACAAATTGGAAACTAAAAATGAGTAAAGAAAGGTAAAAAGAAAAGAAACAAAACAAGAAACCAAAGAAAAACACAAACAGCACTTTCTATCACCCTTTTACCACCATTTGGACAGATTCGTTTCTCTGTTTTTCAGCTTCGACCTCTGTTCAGTTTTTAGCCTATAACTTTCAAACCGTAAGTCCAAATATCACGTTCTTTATAGGGTTGGATTCAGCACAGAAAATACAAGAAGACAACGCGGACCAAAATCCAAAAGCAAGTACAAAAACAGACAAAAAGCAATGACAAAAACACGCCACGTTTCAAACAATGTAAACACACAAACACAATTTGGGGAGGGGGGTTTAGTTTGGTTCAAGTGCCCTAATTCTATTGCATGAAAGTAAATGACTTTAAATTTAAATGAGAATGGCAGAGAATGAAAATCAAAGAGTGGAATTAAAATGTAACAAGCGCTAGGGTTTCGGAATCCACCCTAAACAATTCTACCAATGTTCATGGATACTCAAGTAATGAACTCTAAACATATTGAAGAAGATGTTCGCAATCAAGACCGGGATTAGTGGCTCAAGACGCATTGATTCTCTCTAATATACGTAAAGTGCATGGTTAGTGCTACAATACTTGTGCCTTCCCTATAACCAAATCTAGGTGTGCTTAGTACTTTGATTCAATTACAAGAAAAACCCATTAAGTTCAAAGAGAATATGAACATCACAAGAACCCTAAAGCATGATGTTTACATTAGGTATTCAAGAAACCAATTCACATGGATGATTCTTACTTCATCCATTCATTGCTTAGGAAAACATGAAGATACACATAATCCCAACAACCTCAAGAAGCATGCTCTCAAAAGTGATCAATCAAAAAAGAACATACATCAAGGATAGATTATTTTGGTGAATAGGAATTCATCAATTGTTGTCAAGAAACCAATTCACATGATGCTCACTTAAACAAGTTCAATCATTTGTTGCTAATTAGAAATTATGTTCTTGGGTATCTTACACAACTTCTCAACTTTAGCTACATGCATACAACCTAAGGTGATTAAGCAAAGGAAGCAAACACATATCATATAAGATTCAATTAGTGAATGGGATTTATCAACAACATCTAAAAATTCATACACTCAAAGCATCAAAACAATAAGGTATTCATGTTTAGGGCTTCAACCTAAGCCCTAACTGAATAAGAAGTTACATTGAAACTAAGAAATTACAAGAAACAAATAAAATGAAAGAAACTAAGAACAAAGAGGAGAAAGAGAATGCATCTTCAACCCCTTGGATCCTTGCCTCAAGGCTCCCCAAGGTTCTCTCTAATTGTCATGCCATTCTCCCCTCCCCTTGGTTGCTCCTTTCTCTCCTTCTCCTTGCTCTTCAAAATCTGCTCCCAATGTGTAGAATCATGAATGGATTTTTTTTTCCCACGTTCAAAAGCTCTCAAACTTCAGATTGCCACTCCCTTTGCTTCCCTCTCTCCTCCTTTCCAGCTTTTACTTTTAATATTCTCTTCCAAAGTATTCACCCATTGTCTTCTTGTCCCCTTGCAATGATGAAGCCTTGTCTTCACAAAGATGCCAAATGCTTCAGAAAATATCTCTTTTACAAAGGTAATTCCTTGTTACCAAGAGTTATGGTAACAAGAAATTAAGATGACACAAAGGAGGTAAAAGCTGGCCAAATCCGGATTTCCAGAGCTGTGGTAACATGTTGGATTGGATGGATAGGCAATACTTGTCCAATGGAGCTCAAATTTGGATATGTTGTAGTTAACATCCATTGGAACAAGTCTCATGAAGATCATAACCTCATCCGAGCACCAGAGCATGTTGATCCCAGGCCAAGAAGTAGACCTACGAAAATGAACAAAAACAGAATTTATAACCAATAATGCACTTTTAGCTCATTTTCATTCTAACCAAGGTAAAATCTAAGAAAACACAAAAAGGAAGTAAAAAGCTATAAAATGTCAAGAACTAACTCAAAATAATAGGTGAATAACATGAAAAATCATGTGTAAAAATGAACCGAACAGCGACTCCTTTGGATTTGCTTGAAAGCGAGCACACACACCAACACTGAATGAGATGTTAGGTCGACTGGCTGTTAAGTATAAGAGACTTCCAATCATGCTTCGATAAAGTGTTTGTTCTACACTTTTTCCAGATGGGTCTGCATCAATTTTGTTGTGTGTAGACATGGGATTCCTTGTTGGTTTGGCAGAGCTCATACCAAATTTCTTTACCAAGTCATTTGCATACTTGGTTTGAGAAATAAATATACCATGATCTTGTTGCTTGACTTGCAGGCCTAGGAAATAGCTCAGCTCTCCACACATACTCATCTCAAATTCGCTACTCATAACTTCAGTAAATTCCTTTACAAGCAATTCAGACGTAGACCCAAAAACAATATCGTCGACATAAACCTGGGCAACAATCAAATCCTTTTTGGTCTTTTTAACAAACAGAGTTTTGTCAACAGCTCCTCTGACATACCCTTTATTCAGCAAATGGGATGACAACCGATCATACCAAGCCCTAGGGGCTTGCTTCAGCCCATAGAGAGCTTTTCTAAGACGATATACATGATCAGGATTGTAAGGATCTTTGAATCCTACAGGTTGTTCTACATATACCTCCTCCTGTAAAACCCCATTTAGGAATGCACTTTTCACATCCATTTGGTGTAGTTTGAACCTCAGATGACAAGCTATAGCTAAAAGCAATCTAACTGATTCAAGCCTTGCCACGGGAGCGAAAGTTTCATCGAAATCCAACCCTTCAACTTGGGTATATCCCTGTGCAACCAACCTTGCTTTATTTCTTGTAATAACACCATTTTCATCAGTTTTATTTCTGAAGACCCATTTAGTACCTATCACATTCGAGTCCTTGGGACGTGGAACCAAGTACCACACATCATTCCTAGTGAATTGGTCTAACTCCTCTTGCATAGCCATGATCCAATCACAGTCAAGGAGTGCTTCTTTTGAATTTTTCGGTTCCAGTTTGGAAAGATAGCACAAATGAGTTACCTCTGCAACGACTTGGCTTCTTGTCTTTCTTTGATCATTTAAATCTCCAATAATATCATATGGTGTATGGTCTTTTTGGACTTGCCGAGCACCAGGTCTAAGAGGAGGTGAAAACATATCTTCTTCTGCATGCATTTCATCATTAATTTCAGCAACCTTGTCCTTTTCTTCTTGCCTAGGAGCTGCTGGAATAATATCCTCATCATCATCTGCACAAGAACCAAATGACATATCAGTATCATTGACAACAACATTAATTGATTCCATTACTGTACATGTCCTCTTGTTAAACACCCTATAAGCCCTGCTAGTGAGAGAGTAACCCAAAAAGATGCCAGTATCACTTCTTGTATCAAACTTTGCTAGGTTTTCTCTATCTCTATAAATATAACAAATGCTGCCAAAAACCCTCATGTGCTTTATGTTCGGTTTTCTCCCTTTCCAAAGCTCGTAAGGAGTTGAAATTGTGCCCGGTCTGAGATATACACGATTTGCTGTATAACACGCTGTACTAATAGCTTCTGCCCAAAAGTTTTTCGCTATCTTAGCACTTGTCAAGATCACACGTCCCATTTCAAGCAAGGTGCGATTCTTCCTCTCAACCACCCCATTATGTTGAGGTGTAATAGGTGCTGAAAATTCGTGCTTTATTCCTTTCTCTTCACAATATTCAGCAAAGCTTGCATTTTCAAACTCTGTTCCATGGTCTGTTCGAAGTCTCATGATAGTAACATGCGAAGCATTTTTCTCAATCTGAATTTTGTTGCATAAGCCACGAAAACTCTTGAATGCATCAGATTTTTCATTGAGAAAATCAACCCAAGTAAAACGAGTAAAGTCATCCACCAATACCAACATATACTTCTTTCCACCTATGCTCTCAGTCTGAACGGGACCAACTAAATCCATATGCAGCAAGTCTAATGGCTGAGATGTTGATATGTAGGATATCCTTTTGTGAGCACTCTTGACTTGCTTACCTAATTGGCATGCACCACACACTCCTGCAGATTTTTTACTTAGCTTTGGCAGACCTCTGACACACTCCTTCTTGGACAACTTCAAAAGATCACGGAAGTTGATATGACCAAGTCTTCTATGCCATAGTTCCATCACGTCATCTGTAGCTCGGTTGCACACAATACTTTTGTTCTCATTCACCTGAATACAATAGCAATTATCCTTGGATCTCATACCACTCATAACCTTATTTCCTTGCAAATCAGCAACATAGCATTGATCTTTATCAAACCACACACTGCCACCATCATCACAGAGTTGACTGATGCTTATCAAATTTGCCTGCAAATTTTCCACCAGCATGACATTCTTTAAGAACGGTAAGCCAAGTGTCTCAACATCTCCTTTCCCTAAAATTCTACCTTTACTTCCATCTCCAAATGTCACAGAGCCTTCTACACACTGGGTATTCAGATTTGTAAACCAACATTTATCACCGGACATATGTCTTGAACAACCACTGTCGAAATACCACGTATCAGATTTTCTGGCAGATAAGGCAGTTAAGGTCACCAAGCATTTTTCCTCCTTTTTTTTTTCACACTAGTTTGGTTCCTTGAAGTAGATTAAAATTTCTTGGAGAATAGTAGTAAGCTGACCTCTTCTTCTTTCTAAGCATATTGCATCTAGGCCGTATATGACCAAAAACTCCACAAAAATGACATATTGGTATAAATTTCATTGGGCTAACCTTCACTTCAGTAGAAGAAGATTCTTTGATGAATTTCACAGCTTTGACCTCTTGCTTAGACCTTTCACTTTCAAAACCCAAGCCTCTCGTATCACCAGCCCTTTTTCCCAGACTTAACATCTTGTCAATCTTCTCTGCGCCAATGGTCATACCAAATATTTTTTCCGTTGCTAATTTTAATTCAGCACTAGCATGGTCCCTTTCGAAAGTAAGAGAAACATTCATATCTTTCTGTAGCTGATACTTGTCTTGGAGCATTTGAATTTTTTCAAGCAAAGACCCACGCAGATTCTCTTCTGTTTTCAGCTGGGATTGAAAGGCAGCTTCAGTCCTGGTCAGTTCTTCTTGTAGAAAGACCACTTGATCAGCAAGCTCTGCATTTTCCTTCTTCAGTTTTTCAGAGGAATCATAGAGACTATTGAATTGCTTCATCACCACTTCTACCTCAGGTTCTTCAACATCAGAGTTCTCATCCTTTTGCGCATGAATTCTCCCAGAGAAAGCAATAACTTGATCTTCATTTTCTGAATTTGAATCATTATCAGACTCACTATCACTCCAAGTTGCTGCCATTACTTTATTTTTCCCACTATTTTGCTTCCTCAAATTATTTGCGCATTCAGAGGCAAAGTGTCCATATCCACCACATTCAAAGCACTTCAGTGAATCTTTTGAGCCCTTTTTCTCCATAGGTCTGGTTGTATGTGATAACTTGTCAAAAGTAAACTCACGAGGATGACTCCCCCTTGTACTTGAACCTGAATTTCCTCTTTGTTCACCAGGTCTTGAATTCTTAGATTTTAAAAACTTACGAAATTGTTTTGTAAGCAAGGCATAATCCATTTTGTCTTCGGACACATTGTCACTACCATCTTCTTTCACTGTATTTAGAGCAATGCCCTTGCTTTTCTTTATTTCTGGAAATTCCATCTCATAAGTTGTAAGAGAACCAATTAACTCAGTAAGTTTATAATTGTTCAAATTCTTACACTCTTCAATCGCTGTCTTCTTGGCGTGATACATCATAGGCAGAGATTTCAAAATCTTTTTCACTATTCTGTGTTCAAGAATTGCATCACCCAGGTTGCTGCAAGCATTCACTACCACACTCAATCTAGCATAAAATTCAGCAAATTTTTCAGTTTCACGCATCTTCATATTTTCAAACTTAGTCATCAGTTGTTGAAGTTTGGATTCTCTGACAGTGGCATTTCCTTCATGAGTAATTTCCAGAATATCCCAAGCCTCCTTTGAGGTTTTGCAATGACATATAAACTCAAATTTTTCAGCTGATACCGCAGTGAAGATGGAGTTAAGACCTTTTTGATTGTAGGCACTCATATCATTTTCACCATCGGTCCACTCCGTGTTTGGCTTAATTACAACCTTTGTTGTCGACTGACCTTCACCTTCAACCTCTTTTCCACGTCCTTTAATTTCCTTTGTTGGAGGTTCCCAACCGTTCTCAATGGTTGTCCACACCTTTGTACCTTGAGCCCATAGAAAAGATTTCATCTTGGCTTTCCAAGCCCCATAGTTAGTATTCTCATCAAGAAACGGAGGATGAGTCACAGACCCACATGCACGATCCATTCTAGCACAGCCCAACGATCTCACTAAGCACGTCTAGTGACCCGCTCTGATACCAATTGAAATTCCCTAGAATGGCCAACCGATCTGTTTCTTAATACTTAAACACCACAGCAGGATTGAAACACAGCAACAATCCTGTAAACAAAAAACTCCAGAATACGCAGCGGAATAAATTCAAATAAAAATGCAAACAATTGCACAAAGGGACACACGATATGTTGACGCAGTAAAAACCTCAAGATGAGGAAAACAACTGCGGGCACTATGCCGGAGAACAAATCACTATGAGAAAGAATACAAAAAGGTCTTACAAGTCTCAACTCACAAAACTAACGCTCACAAGGCAGACTTGCCTACTCGCCTTTGCTACTCAACCCAATCAGCGATCTTGTCTTCCTTCGTCAACAAGAGATGGCACAACTCTGGTCTCGGCTGCTCACACCTCAAGGCACGATTGTTGATCACCAACATGCATAATGCTCATGAACTCACACATATATGAAAAGGTGATAATTCAATCACTCATGGAGGCTAACAAGGAACAGCCACCTGAGTTTTTCAATATGAACTCCCAAAAAACCTCTGCAATAATATTTTTGTCGTTCTCTCTTTTTCAACGTTGCAGACTCGCAAAACAAAACGGCTAAGTTCCTTTTTTTTAAAGAGGAATGCTAGCAACCTTCTCTCTAACCTTCTCTTTTGGACCTTCTCCATTTTTCTCACGACACTTGTCACATTCCTTACACTTAAAACAAACAAACTTTTCTTTTCCAAATATACCCTTACTGAATATTTTTATTCATAAAATATTTCAACTTTTTTATTACTCTCTCCCACTATCACGCTCTCTCTCTCTCTCTCTCTCTCTCTCTCTCTCTGAGATCCATCTGCATAATCACAACCCACCACTTCACCTAGACTCATCCTCACACTTGGACTCAAACTGACTCCTTTGCTTTGGCAAAGTCAACAAATGAAACTGCACAGCACCTCTTGAGTCTTTGCAAGCATGCTGCTTTTGCAGAAAATAAAATAAAATTCCAAGTCCCTCCCCTTAACCCAAATTCAAAACCATTTGGAAGACTCCACCGTCCCTTCCTCCCTTTTCCATCGTCCCTGCCCTCATACGCCACCCACCCTCCCTGCAATTTCTCACCACACCCATCCCCACCCTCCCCAATCTCTATGTATTGGTTCTAGCCCACCATCCTCCCTGAAATTTAGGTTTTTGCAAAATAACAAAATAAAAACATGACAAAATCATCATATTCAAATTTTTGTGTAGAGATGTGTGAAGGAGGTATTGTAAAATTTTTATTATATATATATATAAAACATGGGTGGGGTGGAACATGGATGTGGCTGCTGGGTTTTCACCGGTAGGGGAGGAGTCGAGGTTGGGGTGGGAAAACGAAATTAGTGGCTGGGGTGGGAAGTGGGGGTCGCTGCACAGGTGGAAGAAGGAGAGATGAGTTGTGGGTGTGATCGCCGTGTTGACTGTTGGGTTTCACCGGAGGAGGAGGAGGAAGAGGTGGGGCGAGGGCGAGGGCGAGTTGGGGTGGGTATCGAGTGATTTTATTTTATATTTTGTCTGAGGGATCGAGTGATTGAAGAACCCCTTTTTTGATTGTTTATTATTTTAAACAATAAAAAGGGCAAATACGGAAATACAGTTAATGTTCTTTTGTGTAATTAAAATATTGATTTAAGTGAGAGAGCAGTGACACTTGTCATGAGTAAAATGGAGAAGGTCCAAAAGAGAAGGTTAGAGAGAAGGTTGCTAGCATTCCCCTTTTTTAAATTACATGCTTAAAAACTAGGTCAGAGACCAAAAAAGGCTTTTAGCAAAAATGGGCTTTTTAACAAATAAATTATTTTTTTAAAACAAAATAAAACCACTTAATTAAAAACCCAATGTAAAGACAACATAACCCTTTTACTTAAATAAAACCATCGTTAAAAAACTCACTGATGTCTGGCACTGGATTATGTAAGACTGAAACCATATATCAGTCTTGTACATCTGACTGCCACTTTTGATGACCTTACAAATATGTAAATATGAATGCATGAATGCAAAACATACCTTGGCATTGTCTCTGAGCCACACTGATCCAAGATAGCAGAACGTCACTTGAAAACTGTAGGTTACACGCAAAGACCTACCCTATGTTTTTGTAATAGGAAATTGCCAATATACCAAAAATTGGCCCTAACAAATATAAAAAAATTAATAACAAAACTTTCTATTGAAAATTTCAACATAAACAATTTTTTTGTGGGTGTAGGAAGTTGTGGGAGAGTAGTTTTCTACATATGCCTTTATATTTTATAGGTAAATAACTAGCCGTTTGAAAAGGACACTAACCAATTGTGTTTTTGAAAAGTAAAATAAATTAGGAATGACTAGTATATATAATTAGCTATCCTTTTTTTTTTTTTGAAAAGTGAAACAAATCAGTAATGGCTAGTATATATATTAACTAGATGTTTAATTTTTTTTAAATAGTGAAATTTATCAGAAACGGCAAGTTGCTTTGAAAAAAAGAAAGTAACGGCAAATTTACACTAATTAAATGTAATGGAAAAATTAAAAAGTAAAAAGTAACATTGTTCATATGTTAATAAGAGAGAGGCGGTCCATATGTTATTGAAATGAATTTCATTTCAGAGTTCATTTTATTTACTTCTGAAATGAATTATTGATTCCCGAAATGAAATATTGATCTCTAAAATGAACTAAACTTTACCACTGCAAGTTAAAAATTCAATATATTGAAATAAAATTCAAATGATTCTCACCATTGCAAATGCTCCTATTGATAAATGTCTCTCGTTTATAGGAAAACCCTTGAGATTCCTTCTTTCTTTGCAATCCATTTTCCTTGATACGAGGGAAATTTATTTCCTCAACTTGCACCGCAGATTCACGTACCATATTTCAGTACAATATTGGCCTTGAATTTGGGGCGTCACAATATTTACTGTAAAATAAATAATATATTATATTTCTTTTTTTTTTTTAAAATACAAATTAACCATAAATCTTCTTAATTATCTTATTCTTCTCTCCCTTAAATCTTGTAGGTTACTAGGTTACTTCTTTTTTCATGTATGAGTTGGGTACCTTAATATTGGAATATAAATTATTAACTTTATAGTCTTTAATAGTGTAGATGATAAAATTAGTATTCAACAATTTTAAAATATGACATTCAAGAAAATTATGATGGTATATATTACTAAATCAATATAAAATGATATTATGATGTGGGCCAAAACAAGTAGTTAGTGTAGTAACAACTTATTAACCAGTTAGTGCTTGAGCGCTCGTATTCAAATTATTTTTTAAAATTTTGTATAGGGACCCCTCTAATGTGAAATCTGAATTTGCCACTGTACGATGTTGCATTGCAGCAGATCCCCAACCGTTCGAAGAGCATGGAATTTCAATTTTACATGTATGTATATATTACTATCAACACTAAGTATCCACAAAATATATATACACATGTAAGGCTGCAAACAAGAAAACGGCAAAGATTCATCTCTCTATACATCAATATCTTTAAATTCATTATCTATATATATAGAGCAAAAGGTAGAGAATGGTGAAACATTCAAAATACCAGAAAATGTCCTTAGTTAATGCAAACATTAAGAATTGAAATTATTAATTAAATGAGGATAATATGGTAAATTCACATTTTTCCATATTTAAAAAAATTAAAATGAAAAGAAAAATCAGATAATGGATCATATTTTTATGGAAAATAACTACCCATTATATTTTTTAATTCGAAAATAAAATAAAATATTTTTTTAAAAAAAGCCAACATTCAAAATACTAGAAAATATCCTTAGTTAATGCAAACATTAAGAATTGAAATTATTAATTAAATGAGGATAATATGGTAAATTCACAATTTTTCATATTAAAAAAATTTAAAATTTTAAAAAAAATCAGATAATGAATCCTCCTTTTAAGGAACACAACTACCTATTATCTTTTTTTAATTCTAAAATAATACGCGCATGCGAGAGGCTAGTTTATATAAATGATGTGATCATCCTTAATATCTCCAGTCGCTTTGGTTAACTTACTATCCCCGCCAATTGTGAAACATCCATAAAGAACGCCAACACTGCTGCAAAGATGCTAGTTGTAACCGTGCTCTTCAAAGGAACGTGGGTGTTTTTATTAATGTTTAAAAAAAAATGATGGCATACCAAAAGAGCGGCTAGACATATCTCATTTAATCTCAATGTATGTGTTATAGTTTCAACCTAATTGCTCACGTGTGTAGACCATTCGACTTGCTAGGGTTGCAAGAATGGCATCATACCTAAGATTGAAACCGATTCAGTCTTATAACATGTTTGCTAATCCGTAATTGGATTATGAGGAATTGAATTGAGGAGAATTAGATTCCAAATTCTTATTGAAGTTGTTTACTAAACCATATGGATTGAGGAGAGTTAGATTCCGGATTCTTATTAAAGTTGTTTACTAAACCATATGGAATTAGGGTAGGAGTGGTACTAATTACTAAAATGTCATTGTTGTTGGGTTAAAGTATATGGCAAATTTGAAAATTTGAAAATTATTTGAGGATATAATGGGTAAAAAATATGAATTCGTATTGGGTTAGTTTTCCAGGAATTAGAATACTACCTCACACCCAAGAATTGAATTCCTCAAAAATCAAGAATTCAATTCCTAATTTTGTGTAGACCCTACTCACTTTTTAATTCCTAGATGTGAGGTATACGCACGAATTCTCCATAGGTGGAATTCAATTCCTGATTAGTAAACACACCATGAATCTATTGTGGTTCTTATTTTTTATAGCAAATTTAGCCCATATAATTTGAGAAGAATTTGAAAGCAGCATATAACCTCAAAATGCTTTGAATTTGGAAAAGTATTTTTTGGTCTGTCTAACTTATTAAGCATCATGATTTTTCTTCTCAATCCATAACGAGATTGTGTCACCACCATTATTACTTACAAAGCTGTTCCACGATAATACTTACTGTGACGTAAAAACTAAATCAAAGCCGAGAATTTTTGTTCACTACTAATGTCACAAGATGATTCTCAACCTCATTTGATCTGCTTTCCTGAAGAGAGAAAATTTATGTATTTCACTCAATTTCAAGTAGTTCCAATCTAATTTACCCAATAAAACCTATCAAATTTGAGCAGCAACTTCAAAGCAGGAAAAGGAGAAGGTGGTAAGTTGTTAAAGAGGGAAGAGCAAAGAAATAGATACAGGTAAGAATCTGATAGATCACATCTCCATCGCAATCGTAAATCGTAACCTTACAGATTATAGTCATAGACTCATAGCCTTCTTCCCACACTTTCTAGGGAAAAAGATACTGAAACAACACATGAGTGGTTTATTAAAGCAACTTAGAATGTGCAAAACATACAATTATTGACTTTGTGGTTGTAGCCTGCATGTTGGACAATACCACTTTCCCTTGAATCTTGTCTCTGGTGTCAGCCCAACACATGCATAATGGAACCATTCGCCTCCTTGGCACTGTCAATTAGTAAAAATGACACATGATAAAAGAACAAATATGTAAGTAGCAAATTGCACTAGAGTAACTTTGTCTACTTTATTTTTCTACAGCCAATGACACCCAATAAGCTAGAGTATTGAGAAACTGTTACGGCCTTTGTAGTCAAACAAGGTTATGCAATAAGAAAACACCACAATATTCTCACCAGTTACAAGTCCTAAACATATGAAGTGGTTCCATAGTAAGCTGATGTGGATTTACTTAACATTTTCAATTTCAAGCATGTAGAAAGTGATAACAAAGATACTGTTAACCATAAAACAAAAAAGATGAGCTATACACTGTTATAACCATGAGCCTGATCTACAACCCCCACCTCGAAGGGAGGGGGTGTGCGAATTTTCAGGTTTCTACGCCCTATGATCCTTCAAGAGTGCATGTGAATTGTAACCCATTCATTTTTGTGCTATTATGTATGCACAAAACTCAAAGTTTCTTTTAATTTACACTGTTAGAAGGAAAAATATTGAGAAAACAAATGCAGAAGATCCTACTATAAATATTCTGTAAGAGATTTAACACTGATCAATTTAACATGCAAATACTATGAGCACTGTCATAAAAAAATCTCATGACTAATGCTAATATTTGTTTTTATAGCTGGGGCAAACGAACTTCTAAATTTAATGTACAGATGAATTCTATTCAGAAAGAAGCATAAAAGATAATTAATTAGGTAAGCAGAAGGGAAAGAAAAAGACATAAAGAATGAACCAAAAGGACTTACATTTTCATTGTCACAGGCAATCATATCTCCAAAAGAGACCTGAAGAATCGTGATAATTCCTTTAGTTCAAAACATTTAAACTGAAGAAAGTGTAAAAGTAATGTGCACAATAATAGCTTAAACTGAAAATAACAAAGATGTAACGAAAAGGCAGAACCTGATGGCAAACGCAGTAGGTAGGTTCATTTGGATCAATGGGTTGCTCAACATCAACAGGAGCATATTCCTTTTTATGGCTTCCTGGGGGAGGCATGAGTTCAAAGTCCCTATCGCGCTCTCGATCCCAGTCCCTATCCCTATAATCAAGCCTTTTTGATTGAGGTGTTACATAAACAGGCTTGCGCTTTTCATTTTTAGGGGCTATAGGTAATGGAGGAAGAACTGCTGGTTCATCGGGTGGTATTTTTCCTTCTGAGAGAATAGAAAGCAGATAATAAGATAAATAAGTAGTTAATAAATTTTCTCACTCATTGGTTTCAAGATGTGCACCCTCAAAACAAACAGAAATGCCTGAACTGGCTGATATAGTTTATGGCTAGTAAAATGAAGGTAGGACTTCCTTGATGGTTTTCCAAATGGCAGAACTCATCTACTAAGTATAGGCGAGCAGAAAGTATGGCTTAGTAGAGTTCAAATGAGTTGAGCTTTGATTTTGTTAACTTTCCTACTTTTTTCTTCGTCCATTGCCTATTACCTTCAAGTGGCCTAACTAACTGGAATATAACTAAAAGTACTTTTGTTTCAGAATTCATTGAACGGTTTCTAATCCTTCAAAATATAGTATGGACTATTGGGGCAACAGTAGACTTTCACAAAGTCATGTACCTTGCTTTAAATCTTCTGCAAAGTGATTCAGATCCTCGTCAAGTCGTTTTACATGACTATCTATCTGATGCAAGCACAACATGTAGAATTTCTGTAAGTTCCAATCATAAAAGATTCAAAAATTCCCAAGGCATTTGAAGCCATAAAATAAGGAAAAAATACAGGGAGAGTAGGTATACTACATTTACAATCTAAAACATATAAAAATTAATATGCCTCAAGGCTTATGCCTAACCTTGCAAGACTGAAATGGCTCACATACGAAGAAAAGAATTGAACTATTAATTTGAAAAAGTGGTGCTACATACTCCCATCTAGGATGCATTGTCATGTTCTGTCGTGGAGCATTAATTGTTACAGAGAAGAATCTAGCAACACATTAAGTGAATTTTAACAAAAACTTATGTTTGAAAGGCTTGTTCATTCAAGAATGGGGTGATACCCTACTGGTTCTTCAAACTTACTATTAGTTGAATGGTAATCAAGCTTATGTCATACCATTTGAAACTAGCTCACGATATTCGCTTATGTCAGCGACAATACCAGATAATAGGACCTTTCAACTAAGCAAGGCACCATATGAAATTCCTCTAGTAAATCATTCTCTACATTAGGATAAAGCAATCCCAGAAAGCTCCACCAAAAATGTGAATTATCCAATTTAAATAACAACTCGTTTGGCAGTTAAATTATGTGTCCAAGAACAGAAACTGACTACTATGAACTGGCATTTCATAAAAACCCATAGTAAAAAATAAAAAAGTAACAGATGAAGCATAATATTTGAGCACCCCAATGAATAACTTGATAGAATTCAAGGAAACCCATCAGACAATATGGTTAAAAGAGAAGCTTACCAGGTCATAAGCTTGTTGCGCCAACAAAACCTTCTCAGTACATAGACTCAATGCATTATCTTGATTTACTTCGATTTCTTTTCGGATTTTCTCAATTGCCGCTTCATCTTCTTCATTGTTATTATAGTTATGGTTATTGTTCCATTTCTTTGAGCTCTGTGAAGACAATCCCAAACAGTACTTAGTCTGCTGCCTCGTCTGGTGTATCATGGCTTATTTGCAAACACAATAATTTATCAACTAATCAGAATTTTCAATCGTACAGCTCTAAAAATAAAAACCCTAAAAATTCAAAATATAAAGGTGTAGAATTGAAGAAGAGTGGAGTTACATTGGGAGCGTTCGTCGAGTTCTCGGATGGTGTTGAGGAGCCTCTGGAGCTCAGCAGGCAATGTGCTTGCGTCTTTGAAAACCCAAATGCAAATTCAAATTCATACGAAATTCAGTTCAAACTAATTTTAGTAGAAAAATATAAATAATTACAAGTCCAATTGAATTATCGAATACATCTTACATTCAAGATAGTCGTCGACGTACACTCCAGTCCGTGCAATTGCCATCGTCGGAAGTTTGGGGATTTTTGCTATCTAGGGTTTCTCTGCGAATTCTTGTTCAACCGGACAAAGCAGACAAGCGGCGTCGTTTAGCTTAAAACCTCAACATGGAAAGAAAAAAGAAAAGAAATAGTATACGGGCGGCGATCTTCGGTTTTTTTATTTTTATTTTTTAAAAAGAAATAGTATAGCCGAGCGGCTATACTAAGTTTGTTAATTTTTTTAAAAATAAATAGTATAGAGTACTCCAATCTTTTTTTTAAAAATTATATAATTATTTTTCCCTGATTTTTGTTTATAAATAAGAGTAATTTAGAGCATTATCCATTATTGTTAGGCCATTGCCCAAGTCTCTATTTTCCAATTTTGATTTCTTGCTTTTCCAAAGTTATTACCTATATAAATAATTTAGCATTTTGCCGTTTAATACTAGTATTATGCACATACGTAAGTATTTTTAAATAATACTTCCGTTTTCCATACTCATCTTCAAAACTAGGTAAAATGCAAGTATTTTTAAAAAGTAAATGTATAATACATGTATGGTAATAGGCGCACTTATTTTTCATGTTTAATACACGTGTATTTTTACAAAATTTTCAATAATACACAAAAAATTCACATATTATACACAAAATACTCACATATTATTCAATAAAAATAAAATATATTAAAAATTTTAAATACTAATTATTCACTAAGTAAATTATAATTAAAATATATAGATTATTATAAATAAACCCAATTCTAGGCATGTATTTATAAAAAAACCCACACACTATTTAAATATAGAAACACACCAAAAATCAATTCTATATTTTTTGGGTGTGTTTATAAATGGATTTTGAGTGTGTGTAATGATGGGTTTTGGGTGTGTTTATAAAGTGTTTTGAGTGTTGGATTTTTTTATAATTTCAGCCCCCATTTTGAGTGTTTTAGTGAAACCCCCTAAAATATAACTACTAATTAAAGTAATTAAAAACCAGATATTCAATGGGTATCGACGCGCGGCTATACCCATTAAATAGTGGGGTCTACGAGCTTTTGGGTCTTTTCCAGATAGACAGAGTGTTGTGATGGTTTGGAAGTGGGCGTAGACGCGGGAAGACTCATCGTTTAAAATACAGTTACTCTACAGAGGAAGCACAACAACACCCACACCTACAGTTATAAAGAAAACAGAACCGACGACCCCTGGAAGCTTGGCGGGCAACTCCAGTATGCCCAACAAGTGTTGGATGAAAAACTCCAAAGAAGCTGCGTTCCGCCAAACCCCCCACCGCCACTGCCTGCATCACCACAGCCATCAAACCACTCCAACCGCCAAACCCAATTGACACCAGTCACACCAGCACCACCCATACCCAATCGAACCCAAATAAGTACACACAAAACCAAATCCCACATCGACAAACTCATTGAGTCTATGCTACTTTATATATAACGATTTCCCATTAAATATAGTGTTTGGAGAAAGAAGAGATGGTTAACCACACATCCGGTTAAGGCTGGCCCACACTTGCGGTGTATCTGACTACCAATTTTCTCTTCTGTTTTTGCCTTTTAACTTTCAAATAATTTATTTTTGTCAAATCCAAATAACCCAAGTTTATTGTTTTTTTTGTAAATAAAGAAACGGAAAGATACTAAGGGAATATTATCTTTTTATATAAACACTGATTAATTTTTTTTATATTTTTTTTTTTGTGAAAATAGTATCGCCGCTCGGCTATACTGTTTAATTTTTTAAAAATTTTGTACGTATAGCCGAACGGCTATACTCTAAAAATTCTATTTATAGAGTATAGCCGTTCGGCTATAGTGTTGGAATATTCTATTTATAGAGTATAGCCGCGCGGCTATACGCACAAAATATTTTTAAAAAATTAAACAGTATAGCGGTTATACTATTTTCACAATCCATAACTTCTTCACCCACTTCCAAACCATCACAACAAACACTCTGTCTATCTGGAAAAGACCCAAAAGCCCATAGACCCCACTCTTGCAAACTTTCATGGACCTCCTCCATATCCCACCTCTGCCAAAATGGTCAATTGGCTGAAGCTGTTGCGCATTTCATCCAAATCAGACGAGCCGGCGTCGAGCCAAACCACATCGCATTCGTTACGCTTTTCTCCGGCTGTGCTCATTTTCCGGCCAAGGGTGTGTTGTTTGGGCCTCCGCTTCACGCTTACGCCTGGAAACTCGGCTTGGATACAAATAATGTGATGGTGGGCCGGCGGTGATTGATATGTATGCAAAGTGTGGTGGGGTGGATGTGAAGAATTCAATGTCTTGGAATACGATGATGGTTGGGTATATGAAAAATAGCAAGGTTTAGAATGCGGTCTAGCTGTTTGAACAAATGCCACACAGAGATGCGGTTTCTTGGATGGTTTTGATTGGTGTGTTTGTCAAGAAAGGCCAGTTCGAGCAAGCATTGGAGTGGTTTCGTGAGATGCAGCTCTCGGGTGTGGAACCAGACTATGTGACCATAATTGCTGTAATTGCTGCCTGTGCTGATTTGGGAACGCTTGGATTAGGCTTGTGGATAAACCGGTTTTTTGTGAAGCAAGATTTTAGAGACAACATTAGGATAAGTAACTCGGTGATCGATATGTATTCTTGATGTGGCTGTATTGGTTTTGCTTGTCAAGTCTTCGAGAGCATGCCTAAAAGGACACTGGTATCATGGAACTAGATAATTGTGGGCTTTGCTGTTAATGGGCACGCAGAGGAACCTCATGCAGAAGGAAGGGTTCAAGCCTGACGGGGTCAGCTTCACTGGAGCTTTTACCGCCTGCAGCCATGCCGGTTTAGTCAACGAGGGGCTCCATTACTTTGATAACATGAAGAGAATTCACAGAATAACTCCGAGGATTGAGCATTATGGGTGCATAGTTGATCTGTATAGCCGTGCAGGGATGTTGGAAGATGCCTTAAAATGTAATAAAAAACATGCCAATGAAGCCAAATGAAGTTGTGGTGGGTTCTTTGCTAGCTGCATGTAGAACCAATGGGGAATATCAGTTTAGCTGAAAGATTAATGAAGTACCTCTATGAGTTGGATCCTGGTGTTGATTCCAACTATTTACTCTTATCCAATATATATGGGGCGGATGGTAGGTGGGATGGTGCAAGCAAGGTTAGGAAGAACATGAAAGCCCTCGGAATACCAAAGACGCCGGGGTTTAGTTCAATTGAGATTGACTATAACATTCATGAATTTGTGCCCGGTGATAAATCTCATGTCGATGCAGAGCATATATATTCAACCCTAGAGCTTCTCTCTTTTGAGCTCCAAAATATACATGTCGATATAAATCTTTTTTGGGATGTGAAATTAAACCATCATTGGTAGGTAAATACAATACAACAGACAGAAGATTATTATTGAATTACATATGCTTAAATGAGTTGAAACTTTTAGACCAATTATCACACAAGATTAACTAACAAATTAATCAATTAGAAACCTTAGCAAATATTCCATCTGCTTGGAGCTGAACAAGATGCTCTATCATCTTCTTTGCCTTCTTGCTCAACTGGTACCGCGACATCAACAGGCCATACAACCAACAAAACCACCCACCGTTGGCGTCACCTTTATATTCGAAAAACTTGGTAGCCTCTCCGGTGAGCCGGTCGACGCTGCTCAGCCATTTCTCAACTTCATCTCTGGCCGCCACTTCTCCCCTCCTCTTTGCATCTTCAACAGCTTGCAGCACCAAGTCTCTAGTAGCCTTGAGTTTCTGGACTTGTTTCAAGAGGTTTTCAATGTTGGTCTTGTAGCTTAGAATGTAAGCAACATAAATGTCCAGGTATTTGGTCACCACAGGACCACTGCAGGCGAGCAGATACTTGGCCAAGTACTGCCCAATTATTGGTTTGATTGGAGCAACCAATTGATCCACAAAGCACTCAATTCCCACAAATGTAAGAAACCCTGCAGCCAAGGGCACGAGGGAAGCAATCTTTCTGGTGCCAGCTTCTAATAAATTCTGGACAACACTACTAGTCATGCTTATATAACTAAAGACACTAATTTTTTGAATTGAAAATCTGAAAGTGAACAAGAAGATAGATGCAATGGTGGAAGGAATGACAGAAAAGAGAAGAATTTAATGAAGTCAGAGAGGAGATTATAGGAAGAAACAAGGAAAGAGCAACAAAATATGTTCACATTAAATTAGTTATTTAAAGAAAGACTTGGTTTTATGAAGTCTATAGCTTATGTTTATACATAACAAGTTAACAACTGTAAGGCACATGATCATTGAATCAGTAATAAATAAAATAATAGCCACAAATCAAGGTCCTGGTGCATATATAAAATAGATTACATTCAATTAATTAATAAAAGACTTATTGTTCATCATGGGTGACATTTTAGAAGAGTTGACAAGTGTGTTTCTATTGGATTGTATCAACAAAAAAAGGTGCGGGGATGAAAGATCTTAAAATTAAAATTTGAGATATTTGTACAAAAGTTAGACTTGGAGCAACCCCGATTTTTTCATATATTTTTTGTATATATCAGGTGGAAGAGCTCTACCAAACCATACAACATAGCGAAACCCATCATCAAATATATAGAGGCCTCTGGAATCTAAGCTCTCAGCAACTAGTGGTAACTTATTCTCTATGCTTTTCAAGTCATTAGCCTCAGAAGATGCCTGCAAAAATACAAGAAGCGGAAACAAATTTAATGATTGCCAAATGACATCAATCAACTTAAGTTGATGGAATTTTATTACCTTCAAAAGATACTCATCAAGCCGTATCAAACAAGGATATAGGAGCTTTAACAGGTTTTTAACTGGCAGAGAGTCTGGGTATATCATCTTCCCTCCCAAGTGGTGTTGTACAGCATAGAGATATTCTTTGAGGGCTTTGACAATTCTTAGCTGCAAAGAGTTCCGAGCATCTTCCAACTTATGGGACAAAGTTTTTTCAACTGCTGCAAATTATTTCCGAACAACTTACGAAATCAAGATTCACAATATATACAACACCACTAGAATAGCCCGGAAAGCAAGGTGACAATGGCACCTGTAGCAGCCTGGGGGTACATCTCTCCCAGATCTGTAACCACCGGTGCTGCTGCCATATGTACTCTAATACGCCTTTCTCCACAGGATGCAGTGTATCCTTAAAATGTTAAGGACACTTCACGAGTTGATAACCTTCACAATGCCATTGCAGAATTGCCACCAAAGCAACTTAAACTAGACTGTCAACTATGCAGATCTAGTATAATGAATAAAACAACTTCATTATGTAACTCAAAAGAGAACTTCGGAAGAAGAATGTCAGAAGGAGATGATTTTATAATGGAAATTTAAAGAGATACCAACAGTCATAACAAAAGTAGTGTTCACAATTGACATTGACAGCATGATATGTGAATAATCAAAAGATAAACAAGCACCATACAGGCATGTCGTTAAAACTTAAAATCAAACATTCAAACTGAAGGATACAGCAAAGCAACTTGGAAATATACTGTCTGAATAGTTAGTAACGACTCAATGCTTTATCACAATCTACAGCTGGAAGTGCTAATAAGTCGGTGGACCTTAGCATAAAGTTCCCATGATAAGATGTAAAGCGAAGTCCTAGAAGTATAAACAAGTAACAAAACATTAGCATATTTCAATACAGACAAATAACATATGTATGTGAATCCAATTGAAGTGGTTCTGGAGAATCATCAATAGCACACCTTTTCCACATCTTATGCACATGACTGCTTCCCAGGTAGTTTCCCTAGTAAGGTCTCTGGCTAACTCATGTCTCAACTTCTCTCCATGAATTGTTGATTGAAAATTAGGGTAATAATACACCTGCCCCCCGGTATACAACTTCTATGCACTCATGACTGAAAACTTTTTTCTGCATAGCAAATGAAGATCATAGAAGAGGAGAGCAAACATTAATGCAACAAATTTGTAATGAAAAAAAACGGTTAATGCAACAAATATCAGAAAACCAAATTTAAAGCAAATTTCCTCACAACTAAAAATTGGTAGATAATGTAGGAGTTCTGAACATATCAACAGAGAGAAATATCAGTAGAAGATCCTCCGACTTCCTACATCATCTTGATCTTTGGTTCTATGATAGTGAAACAGAATAAGATAAAATCACCACTATATACCTAATGAGGCTATATCAGTGTACTTGTCACTGAAGGCATATACATCTACCCCTGTCTGGAACTTGGTAAATTCTGCAGCCATCTGCTTGAAGAAAGGATCCTCTGGTAGTCTCAATGGATGATCTTTATCAGTTACATAGACACAAAGATCATCTCCATGCAACTTCAAACAGCCAACACCAAGAGATGGCAGTGTATTCTGAAAAATTAACAACTTTCCCCCCAAGGTGGCTATGCAGAAGTTAATGCAGAGTAAATGAACAACAAAACTTTTAGAAATGCATAAAGAAGTAACTTAATAGCAAATTACTCGAGAAATACAAAAATTAAAACACTACTCTTTAATTGATTGAATATATTAGCAAAGGCAAAGTTCAAAACGCTATGTGTGAAAAAGCTAACACACCATAAGCACAAGTGAGGCTTTAAGAGATGGGCGGCAAGCTAAGTGTACTTATATTTCTGAATCCCAACTCCTAGTACGTTTGATCTGCAATTTGATTCAGAAGGCTAAAATGAACAACGCAATTTAATGCCTAACCAACTGATTTCATAACCAAAGAGAGTAACATATCATGCATAGTATGTCAAGAACTGTCACTCAATATAAATTGGCAGAGAAGGGTCACATGTAAAGCTGTTAGCCAAAGAGTTTGTTTGGGCTGAATTGCAGGCTTAAAGATTCTTTTGGGGGACAAAGATCCGGATGGAAAAAAGAGAATGTTACAGGATATAGAAGGAATTTCCAATATGAAAATTCAAAAAACACCTAGACTCCGTTTGGATGAGGGAAAATAACTCAGAATTTAACTAAAAGTCGGGAATTTAAGAGGATGAGAGAAAATAACCACGGAATTTATTAAATGACGCTCAGAAAAAATCGTGGAAATTGGGGCATCAAATTCCCGAGTTTAATTTCCACCAAAATAGGCGTCATTTCACAATTTCCATAGTGCCATTTACAAACTTCTGTCATTTACAAAATTTGACATACATAAATCCAAACAATGAAATCTTCAATCGCCAGAAATTGAAATGATGGAAATCTAAATTCCGTCATATTAGAATTCTATGTAATTTTTAATTCCTTCATCCAAACGAAGGGCTAGATTAATTAAAGGAATCAAACACCAATTCAAATGCCTTCTAAGTAAAAGAAAAGAAAACGTACAACAATAGAAAAAAAACGACACAAACCTTTACTTTACTTTACGGGCATACAGAACACCTATGAGGATCCCAAATCTTCCAGTAATTGCCCATAGCAAACATTGTAAAACCATGTGAGTGATGATATCCCACCACTGCAAATCTTTTGATATCCACTTCCCAAAGGAAAAACAAAAAAGAAGAGGAACAAAAAACTTATCAGAATAAAAATGGCGCAAGCTGAAAAAACAAATTGTATTACCATTTCAGTGCATTCCCCTACTGACTGTATGCAAATTTCTACCATTTAGTTTCTTCATCTACCTATCCATACAGTCAAAAGGCTAAAAAAAAAAAACAGCTTTGACATGTCATGTAAGATTATTAAGACATCAACCCATATGTATAGTAAAAGAAAAAAAAACAGAGATTAGAATTCAATTTTTCCGTTTACTGCCTTTACCGAAATGCATGACTCATCAGGAGAAGAAAGATCAGAGATGTTTGCAAAACCTCTGATAACCTTTAAAGGACCTTGGCAATTATGAAACAATCATCTTTTGATCGATTTTTTTCATTGCTGTTATAAATGTAACAGTTGTGTTCTTCACCACCCCATAAACCTTATATCTCAAACAATCCATATATAATAACTAAGAAGGGACAATTGAGCTCACAATTAGGATAACTTCTTTTGTCACCAATAGCCTCGGCAGGAGCAGGATCCGTTCTTGAAATGATGAAAGCGACTTGAGTCCCTCAATATGATTTCGTGCTCAACAATCTTGGATATGTAGGTAATCGCACTATGGCAATCTCCACAGACACGTAAGTTCTTGGTGATCCGGATAGGCGCACCTGGTGGAGTAGTTAGGATTGCATAGGCCAAAGCCAACTTCTCACTATGCTCGAAAAGAAGGTCTCCTTTCTCTTCATCATCAACATCATGAAGTGCATAGCTTGTCTCAGGGACATATCCAATGTCTTTGATCCGTTTAATCAAGTCAGCAAGGGTCTCATAAATTTCTTGAGACTGTGGATGAGTCCTATCACCCACAAAGAAGGTTGCATTGCCTTTCTTTCCTTGCACCCAACTGCAACCGGGCTTCTTCTTGATGCCCGTATGTTTCATTAACAATCTGATTCTGGCCACATCTTTCCAACGCCTGGCATTGGCATATATGTTTGAAAGCAATGTACATGAACTATCATTCTCTGACTCCGTCTCTGATAACTGATGTGCAACATATTCACCAAGTTCAACATTCCCATGGGTCCTGCACGCACTGAGCAAGGCCACCCATGTAATTGGTGTTGGTTGCATAGGCATGCCTTTGATCAGCGCCAATGCGGCATCCAAGCGACCAGCACGACCCAAGATGTCAACCATGCAAGCATAGTGTTCTGCCCCAGGAACAACCCCAAAATCCATGCTCATGCTGTTAAAGTACCTCATTCCTTCATCAACCATTCCAGAATGGCTGCAAGCATAGAGGACAACAACAAAGGTTACACCATCAGGCACCAGCCCCACTCTCCTCATCTCATCAAAAACTTGCAGGGCTTCTTCACCGCGACCATGCATTCCATAACCTGTCATTAGTGAAGTCCAAGAAACAGCATTCCTTTGTTGCATGTAGTCGAACACAACTCTAGCAGCATCAATGTCTCCAGATTTGGAATACATATCAACAAGGCAATTGGCCACAAACAGCTTCACAAAATCATACTGATTGCGTAGTACAAAAGCATGAATTTGCTTACCAAACCTCAGGGCACCCAGACGAGCACAAGCCATCAGGGCACAAGATATGGTAAAAGCGTTTGGCTTTAGGGGAAAATCCTGTCTGAGCATCTGGTAGAAGAGTTCTAGTGCCTCATTAGCTTCCCCATGTTGGGCATATCCACCAATCATCACAGTCCAAGTCACCACATTCCTTTTCTTTGGTGCAACAGAATCAAACATCATTCGTCCAACTCTGGGACTCTTGCATTTAGTATACATGTCAATCAGACCGTTGATTACCATTATATCATTTCCCGGGTCATTTCTGTCTAGGTTCAGGATCCATTTTATTGCATAACAATGAGTTTCCCTTCCATGAATCAGTGCTCCAGCAGAGGCACACCCTGAAAGAAGAGATACGAGGGTAACAGCATTTGGCTCAGAGCCACACGCCTGCATTTGCCGAAACACATCCAGCGCTCCATAACCATGTCCCCTCTGAGCATACCCTGCAATCACAGCACTCCAAGTGACAACATTCAACTCAATCTTCTCCTCCCTCATCTTCTCAAAAAAACCAATAGCATCGTCAAGTCTACCAATCTGAGAATACCCAGTAACCATGGCATTCCAAGAAACCACATCCTTTTCTTCCATCCTCTCAAATACCTTGTTTGCCTCATCCATCATCTCACACTTAGCATACATATCAACAACGGCATTACCCACAAACACATCTTCAAATAATCCCCTCCTAATAGCATAACTGTGAATCTGCTTACCCCACATTGGTGCCCCAGCCGAAGCACAAGCAGGAAGAACATTAACTAAGCTAAAAGCATCTGGGCGTACACTACAATCGCCCATCATCCGATCAAACATTGAGAGTGCATTCTTCGAATCTCCACTCTGAACATAAGCTGACACAATTGAATTCCAGGACACAACATCCCCTATTCCTCTCACAAACAATTCATCGAACATTTTACGGGCATCATTCAAAGCGCTGCAGCGGCCATACATAGCAATAACCGCATTGCAAACAAACACATTTGAATCAAAACCATTTGCATACAAAGCAGCATGGACTGAAGAGCCTTGACTGAACATGTAAAGCTCGCCGCAAGCCTTGAGAACGAAGGGGTAAGTATAATGGTCAGGCCTCCACCCAAGCATTTGCATTCGCCCGTGGAGACAAAGCACGTCATAAAGCAACCCAGAGCGCACGGCACTCCGTATAAGCACATTCCACCAGAAAACAATTGATGGGCACGGCACAAGGCGTTGGAGCAACGCCAAGGCTTGTGAAGGAGCATTGCAAGCTACATAGGCGGCAATGAGGTCGGTTACGGTGTGCGTGAGGCCTTGGACCAGGATATGTTGGTGGATGAGCTTAGCTTGGAGAAGAGACTTGCATTGTCTCAGAAGTGTTGATGTTGTCGTTGGTTTGGTAGAGAACAAAGCTCTGGTGGTTATGTTGGTCAAGTGTTTACTTACGGGTTTCAGACAAAGCAAGACGCAAAGCATGCTAAGGGATTACTGCATTCTAAGAATCACAATATGAAATGAAGAACCCGATAAAATGTGTAAAGACAATAGAACTGTTGTATTCAGAAACTTGAGCGCGAAGGCTTCTCTATGTTGCACCGATACGCCGGTCATGAGGGGCATGCTCGTATCGGATACTCCTCCGATACGTATCAGATACGGAAAACGACGTATCGTGGACTTTTTACTGGTTTCGGCAGTAGAGAATAAATAGGGGAGAAGAAAAGAACTTACTTGCGCTTGCAGCTGCTGCGAATCTCCCAGTTGCAGTTGCTCTGCGAAGAAGAGGCGGCTAACTCGTGAAGAAGATGATGTTAGGTGCCCCAATTACAATACGCATCGTTTTACTTGCATGCTTTAAGTGAAAGAAACAGTAAGTTTCACTATGGGCTAGTGCCTAGGTCTGTTTCACTAATGGGCTAGCTTTGACAAAAGAAAAGCCCACTATAAGAAGAATGAGAACCAAATGGGGTTGTTATAAGTAAGCCCAACCCAGATGCCCAAACTTTGATAATTCTTTGGGCCCATTATTGACCTATTTATATTATTATTTTTAAATATATATATTATTAATCGTTGTATCAGTGCCCTACCCGTATCCTAGTTTTTGAAGATTTGTCATATCAACGTACTCGTATATGTATCTGTACAACATAACTTCTCGCCAACCAAACAAAATCGAATAGGAGTTAGAGATGTAAGAATAAATAATAAAATAAATTCACTCCAAAAAAGAAAAAAGAAAAATAACAAACCTCTAGCTTTGGTGCCAACGGTCTAACCTAGTCGAAAATGACCTTGACTTGCAAACAAGAGGTCTATTTGAACCCTCATGACATCTTGGTAGTGTGTGTGTGTGTGTGAGAAACCCTCTCTCCTGTAGTTTAGACTATCACTTGTATTTGAATTTTTTTTTTTTTTTTTTAAAAAAAAAAAAAAACCTAAAGGGGAGATGGTGTTTCTCACACACACTACCAAGGTATTATGGGGGTTTAAACATTAGACCACTAGTTTGTAAGCAATGATGGACCCATGAATTTTCTAGGAGTGGGCTAAATTTTTTTATTTTTGGGGGAGATCTTTTATAACCAGGAATTTTTGGGCTAATTAATATTCTATGGTAGGATTATTATTCTTTTTTATATAGAAAACATGGTAGGATTTCAATGGGTAGAAGAAGAAGAAATATGATGTGGGTAGCTAGGATAGGTTGAATTCTAAAAGATAAGAGGGCTAATATTTAATTGTAGTGGATTTTGTTGTTCAATTAAGACTAAAGTACAAAACTAGCACTGGACTAAAGCCCAGTCAAGCCCCTTTGTAGGTCCGCCTGTGTTTGTAAGTAAATATCCTTTTCTACTAGGCTAGACTGCAAATTTTTAGCTTTATAATTGAAGACAATGTCGTAAAGAGCTTGTAATAATTTACAGGCATTTGTTTTTCATTTTTTAAAAAATGAAAACAAAAAAATTGAAATGTAACTTACATGTGGTGCTACAGGAAAACGATAGGACAATTCATGAGCTTGGTTTTTTTGTTGAAATCACTAAAGCTTCAACAGTGCATCATTTAAGGTAATAGAATGAAATATTAGCTCAGTATGCCAAGTGACACCCATCTTTTATTGGTTGTATTTCCACCATCTTGTCATATTTTCCCACCCACCTTATCTTTAAAATTTTAAAGACAAATTTACACATTTGTAAAATGACTTCTAAGGATTTAGGGAGAAAACCTCACCTCCCCCAACGCAGCCCCATCTTCCCAACCATTCCCAAAACCATCCACCACCTCCCACAGTGGCGGATCCAGCAAATGGTGAAAGTGTGGGTATAAATATTATATATAATATTATAATATTTATTTATGTAGTAATATTATATATTTATATAACTATATTATTATTTTATGAAAGATCACACAAAATACATGTGGGATGGAAGACAAACTAAGTCATTTATTAAACTGGCTTGATATTTTGAGCCTTAATAGTGAGCCAACTGGGGTCTATTCATGCAAAATATTGCCAAAATGTTCTATTTATTGTAGCCTACATGATTGAAGAAAACATTTAAGTGTGGGCAGTGCCCACACTTGTCTCTACGTAGGTCTGCCAGTGCTCCCACACCTCACAGCCACCATCCCCAACAACTCATTGTCGGAGACTATCGTCGTCGTACTCATCACTGCGGTCAACATTAGAGGTATTAATAAAAGAGTAAGAGATCTTGGCAAAGAGAATTTGCTTGAATTAATAATTAAATGGTACTTTCGAAATAATGGTAAGTGAAAAGATAGGATTGTGTTTTTTCAAATTTACATGATGGTAGGAAAATAGGATAGGGGTGGAAATAGTAGCACTCAAAAATTAATAGAAAATCATAAAAATACAAACTTCTTACGGTATTGTCTTTGACTATAAAGTGCCAAAATGAAATTTTAACTTATAGAATTTGGAAAGTAATAATTGGAACAAGAGTTCTAGCCACGAAAGTAAATGAAGTGCGAAAAATCAACCCAAACTTCTAAACATCAACATCCATACTCAAGGTATAACTACTTAAGATATATGCAAGCAGAACAATTAATTCGTAAAAAGTAAATTTCTCATAAGAGTCGATCTTCTAATTAGACATTGAGAAAACCTAAGAGAAACCCTAAGAGAGAAAACTTCTAGCTACCATCTCTTTTGGGTGGTGAATACTGCTTTTTGTCCCCTCTTCCCCACTTGTTACTTTCCTCTCTACCTCCTTCCTTCCCATCCTCTTTGTTTTCCCCTTCCACATCGTCTCCCTCTTTGTTTCGTTGGCTCGTTTATGGAGTAATTCTACAACATATTTCAGCCGATTTATTATTATTTTTGGTATATCTCTATTTGTCGAAGAGGAAAGTCAATTGGTGCGGATGTGTTATTGTTTGTGCAAATTTCTCACAAGAGAATATTCGTGTGTAGATCCTTCAACTTTTGAGATTCCTTCTCTCTCTTCCTCGATTCCTGTGAAACAAACAGGAGTAAAAGACCACACCCGTGGGGTGTTGGCCACAGGTGCTGTGCAGGGAAAATATGGAGAGAGGGGGACAGCGAGAGAGAGAGAGAGAGAGAGAGAGAGAGAGATAGAGAGAGTAGGGTTCTCGGGTAAAAATTGGATTGAGAGAGGAATTTTGTAGGGGTGTTCACGGTTCGATAACCGTGGCTTGGAAGAGTTGCCGACCTCCGAACCAGAGGTCATCGGAGTACCTATTTTGGAGACCGCCGACGTGCCGAGGAGATGCAAGACTGACTACAATCGACACGTCGAGAAGTTGGTGCGGTGCGGTTTGGTTCGGCGAGCATCGATGGTAGAGGATTGAACTGAGATTGAGGACTTGAGGATCACTTCGTGGTTGGGGGTATGGGGAGGAAGAAGAAGAAAAGAAGAAGGAGCCAAGGAAGAAGAAGGAAAGAAGAAGAAGATGCAGCCAGCAGTGGTGGGAGGAAGAAGAAAGAAGAAAAAGATGGAGAGAGAAGAGAAGAAAGAAGGAATGATGGCTGGGAGAAAAGAAAAAGAAAAAGAGAGTTTGTGGGGCAGGGGAAACCCTAACCTTTTTTATAAATGTTTTTTAAAATTCTTTTAGATTGTAATAAATAGTACAATTATACACACATTACACAAGAAGACACATCAGTCAAGTGGTATTTGGGCCTTGTATTTGTACTCTGAATAGAGTTCCATTCCCTTCAGCTCACTTACTCTAAATTTTTAAGCAATTTACATGGAAGTGGTTCGGTTCGGATTGTTGGTTAAAAAAAATTCAGACCGGTTCACCATCGGGTTGGCCGGTTTTTCTATAAGGCTCTAGCCATCTAGGGTTTTTCAAAGAATATCTTCCTATTGGGAAGGAAGATATTCTTTCCTCAAAATGTAGAGATTGAGTCAATTAGTGATAATATCTCCAAAATAAGATAATATCCTAATTTGGTCATATTATCTTTTAATTGGTGATTACATTCCCAAACAAAGATAATATATCATATTTAAGATAATGTCCCTATTTTTAGTATCAATTAATTGGCCAAATAAATGAGCTCAATTATTGACCTAGGAGATATTCTTCTTGTCCACGTGGCACCTTGTAATTGGAAGCCGAAATATTTGCTCCACAAATGTCCCCTAGCTTCTGCATGGCGCTTGTGAGGCATGGAGGAGATGAGCAACACTCTTTGGGCTTTCCAACTGCATCTGGGCTTTCTTCTTTGAGCTGGACTCCATTTGCAAATTGGGCTCCTAATTAGAGTAGGCCTTT
The DNA here is from genome assembly GCA_020521455.1 of Prunus kanzakura. NCBI lineage: Eukaryota > Viridiplantae > Streptophyta > Magnoliopsida > Rosales > Rosaceae > Prunus > Prunus kanzakura. The sequence goes on from BPUM01000931.1 coordinate 82,999, forward strand.
GACTTTTCTTGGAGTTGGGCTTCCAATGGGAATAGGCTTGCGATTCCTTCTTGACCTATGATGCCTAACCTTTAGGCTTCACTCTTCATCGTCGTGACGGTGGCGGCGGTTCCGTGACCTTCTTCCTTCCCTTTTTTCTTCTTCTTTCGCTTGCAACGAGGACGAGCTAGCTTAGGCCTGTTGGTTATCGTCGTGACGCTATGAGGAGGCTGCATGTGCGATGCTAATGACGGGGCGGTGGTGGCTGGTAGTTGCCATCATTGCCCCTTTGCTTCTTCTTTGTCAGAGCTAGGTCGATAGGCCTAGCAGCATGAGCTGCAGCCTAAGGAAGCGCTTGGGAGCGTCGCGGCTAAGGCCTGGCTGCTGTGGCTCTGCGGCTTAGGCCTTCCGTTTGGGCTGCTCCGCGGCTTGGGCGACAAGGCCAATTCCTTCATTCTTCTTTTTATTTTCTTTTTGTTGCCGCAATTTTATTTATTTATTTATTTTTTGTGGTAAACTTGATGTTAATTCTGACTTGCAAAAGTTTCATTTCGTCTTACAGTTGTCTTCTGAGGAAGGTAACCGATCACCGAGTTCATAAGTGCCTTTGTACCTGTGGGGTGGTTCCAAGGTACATAAGAAGAGGTTCATGGCTAATATGCATTGCATTACATTTGAAGCTCAATTCCAGAAGTGGTGTGCTGCTGTAGCTTCTACCATACCCGATGACATGCATGTCAAGCTGGCGGAGTCTTCGACCGACAATGCGCCTTGTGTGGATGCGAATGATCCAAATGCTAGGATTATCACATTCTGTCCTTTCTATTTCTCCTTGGGCTTCACGTTCCCGTTATCAAAGTTCTTCAAGAAGGTGTTCTGCGCCATGGAGTGTGCCCTAAGTCAATGTACTCTGAACGTCTACCGGGCGATCATGTGGTTTGAGAATTTGAGCCGTTTCTTCAAACTGGACCTGACGGTGCGAGAGTTCTTCTACTTCTTCAAAGTGAGGCGCTACGAGAAGTATGCTCAAGTCCGTGTGTGCAAAGCCAAGTTGTTTGATAGTTTCAGCCAAGGTGATCATGTATGGCATGCTGATGTGCTATAGGTCAGCGAAAGGTGGGAAGGCGAGGCCGACGATGGTCCACTTGTTCCCATTACCTACTGCGATGGTACGTTATTCTTTTTGTTCATTTTCTTCAATTTTGTCTGAATTTCTTGATTTGTGACTAACTGACTTCTGTTTTCTGCTTGCAGATAATGATGTATGCAAGAAACTAGATCTTGGGTCGGACATGGTTAAGGTTGGCCGAGCTCTGAACATCCTTACGAGGTTTCGCGAATGACGGTAATTGTTAAGAGAGTATTGAGAGAAAGCTGGTGGTCTGCCTCCTGCCAAAGAGGTTGAGAGATGGAAGCAGTATGGTCCCTGTTAGGATGATCTGCCTAAGAACAGGAGGAGTCCTCGACTGAACCCCCCTCGAAGAGGACGGCAGACGCCAAGTCTTCCAAGGATGAAGCTGTAATTTCGCGGTCAAGTGACGTGTCTCCTCTAAGGAGGAAGCCAAAACTTCCTTCAATTGTGATTAATTATTCTTCAAAAGAGGTCTCGTCTGCTGGGAAGACTCAAATGGGAGCTGCTCCTTCGTCGTCTGCCAGGGTTAAGCATCTCGTCAATGCAGATAGCAAGAAGGTTGGCGGCATGCGGAATGTTCGAGACATGATGCTCAAGTCGCCCACTGACCAGCTCAAAGACTACAGTCTACCCTGCAAAGAAGTTCATTCTCAAGCTGGTTTGCTTGTCGAAAAGCAAAGAGCTGCTGCCATTCCTCCTCGAAGTTCGAGTCGTCTGCACCAATCAAGGGATGATGATCGAACTGGGAGGACTGCTCCTCCACCTAACCATCGTGATTCATTTGCGAGCCATGAGCAGTCAAATATGGAGTTGATTCAGCGTTGTTGACTTATTTGGAGGTGAGGATGGCGGCAGTTAAGAAGGCCAGAAAGTCATCTACTCGAGCAAAGGATTTTTCGGAAATGCGATCAGCTAGTCCAAAGGTTGACATGTCCAACTCCGCAGGGGATGCTTGTGTTCCTGATCTGCTCAAGATGAACTTTCTGTTAAGCCCATCTGCTTGAATCAAGCTGATTAATCATATCCATCAGGCTAGTGATCTTGGCACCTTATCAAGTCTTTCTTTTGAGAAGCAAGGAAGCGGCTATTTGTTTGCTTAAAAAATGAGTAGTGCTCAGTTTCGAGAATTCTGCTCAAATTTTAACATCTCTCTCCGTTTTTCGTCGCCAGCGCACCCTTAAGCCAATGGCCAAGTCGAGGCTATCAACAAGATCATCAAGCGCACCCTAAAAAAGAAATAGGAACCGAAAAAATGGGACTGGGCTGAGCTCTTGCTTGAGGTCTTGTGAGCCTACCGAATCACACAACACAGCTTGACAGGTGAGACACCTTTCTCCTTGGCCTTCGGATCCAAAGCCATAATACTCGTGGAGATCGGCCCACCAACTCACCGCATCGAGCATTATGACCCTTAGCATAGCACTTAGCATCGCACTCTCAACCTCGACTTAATAAAAGAAAAACGCGCTCAGGCCAAGATGAACCTCGCCACATATCAACAGAGAACCGCACACTACTATAACGCGAAGGTCCTATCTTGGACCTTTCGCCCTGGTGACTTTGTCTTACGTGCCGTACTACTTTCCACCAAGGACCGCTTAGCCGGAACACTCGACTCCAATTGGGAAGGCCTCTACCCAGTAGTCGCCATCGTCCGCCTCGGCACTTATACCCTCACTACGCTCGACAACAAACCACTCCCACACCCTTGGAACGCCGAGCACCTCCGCCAGTACTACTCCTAAATGGGTTTTCCATGACACGAGCTCTTCAACTTGGGTTGACCCTAGTCCATTGTCTCTTCTTTATTTATTTATTTATCTTTTACATGTATAAGTGTTTTTATCTGATCGGCTCACTTACACGTTACTCCACACACATGACCAATTCACTACTCAAACACAATTTAAAGATTTTACAACTGAAAACAACCAATCAAACTTAATAATTGAAAACGAAATAAATATTACTTAAAAACACTTAAAATATCCACACAAAAAATATGTTTAAACACAGTGCTCCTAGTGAGCTGATCGGATATACTGAAAAAAAAAACACTTATTAAACTTTCTCTGTCTCTGCCCCACGCTCTACAACCTCGTTATCTCCATCCACGGCACGCTTGATGTCAGGGACTTGATCGAGCAAATGACCACCTTGACCCTCCTTCACTTGCTCAACATCTTCCTCATCTGGGACGAGGTCCTCCAAGTTGAACGTAAACTCCAGGTAGCATTTTTGGATTTTTTTCTAGCAAGTCCAGCCGACCCGAGAGTCACATCTCCTCTATATGACCCGACCCGTCGACCGAGTCTAAGAATTGCTTTACATCCTCTATTTGAAGATGACAAGCATTCTCCACTGCCCTCTGCAGCCGAGCGTTTTCTTCCTACAACCTTGCGCCCTCTGCCCTCCACTTGTCCACCTTTTTTTACCAGTTCTCCTTTCTCCTCCTCGACCACCTCTAGTGCCTACACAATTCTCCACTCTCCTCTGCCGCCCTGCTCCCCCTGTTTACTAACCTCCGCCTCAACATCTTTCTCCCTGTGGATCATTATACGCCTCACCGTGCCAAAATGGGAGAACAAAACCTGCATCAACACACCTGGCCAACATTAATATCTGCTTACAAAAAAAAAAGAAAAAGAGGATAGAAGCAGAAGACCTACCTTTATGCTTTGCTCAAAAGCCAAAGCATCGGAGGACGCATAAAAGCTTTCATTGCCCACCAGGCCTTTCGAAGCCATCTCCTCTTCCAGCACCAGCTTACAGGTATCCAAGAAGTCTACCAAACGGTCAGGGTGGACTGATGGTGACAAGACCCCACCCAAATTTCACTTTGGGATCTGAGCCGAACCTTGTGTGTTTTCGACACCTGGCAGTTGCCGGACACAAATGACCGAAGTGCCCTTCTAAACTAAAACTCAAATTTATTTCAATTTTGACTTCTGCCGAAAATTTGACAGGGTCTCCCTTGTACAACAAGCAATCTAAATATCCCCATTCGTTTAGCATACACAAAACAGAATTCATGCAATCAAACATGTCACATACCAAAGTCCAACGATACTGATATGATAATATTCATGACCACTGAACTGATCCTAAATTTTAAAACAACATAAGTAAGATAACGGATTTCAAATAAATAAACTGAACAGCTTTTCCCATCACTTAATCTTGCGGTTGCACCTAGTAACTCTAGGTTGCCAACGTACCCTCAACAAGGAATCAAGCCACACATAGTTTTTTCACTTTTATAATTCACTTAAATCTCTCTATCATTGTTATATTTCCATGTGATTTGCAAATCGAACCGAGTTCTCATGTGAATGATGTGCTCATTAATATTCACAAACTCTACAACAATACTTTCCAATTCTCAAAACAATTCATACTTGCACACAAGTAAGCTACTCAAAGGATTTCCTCTAATTCATAATTTGTTTCATGTATTACTGGCTTAGATTAATATATACATATATATAATAAAAATAAAGATAAAAGTAAAACAAACAACCGCCGAAGACACTTTTAATATTTCCTTTGAAACTCACATAAAACTCAATTATATATATATATATATTTCCTCTCTTTCTTGTAAAACAAACTCACAACTTAAGAAAATAATTGTGAACATAATAAAATCCTTAAAATTTAGAAAAGCCTTAATTTTTAGTTTAAAACCTCTTAAAACCCAACCATTCTCCACCTAGGCGTACCCCCATTTATATTCCGTCAATTCCTTTAAGTTTCCGTCAATTCCTTTGAGTTTCTGTCAATTCCATTGAGTTTCCGTCAATTCCTTGTGTCACATAATATGACACATCCTCCCAGGCCTCGGTAACACAAAGTCAATCTGAGCTGCATTTCTCGTAGGCCTCGGGAACACAGAACCGACCCGAGCCGCATTCCTCGCACCACAGGGTTCGGGCATCCCTGAAACTCGTTGGGCATTATTTATGAATGACAAACTGTTTCAAGGCAACTTGGGGGGGGGGGGGGGGGGGGGGGGGGGTACTCCTGGGGTGGGTTTGAAAACCATACACTAAAACTCATCACAAAATTTTCCATATTCCACAAATCCATATTTCAAGCCATTTCTCAACTTTCTAAAATCAGTTCTCAACTAGTTGTGAATTTACACCACATACTGTCGAGAACTAGAGTACCTAATATATCATTTCCAAACCATTGCATTTATATATATATATAAGATAGACGTGTGATTAGATGTTTAGTTAATTTAGTTAATCAATTAACGAACCATTTCACTTCGATACTAAATAATAATCCTAATAGTAATAGATAACTAAATAGATAATTAAATAACTAAATAAATAAATAATAAATAAGTGAATAAATAAACAATTAAATAACCACTACCCAATTCATCTACTTTATTTATAAACATAATAATGTAAATCAATGAAAAATAGTAGCCATTACCCCATATCCTCAATTAAATCAAACTAAATATGCACAACATACCATAATTAGAAAACGAAATACCCTGAACCACGAATGTCCACCCTCTTCTTAATAATCATAGTCGAATTCCATGACTCACTTCCACAACCAACAATTTAAGTATCCTCAAAATCATATATTCCATCGTTTCAAATAGTGCAAAGACTTCACATAATATGTAACATCTGATAACCCCATAATTTAAAACAATCTAAATAATCTCATAAACGCATAAAATCAACATACTCAAATAACGGTCAAGTCTCGTCAATAAAGTTATTCTAGCAATCCTCTAAGAGTGGGACTACCTCGGAAGACTTACGGTCAACTAAGGGTCAAACTCCCTAAACTCGGTCATTCGGCCTGCGGGGCCCAAGACCTCCGTTTTACAAGTCGGAAGTTCCCATGAGTTCCACAAGGTTTACTAAGCATGCCCTACACGTTTAATCTCGATCTAGCGGCCGGATCACTTGCAATCGCACGATCGGACGGTTATCGTTAAACTAAACTTCGAATTATTGAAATGGAATATCCGGGACTCCGATTCATGATCCGCGAAGTCCTACATGATCCTAAGAATGCCTAGATCAACATATATTGAAATGGAGTTGATCCAACAGTCCGAACATGTCGAACCCGGATAACGCCTAATATGCGATATCCGATCGACGATCAAACGATAACCAAATTCATATCCGAGTATACCGTCGTGCTCAGGACAACATGAGGATTATTTTAGGACTCAAGAACTGGCCAAAAAGCGATTCCGGCGATTGGAAAATGTCCAAACCGCCGGTCAAGACTTATACCTACATGATCACCATATAGAGTGGAGCAACTTTTGTTGTTGGACCTACCCCAAAAAGTTGATGGAAGTGGCCGGAATCGGAGGCCAAAAATCTGCAGATTTTCAATCGCTTATTTACCCTTCAAAACTCAAAAATTTCTCCTATCCAACACAACCAGCAGCTAGAGCATCTCGAGAGGTTGAGAAAGCATACCTGGATCGACGGAAATGGTGGCCGGAAGTGAGAGAACGAGCTCTTGAAAAATTTCAAAAAAACTGTCTAAACCGTCCTGTTTCGTGGCTGTTTCCGACGACGGCAGCGGCAGATCGAGGCTGGGGAGGGGCGGGGCTAATAGAGGGAAGTGAGGTGGATCATTTCGGACCTGTCTCGCTTCATAAAAATACGAGTGAATAGGCACCCTGTATCTATACGAGCACATCAGCTTCCCTAAGCCCTGAGCTGTGCTCACCATCAGAGTAATTTCATCCAAGTTGACCACAGGGCGCTCAGGGTCCTTCGCCTGCCTCTATTCCGAACACTCTACCTCGGCATCCAGATGCCTTTCAAGGTCATCCTTTTCATCTAACGACACCTCTGGCACTCGCTTCACCTCGGCCTCCCTCACCTCCACCTCATCCAATGAACTTGGAACTTCTACTATAAAGGGAATCGCCTAGGCACCATGCCTAGCCCCACTGGCGGCCTATCCCCCAATCGATCCCAGGCCTCGTCCAAATCCTTAAAATTTACACTACCCTTGCTAGACCCACTGTGTCCTTCCTCTCTCTTAGCCATGCTCACTATTTTTTCCTTATTTTCTCTCTCCGTCCCGCCCCAAAGACAATAACAGAGCAAACTAGAGAGAGAAACTCTCACCTAGCTGCCATGTCATCTTTGCAGGAACAAGCCGCCCCCTTTCTTCCTCTCTCCTGTCGCACTCAGGCAACTGGCTGCACCACAATCTCTCTGTTTTCACACTCGAAGTTAGAGTTTTTGAAAGCTCAAAATGGCTTAAATAAAATTCCTCCCCAAAATCTCCTATATATAGCACTCCTGCCGATCATCCTAGCCGTCTACCTTGTCTAAATGCCCTTCCCGAGATCGTCACCATATGGCGCTCTCATCGTTTCTCTTAATTGACACAAACCAGAAGTCACACGTGTTCTGTCTCCCTAGACACCTCATCATCACACCTACAATAATTGCACAATACCCGAGCATTTGACACCTACCCACATTGTTTTACCTGCCCTAGGTAAATGTCACGCCCCTACCCACGAGTTTACGTAACCTTGGATTAAGACGTGATTCACATTTTAATTATAGAATTTTAATAAAAACTATAACTAAAATGTGAAGAAACATTTAAATAAATAAAGTAAATATTTCACATAGAATATTTAGGGAAACGACAACATCTGAAAGCTTGAAATTGTTACATTATTTTACAAGTCAGAACTACTCAAGAGTTCACTTAAATGAGTAGCTCATTATTTATCAATAAGCTATGTACACAGTACACTCTTATAAATATGCCATAATCATCACAAGCTCTAGCTTTCAGGTTCGGTACCTGCAAAATGTATTAGGGGGTGAGCGAAACCACAGCTCAGTAGGGACATAAACCTTTTTACAGGAAATTAATATAATTAAATTAAGTGACAAACAATCACACATCCAAATATCACATTATTAATAATGCATGAATGCTCTTCATCTAGTCTCATTAATTCATATAACTGGACAAGCAGACCTGCACGTCTCATACCATGCTTATACCACTTGGTCCCGAATGCCCATTTATATGAACTAACACCCATCTCAATCATCCCATAATTCCCCTTTTGTTAGTCATCTTGTCTAACTCCCTGTCGCCAGTCCCGAATCACCCAATAAAAACCATGTGCACTGTGGGATCCCTGAGACCTGGTACCTGCCAAGAGTTAGACTCAACTACACAAAAGACTATTTCCATTACCCTCTTTTCCACCATTATTTTCTCAATCCAACAACTCCAACCAATTTCCATGACATGATATAATTATGCCTTTCACATATCCCATGTATCTCACAACAATGTAACTATTCAAAATATCACTAATGTACCAACATTGTTCAACCAGTCAAGAACACATAAACATTCCAAGAAAAACATTTAATTGTAACAAGAATATTAATCAAATAATCATATCACGCATAATATATTGTTCACAAAATTTAATTAAATCAATCTCTGCAAAAGGCTCCCAAGAAACCCCTACCTCGTTTCCAAAGCTAGCTCCAAGTTAAGAAAACACACAAGCTACGACCCCTAACTCCTCTCGAGAATTTGATCACCACTTGCTTTCTCTTGTTTTCTTTCTTCTTTTCTCTCTCTCTCTCTCTCTCTCTCACTCTCTCTCTCTCTCTCTCTATTTTTCTCTTCTCTTTGCATGCACTACTATGCAACGTCTTGTGTTTTCAAAATCAAAGGCAATGACCCCTATTTATAGTAAACACTAAGGCGGCATGCCAAAAGATAACTTCAATGCTTTTAGGATCACCTCCTTAAGTAACTTTTCCTTCACTCCAAATCAATAGAAGGATAAGAAGATATATAGTGAAGGCACGTAGTGATGACTTCAACTATCTAATTCAATGACACATAATTAGTTTGCAAGTGAATAAGCAAGTAAACCATAATTGTTTGACACATGTTGACTACGTGGAGTTTAAAAAGAACTCTCATGTATGAATTTTTAATAGCTATGCATGAGATATTACTAACATTAACTAATATTAATATTAAAAGCCAATTTTGAGAAAATCATCAAAATCCTTTAAAAAGAATGAATTGGCACTAGGTGAAGCAATAAAACATAGACTTCCATAAAATGACTATAATACTATAATATTTTTTTAATTATTTTTTAAAAATAAAAGTACAACAATTATAATTATAATTTAATACATACCAAAGCAATAAATTATTAACATTTTTAAGAATAAGGATTTTCACAGTAAAGTACTCCTTCCCTGGGGAGTTGGGGGACTACTCGACTCGACCCTTCACATCAAGATCGATTGCTCGGACCCCTCGGACCAAACAGCTTAGGCACAGAAAAATCTCATTAGGCAGACCCAAAGGGCAAAAGCAACTCCCCACCCCAAGAGACTTGCCTAGAGAGTTGGGGTTGACACTCGATATAAACCGAGCCCATCTGCCCAATGAGAACATAACATGTGGACCTTGCTAGCCACGTGGCAAAAGTGACCATCTAGTCCTCTCTAATTGCCAACTACGCACGTCGGCTCGATTCTCCACCATACCACCTCGGCCTCCGTACTATCTAAGAAAACATGATGAAAGGCTACTGGTCAGCCACATTGAAGACAAGACTTCCCTTGACAAAGAAGGATTCACTGCCTCTCGAAATACCGCCCCTGTCCTCTCCAATACCACGTGTAAACCACCTAACCCGTCCCTTGACCAGATGGGACTCCGGATATTCGTAACAGGCTACTCTACTCACTCATGTTCCTTAGTAAAACACGTAAAGCCATCATGAGAAGATGACGTGGAAGAACCCCGACCATCCACCACCTAACAAGAAGCCCTGATGTGACATAAATGGCTCAGCTCCGAGTCGAGGTGACCAGCTTGAAGAATATCTTGTGAAACTTCCTATAAATAGGGCTTGAATTTATGTAAAAAGTGTGACTGTTTCCAAGTACGAAGAAAAAAGACTTATCAAATACCTAGAAGATTACTCACGTTCTTACTCTTATTCCAACATAAGCATCATACAATCAAGGAACCAAATCTCCTCTTCATTCAAGTAAAAACACTTGTATTTCATATGTTGACCACATGAAGTTTGAGGTATATACAAATAGCATGGACTATTAATAAACTATTGGCTCGTTTGTTATGAGGGATAAGTTTTGGTCATCAACCTCTTATAGATAGTCTCCATTCTTCCTCCAAGTTAGGCAACATAATATGCTTTCAATGCACATGAAATGTAGGCATTTTTCTAGTATAGTCTAGTCACTACTACAAAAAAATGAAATAGATGACGGGGATCCACCGTCGTTAAATCGATCGCCATCTTTTTGGGTGTCAAACTACGATGGCTTTTATTTGTAAAGACGACGGTTTTTAAAGAAAATCGTCGTTGTTTAGAGGTAAAGATCGTTAATTATAGGAGGAAAGACGACAGTTTTAAATAAAACCGTTGTGGATTGTAGGTTAAGATGACTGTTTTTTATGAAAACCGTCATGGATTGTAGGTTAAGACAACAGTTGTTTTATAAAAACCGTCGTTAATTATCTATAAAACCAACGATTGGTTTATAAAAACCGTCGTTAATTATCTATAAAGACCATGATTTATTATGAAAACCATCGTCTAATAAGTTCCCAAACTGCTACATTTTAGTTCTTTTTGATTTCATATGATGCTATACAACGATTTTAACTGGAAAACCAACCATAATGCTTTATTAATGAATATATACACTCAAAAATAGTTTCTTTCATAAAACTTGAAGATTCAATAGTTATTACATAGTTAACCAATCTTTATTCTACAACAAACATAATTCCTACCAATTAAATATAAATATTCAATTGATACATATGGTAATTAAGTAGTACAATCTTTTCCTAACAAGACCTACGTACTCCTAATCCAAGCCTTCCTCATCCAAACATACAAATGATGCACAACTGAAGTCTCCTCCATCATCCCTGTAAATAAATCAAAATGACAGAGAGAGAAAAAAAAGCTAAGATTATAAACATATAAAATTAGGTGGAAGAGAAATTTTACCATTGGACCATATTTCCATAGAAAACTTGTAAAATGAGCATAAAAAAGACCATCGAGAACCTGCAAAAGGAAAAATATATAAATAAAATGATGGTGAAAAGAGAAGTTAACAAATTTTCAACAACAAAAAAAATACGACTCACATAGAAAACCTGCAAAAGAAAAAGTTATAAACATGCAAGCTTCCTCCTCATCTCCCGAGAACCAAATCAGAAAATCTAAAAAGAAACCAGAAATAAAAAAAAATATGTAAACAAACCAGACAAATCAAGAGAGATAGAAAATTTGAAATCAGGGAGACAAAGAACATATCAAAAACGCAAAGAGACTAATCCAGAATTCACTAGCAAGATATAGAAGGGTATTGAGAGATTATGTGACTTTCAAATCAAACCTTTCCACCAGCTTTGATTCTCAAATACAGAACCTCCCTCTCCATCTTATGGATCTGCGAATACCTCAATCTCTCAACTCCTTCATTGATATCGATTTTTTGATGATTTTGTAGAGAGTTTCATGGGGGTGTTTTAGAGAGCTCAGGAGGGTTTCAAGAAGGGAGAGATAAGGTTTTCAGATACGGGGGAAAATATGAAAATTTGTCGAGCGTGAATTCACTTAAGCGGCCTTTTTTTAGCGTGTTTTAAAAGACGACGCCTTTTTAAAAAAAACCGTTGTCTTTACATATAATAGACGACAGTTCATTCAAAAAAACCGTCGTCTTTACATATAATAGACGACAGTTTTTTTCAAAAAACAATCGTTTATACATATAATAGACGACGGTTTTTTTAATATATCATGACGGTTTTAAAAACACCGTCGTCTTTTAAAACATAATGACGGTTTTAAGATGCACCGTCGTCTACTTTGTGTTGTGGTTTAACTATTTTGTAGTAGTGAGTCCTCCCTCCCAAACAAGCCCTTGATACATTATTGATAAACTTAAGTGACATGTGGTCTCACTAGTGTAGTGGTTGGGAGCAATTGCTCCCTCAGAAAAGGTCCTCCGTTCGAATCTTAGCATATGTGCAGTGTGTGAGTGTTTAGTATATTATTGTCCCTCTCCTTAGAAAATGTCCTAAAAAAAAAGTGACACGTGGTCCTACGTGAGAGGAACATACAAACATTTTTTTTTCTTTCATGCTTTGAATGGATAAGGTTGGGTTGTGGTACCTCACATTTTGTGTGTATCAAGATTCAAAAAACAAATGAGGCTAACCAAAAGAAAATGAGAACGACTAGTGTTATAGCTTTTGGTATTTTGGTGATGGGCAGGTTGTCCCCAACCCTCATTTTATTTTTAAACTTTATTTTATTTATTTTTATAAGTTATGAGAAATTTTCAAATATATCCTTGAATTTAATGAAAAACTAAATAGAATTGACGAAAAATGACCATTATTGCAACACGCGCAACCTAATTGAAGGACAACTGTAACTATTATTGGGATTTGAGGACGAAAATGCAAGACATAGTATCCATATATATAAAACAAAAGGCAAAGAATGGTGAAACATTCAAAATACCAAAAAATGCCCTTGATTAGTCTATATATATAAAGCAAAAAGCAGAGAATAGTGAAACACTCAAAATACCAGAAAATGCCTTTGGTTAATACAAACATTAAGAATTGAAATTATTAATTAAATAAGGATAATATGGTGAATTCACACTTTTTTATTTAAAAAAAGAAAAATAAAAAGAAAAATAAGATAATTGATCCTATTTTTATAGAACACAACTAGGGGTGGTTGCGGTTCGGTAACCGCGACTTTTTGCCCAAACCGCAAACCGATCGACTATTTGCGGTATGGTGATTTTTGAAACCGCAAACCGACCACGTTTTGCGGTTTACCGCATTGCGGTAAACCGCAAAAAACGGTCGGTTACCGTGAATTAGCGGTTTAAAACGGCAAGTTCTTTTTGTGTCATAAAAATCCAACATTTCAAGCATCACAACCTAAAGAAAATTAAAGTTCAATTCCAAGCATTTCAATTAAAGTTAAACTTCTCAAGCATTCCAATTCCAAATTCTTTAAAGTTACAAACCAAAAGGAAAATACAATGCAAAATGAATTAAAGTTACAACCCAAAAGAGAGAAGCCGATTTTGAGAGTTGAGAGAGAGAGAGAGACGAATGAGAATCAGAGAGTTGAGATGAGAGAGTGAGATCGTATAAGGAGAGAAGAGAGGCTTAAGTCTGATCGCATCTAACGGCTACGATTAATGGGTGTGAATAGAAAATAAATATTGTATAAATATTGGGACAAGAATATTATATTATAGACCGCATATTGTACATATTATATGTATATATTCATACAATAATATGTACAATATGTATCAATAATATACAATATTTATACATACAAGTTAGGTTTGTATATCTATGGACGGTTAGGTTTGAAATATATTTTACATACAATATAAAATATTTTAGATAATAATATTTAAAATATATTTGCGGTTTGCGGTAACCGCAAGTTTTGAAAATCAAATACCGCAACCGCAACCGCAAATGCGGTTCGGTTTTAAATACCGCAAATGCGGTTCAGTTTACCGCGATTGCGGTTTCATTGCGGTAAATTATCGGTTGGTTTTTGCGGTTTTTTCGATTTTTCGGTATAAAATGCCACCCCTAAACACAACTACCCATTATCTTTTTTAATTTTAAAATAAATTTTAAAAATTTTAAAAAAAGCCTCTCGCAAGCACGGGAGCGCATGCGGAGAGGCTAGTGCAAACATTAAGAATTGAAATTATTAATTAAATGAGGATAATATAGTAAATTCACACTTTTTTATATTAAAAAAAATTAAAATTAAAAGAAAAATCATATAATGGATCATATTTTAAAGTAACACAACTACCCATTTGTTTTTTTAATTTTAAAAAAAATTTAAAAGGAATGCAACAACTTCGAAAAAAAAAGAAGAAAAGGAATTTTAAAATAAATTTAAAAGGAATGCAACAACTTCGAAAAAAGAAGAAGAAAAGGAATGCAACAATTAACCGTATATTATTTTTTCGAAGAAAAACACATGATAAACCGGCACTATCCGGTAATTGCAAGGATTACCGGTTACATAAGAAGCAGCCCCTCTCTCTCTCTCTCTCTCTCTCTCTCTCTCTCTCTCTCTCTCTCTCTCTATATATATATATATGTATAATGGACAAAGGCCAAAACGTCAAAGCCAAGCCAGACAACAAAAGGGAAAGGACCTCCTCACCACCCACATAAAATCGCATTTGCCTTCTCTGAGACCAGACCCGACCCCAAACAAAATCCACGATCGCTCACAATTTCTTCTATCAATACCTATAAAACAAACCCTTATTTGAAAATCTCCCTCCCCGAATTCCAATTTTCCCGCGAACTTTCTCCGAGTTTATTTTCTCAATTCTTCTGTTTTCTTAAATCCTTTTGGAACCCTAGATTACCGAAAGCTCTGGATCTGATTGAGGACGATTATAAGGAATAATTTCCCGGAACCCAGAAAAACAAAGTTAAAGGATTTGTAGCAGAAACAGAAGAACACTTAAAAACATATATATATTTTTTCTTTATAATACTATTTTTGGAAAATCGCCGAAGTCTTGAAGGTGGGATACAGGGAATGGAGGAACAAGGTGGATTCGAAGAGAACCAACCTGTGGATCTTTCCATTCACCCCTCTGGTATTGTTCCCACTCTTCAGTAAGTCTTTCTCTACCCTCTTGCTTTTGAAGTTTCTAATTCTGTTTTATTGAACCATCTTCATCATTTTTAGCAAAAGAAAAGAAAGCCAACTTCATCATGTACAAGGCTGAGTTGAGTACTGCGTAGTTGGCCTGTTTAGATCTGATTGGTTAATGGGTTTATGCTAGGATTATCGGTTTACGTTGATTGGGTTACAGTGGTCTCCCAAAGCGGAAGGAAGATGAATTTTTTTACTTTATACTGATTCATTTGCATCTCTAAGATGCTTTTTGTGTTTTAAAAGGATTGAAAAATTTCCAACTTTTGTGGTTGAAGTCGTGTTTTTCCCCAATTTATATGAACTTTGGTTTTTTGTTTTATCTAAATCTTGTGGGAATTGAATTCTATCTGCCAATGAAAGATTTCATTAGATAGTGCTCTCTGTTATTGTAAACGAAGCCACGGCTCGAACTTGTTCTCAAAACTGGTTTACATGGAAGGAGTATTTTTGTTTTTAGTTTTCCGGCCAAGCTTGGTGATGAAATCCACCAGGTTTCCGTACCTGGAGCCTCTCCAGACTGGGTTGGCGGATAAAGTTTTTTGTCCTTCCTAGTTGCCTACCATTTTTCAGTGCCTCGGTACTTTTCGCATGCATAAAATCAAGAAATTTTAATCTAACCTATAGGCCTCCCTTCTGTGAGCTATAACTGTATTGTGTGATGGAACTTTTTTTGATGCCAAATGTACTGTATCTGTGGTAGAACTCGCTACTAAAAAACAAGCTTATATGGGTTTTGTGCCCTTTGTTGGTCCATGCTATCCATTTATCCATTTATTCGATATGGATATTTGGGTCATGCAAAATTTTGTGCTATTAGCACAAAGATATGAAGAAATGTTATTAAAATGTCTTTGCTATAGAATGTGCGGAATTATCAATAAGTGTTCATCTCTTATTGTTTGTTTGTAGTGGAATTATTAATATTAAATTATTTTCTTTTACTTTTTATTAACACATTATTCTTATAATCTGGAGTATTTTATGCTAAATAATGAAGCTTATTAATTCCTTCTGTTCTGGTTGTGTTTGTAGGAATATCGTATCTACGGTTTACTTGGGTTGCAGGCTGGATCTCAAGCAAATTGCATTGCAAGCTCGGAACGCAGAATACAACCCCAAGGTATGCAAGAGTTTGTGTATAATTCATTTCTGCAGTGTATTGACAGTTGAGTGTTGGTAGTTCACTCTTTTTTTTAGCCTCTGACATTTACTGAAACTTTGATGTCATTGCTTTTCACGTGGGTAGAAAGTATTGGAAACGAGTGAAAGTTGACACTTGTACTCCTTTCATGCTGCTTTTCATACGTATGCCTCCCAAGTCCTCCCAGCCAATAAGTATTTGTTGTAATAAAATGGACCAGTTTATATGAAGAAAAAAAAAACATAATTAATATCAAACTAAACGGATGTGCGAATTATCCTATCACTATTTCTTTAATGTCGAGCATTCAGTGATTCCTTAGCATCTTATAAAATTGGTTGAATTTCTGTTGAACTCTCTCTCTCTCTCTCTCTGCCCCCTGGAACAAACACACAGATCCATCTCGGTATAACTTAAATTGTGTCAATAACAGACCATGACTTATTTTCTGGTGCTTTAGACATTTTGCCGAATTGAATAATAATTTATTTTTAATTGAATATTCTTGCAGCGTTTTGCCGCTGTTATTATGAGAATAAGGGAACCAAAAACTACAGCATTGATATTTGCCTCTGGGAAGATGGTGAGCCCTCCACAAATTTCTGCTATTCCAATTGCTGACAACTGCATGATTTCTTTTCAGCTGTTCCTAATTTGTTTCTATAACATTTTTGGAACTGGTATACTTTTGAATCTCTCAGGCTCCTGTTCAGTCCCACCATTGGTGGTAACTGTCTTTGTTCTTTAAATCTATGCTACCCTGTGAGATCTGAAAGAACAGTTTATCGTACTTGATGTGTTTGATATCATAATCCAATTGATTATGCTATTATCTGTGGACATGGCTATTGGGGTACAATTTGGACATGATTATGTATTTGTTGACATGTGTTTGGAATCCCACATACATGACCGTGTCAATTGTCATGTTAAGCATCAGTAATGTATTTTGCCTTTTTCTTCGCCATAATTTACTGTTTTTGTCTTCAGCTAATTTTGATTATTAAGTCTAAATTGAAGTGTATGTTTGATATTGGTTATGGTCATCTGGACTGCATGTTTTGTCGAAAATTTACAATATCTTGAAGCTTAAATTGACAACTTTTTATGCTCAAGATGACAAGATATATTTGGAGATGGAGTGATCCTTTTATGAGTTTCATTTCAAATGGCATGTGTACATAGTAGAATTGGCATTGAATTAGTTGTTACATTTTGAAATTATGTTTTCAGTCTCTTTTATTGGAACTACCATAAGTCATGGGTGGTTGGTCAATAATTTCATAAGATCCTGTTTTTGCACCCTCCACTTCTGCTGCCAAAACTGGCTTTCAAAAATTTACTCGTGCAATTCTAGTTGACTACTGCATTTCTCATGAGCCCTTGAACGTGATAAGCCCCCCTCCCTTTCCCCTCCTGCTTTGTTTATAATTTAAAATTTGACCATTATACCTTTTTTTGCCTCTGTTTAAGATATTTAATCTCTCTGGTACTTCAGGTATGCACAGGTGCGAAAAGTGAACAGCAATCAAAACTGGCAGCAAGGAAGGTAGATGTTGCATGCTCTCACAGATTGTTACTATTATAAAAAACGTAGTTCTATATATATGGGATTTTTCATATATTTTGATGCGTTTTTAGGCATTTTAAGGCAAGAGTAGAGTGACATTGGACTTTTATTTTATCCTTGTTTACTTAAAAAAATTTAGTATCAACCTCAAGTACTGTGAGTTTGTGACTGAAATAATTGTCCTTTGTTAGTGGTCACAATCTGGATTGGGAGTGGTCATTGATGATTATCCTTTACATAATTATTTAGTTAGATTAGTGAATCTTTTAAAAGGTTGCAAGGGCATACTGATGAATTTCTTTCATCTATTTTGATATTTTTGGTTCCCAGTATGCCCGAATCATCCAAAAGCTTGGATTTAGTGCTTCGTTTAAGGTATCACTCTCTCTCTCTCTCTCCTGTGTAATATCATTGAGAGCAAGTCCTTTATATTATTTATTATTTAATACATGCTTTTATGAGTATCAGGATTTCAAGATTCAAAATATTGTTGGCTCTTGTGATGTTAAATTCCCTATAAGACTTGAGGGTCTTGCATACTCCCATGGTGCCTTTTCAAGTGTAAGTGAAGACTATCTGTCCCAGGCTTTTGTATTTCATGTCAGTACTTGATGTGATTTTTAAGCTTTTCTTTTTGCATGTATTGTTTGTGTTTTCTCTTTCATAATTCTTGTCTATTGATGTTAAATTTTTTTCATGATCTGACGTCCATGTCGTTCTACTCTTGGGATGATCATCTTAGTCTATGGTTGGCACTTGAGGTGTTTATATTTTATGATCAAGTTTATGAGATTATTATCTTTGCATGTGGACATTTTGCATTCTAGGTGCTTATACTCGATGAGATTTGTGTGTGTCCCCTCTCCAGTTGAGATTTGTGATTTACGATAGCTGTAAATTGTTGGTAGGTTAAAGTGCAACAGGGAAGTTCAAGGACGAGAGGAGAAATTTTGACTAAATGGATAATTTTAGCATCATCACCCCAGTAGGAGACTTAGGCATCACACATCCTAGGGATAAACAAATGCTTGCTGGCAAATTCTGCAAGTTCTTTCATGTCCCAAAATAAAGGTTGACAAGCCTACTTATGAAGCTCTACTAGCCTGACAACTAAATTTTTTCATGACTCCCTCCCAGATATACAATGAATCCATACATGCATTCAACCAGCACAAGGACTGCTATATATGAATTCTAGACACAACCCTTACTTTGAAACAACATTATGATAGGAAAATGTATGTGGCCAATACATGAATCATTGGGATCAAACAGATCCTTGCATTTTAAAATTTGACTAAATGGATAGACCTAACAGGTTTAAAAATTCTGTTGTGATCCTTTATTTTCTGTTATGTTGGTGCAGTATGAGCCGGAACTTTTTCCAGGGCTGATATATCGCATGAAGCAGCCGAAGATTGTTCTTCTTATATTTGTGTCAGGGAAAATTGTTATTACGGGTGCAAAGGTGTTTTGCTTTTTTTCTTGTCCACTTTGTCTAGTTTATTTTCTATTGCATTTGCAAATGGAGATTTGATAATGTTTTGTTTAATTTGATGTCTTAGGTAAGAGAAGACACGTATAAGGCCTTTGAGAACATATACCCTGTCCTTACAGAGTTCAGGAAGGTCCAGCAATGGTGCGCCTCCCTCACTCTCCCAAGAGCAAAAAGAATAAATCTGTTGCTTGATGAAATCTTAATTTTGGATGTTTCTCTAGCACTATATTGCTAATTGATTCCTCTTATCTTCTTCTTAGATCATACTTACTACACATGCTAGCTGTTGCTGGCAGACACACGTCTATCAACGTAGCTCCGGTGCTGTCATTGGCAATGCAAGCAGCAACAATTTTTTTTTCTTATTTTCTGGTTGGGTGTAGAAAGAAAGGGTTAAGGTTCACAGCGTGAAAGCTTTGTTGTCAGTGTGGCAGATAAACCAGGATTGATGAGATTGTGATCCCGGAGGAGTTCATAAATAAGAACTTGCAATTTTGATAGTAGAATAGAAACTTCACTTCTTTCTTGCTTAAATGATATCCTATTAAATTTGTTCTCTCCTTTTCTTTCACGATGCAGCCAATTTGAACTCATTCTGCTGGACTGAGTCACCAAAAAGAGAGAACGAAAATGGAATTTATACAAGCTTTTGCACTAGCTTTAGTAGAGAGTGAGAAAGCAGTATTAAGGGCCCTGCAGTTGCCTTCTTGTTAACTAATAATAAAAATAAGGGTTACAATTCAATTGGTCGTTGAGAAAAAAATTTAGTCAAATTGGTTATTGTGTTTCCTAAATTTATAATTTATAGACATTTCGTTATATTCCGTTAAGTGTATTTTTCATTTTTTATTTGCTAGGTAGCATGTTCAATCTTCTTTCTTTAACTCAACAAATTGTGCTCTAAGGGTTTAACAAATTAGGGGAAATTTTGAGTTGAAATTGAAATTGTGAGGTATAGTGTCACATATTGGATGCTATTTTGAAGCATGAATCAATTGAGTGAGAACTGTATTTTGAGAGACGTAATCATGGTAGAGCACCAAAATATATTGATAAGTTATTGATTTCATTTAAATTTGGTTTGGCCTTTTGATTTTCCTTATACCTCACAATTTCGATTTCAACCCAAGATTCACCCCAATTTGTTAAACTCTAATAGACAATATACTGTAATTCGTTGAGTTAGAAGAGGAAGACTAAAGGTGCTTTCTAAAAAAATAAAATAAAAACTGCACTTAACGGAAGATAACATATGTCTATAAATTGTAAACCTTGGGAAACACAGTGACCAATTTAGCTATTTTTTTTCTTAGTGACCAATTTTTGTGTAAAATTAAGTGACCAAAAACATATTTAACCCTAAAAATAATAACAATGACAACAACTACAACAACAAGGGAGATTCTATAATAAGTATTTTATGTTAAGGATTCTTTACATACTTTTAATCTCGGCTGTTGAATTGCATGTATTTTACAATTATTTAATAGAATATTTTTTACCAATTTTTATGTGCATTTACATTAAATTATATAATAAAGGTAAAATAGTGATTATTAAACAGTTCAAAAATCAAAGTAAAATAAAACCTCATCTAATTCTTTCTCCCTAATCCCACTTATTATCTATATACTAGCCTTTCTGCACGTCCTTCCGCGCCTATGAGAGGCTTTTTTTAAAAAAAATTTAAATTTATTTTAGAATTAAAAAAGATAATAGGTAGTTGTGTTCCATAAAAATAGGATCCATTATCTAATTTTTATTTTTATTTTTTTAAATATGAAAAAGTGTGAATTTACTATATTATCCTTATTTAATTAATAATTTCAATGCTTAATGTTTGCATTAACCAAGGGCATTTTCTGGTATTTTCAATGTTTCACCATTCTCTGTCTTTTGCTTTATATAAATACCAGAAAATGCCCTTGGTTAATGCAAACATTAAGAATTGAAATTATTAATTAAATAAGGATAATATGGTAAATTCACACTTTTTCATATTAAAAAAAATTAAAAAAAAAAAGAAAAATCAGATACTGGCCTATTTTTATGGAACACAACTACCCATTATCTTTTTTAATTCTAAAATAAAATTTTAAATTTTAAAAAAATGCATCTCGCAGGCGCGAAAGAGTGTGCGAAGAGGCTAGTATAGATATAAAGCAAAAGACAGAATGGTAAAATATTCAAAATACCAGAAAATGCCGTTGGTTAATCCAAATATTAAGAGTTGAAATTATTAATTAAATGAGTGTATGGGTCTTTTTGTTCCAACAGCCTGACGAATGGGCTTGGGCTGCTGTAAGAGGAAGACAAACAAAATTCCCCAGTGCCTGAGTTCAAGAACCAGGCTCCCAAAAGAGTTTTGAAAGATTTGCTGAAACCTTAGAAAACACTTTTAGGTTCTTTTCACCAATAACCAGATGAACGTAACAAATTGATATATGACTTGGCTTGAGGAGCTTGTGGCATGGGAGCTAAGCCTTCACAAGTTTAGCAATTTGAGAGAGAGAGACAAGAGCGTGAACTTCTTATAGAGAGAAAAGGTTCAGAGTGGGGAAAGAGGAAAATTATGAGAATTTCTATCTCAGAAAAGGAGAAAACAATGGAAGTAGAAGATAGGGTGTCTAGAGTAAATTTCCAGTTGCTTGACAAAGCTTGGTCACACTCTGGATGATGATCTTGTTGGGTAGAGAAAGCTCCTTTTATAGGCGCTTAGAACCCTAATTATATCGATCCTCCATTCTCACTTTTCCTTTGCTTCTTTCAATTCACTCCTTTTTGGTGAAATCTCTTCAACCAGAGCGCATGGGTCACAAGCTCTTTGGAGATCCAAGGTTTTTATGCGGCTGGACCTCCCCATGGGGGGTGAGGCGCCACCTACTTTTTCCTTGGTTTTCAAATTAGAGCTCGCAGAGGAAAAGAGAATGGATAGAGTTGTTTGTCCAATGGGTATTCCTCCTACGCATATGGATTTCCTTGGGTTCCTGGAATGGCTTCTCGTTGACTATTATGGAGCTTTGACAGGGGTGGAATACGATGCTAGATTTTTAACAAGGCGCTGGGCTGGGCTTTGTTTTCAATATCGGGTTATTAGTACTCTCTTTCTAGCGGTCTTTTGGTTTCGTCAGGCTGTTGGAAGTAGTTTACTTGTTGTTGAGGCCCAAAAAATTCACGAGAAGCCCAAAGACATTTAAAAGCCCAATATAACATATAATGTTGGTCATGCGTTAATCCA
This sequence comes from Prunus kanzakura, assembly GCA_020521455.1. Classification (NCBI taxonomy): domain Eukaryota; kingdom Viridiplantae; phylum Streptophyta; class Magnoliopsida; order Rosales; family Rosaceae; genus Prunus; species Prunus kanzakura. Next base: position 105,370 of record BPUM01000931.1, read on the forward strand.
AGCTGTATTTTGGGAATTAATTCATTAAATAAATAATAGTGTTCATGCCATGCGAAGCCAATATTACATTTTTTTTTCATAAGTCAATCACCTATCAAGCTCACATGAACCCAAGTCATGTGGTTTACGGGGTTTGCATGAGAGATTGTGGTGTGGAAGGTTACGGAGGTCCACAAGGCCCACAGAAGCTCTTGGATAATGGAGACTTTGGGCTAGCTACTTGGGAGCACCAAAGTCCAAGCATATTACTTAGAGTTCTCCAATGTGGGTGAGCAAATAAGATATTTTTCAAGCACTTCCTTTTACCCTTAGGAAATAGTCATTTTCCAAATGCCTAGCTTTACTTGCTGGAAAATAGCATGCTCCAGTGCTCCATTTTAACCATTGGAAATAGGCTGGTTCCAACACCTCTTTTTATCTATTGGAAATAAAGGAAAACCCTCACCCTCTATAAATTGGGAGGCATTTGCTAGGCAAAATCAACATTTCTTGGTTGCTGCAAGCTTCTCAGCAACCATGAGAACTCATCTTCCTTCCTCCCTTCAACTGCTGCAAGCATCCCAGCAGCTAACAACCAACATCTCTTGGTTGCTCAAGCACCCTAGCAACCATCAAACCACTTTCCTTCCTCCCTTTGGCTGCTGCAAGCATTCCAGCGGCCATCCCAGCCATTCCTCAACCATCACAACCATGTTTTCTACTTTCTCACCCTTGAAATTCTCCATCTTTCCTATAAAGACTCACCAAGCATAACCCCAAGCTTTTCCTTCCTTCCAAGCTATAAACACTATAGCCTTCAAATCTCAAGCTTTTCCTCCTATCTTCCTCTTGAAACTCTTAAATCCCCATAGTCATAGCCACAAACAACAAATTATCAACAACCAAACTCAAGCATATCCAACACCAAGCTAAGCACATGTATTCTCATTTGCTAAACTTGTGGGTCTTTAGCTCCCACACTCCAAGCTCTCATGCCAAGCTCACACAATCACAGTTCAACATCAGCAAGTCATCTTCAACTCTTCGTCAAGCTACCGGAAACATCAGCAAGTCATCTTCAACTCTTCGTTAAGCTGTCAGAAACATTAGCACCAAACACGCAGCAGCTGGAAGAAGAACAGATTACTCCCCTGGGACTTGCTTCTCCCTCGGGATGCTTTGGGCCTAGTCCTCGCTAACTCAAAAAATGGGCAACGAAGGCTTGATCCACCATTCTATGGCGGTCCGAGAATTAACAAGCCCGAATGAGCCTTTCGACGGAAAAAGACCCCAACACTTGTTTCGTTTTTCTTGACAAGGTGTTGGGTGTTTTAACGAATGTGGGTTTTTCCTGAGTGTTGCAGCAGACCATTAGATATTTTCCTAAGGCATTGAATCATTTTTCTCTCTCTCATGCTTACCCATGTGCTTGGGCCCAAGAGATGGGCTTGAGTTTTAGGGCTCCCAAGCGGCCCCAAAACTTTCATCCCTTGAACCCTCAATGGGCCTTGTGAGTGCTCGTACCCGTCCATACCACAACTTTCTTAGCAAGCCCCAGATATTTACGTGGCTTGGGCCCACTTAAGCTTTTAGCATGGCTTGGCATTAGGACAACAATCCTTTTATTTGGCATCACGTATTCATTTAGCATGTTCGTGCTCGAGTGCTATTATGCTGTAATAAGCTATGACCGGGCCAAATAGCATTTGATAGGTCAGTAGGCACGAATCCATAGAGCTGGTGCATTTTGACCCTTTAGCGTGGTGGGTGCGCGTATTTGCTTGGCGCGACGTGTGGCCCACAACTCGTGCGGGTGCATCTGACAAGTTCTCCTAAGCCCTAGTTGGGCTCCTCCTGTGGTTAAATATTTGTGCTGGGCTAGGAATAAGCTTGAGCCCAGCCTTTGAATTTTTGGGCCTCAACAATGAGGATAATAGGATAAATTCACACTTTTTCATATTAAAAAAAATAAAAAATAAAACAAAATCAGATAATAGGTTATATTTTTATAGAACACAACTACCCATTATCTTTTTTAATTCTATAATAAAATGATAAAAAACCAATGAGCACACGTGTAAGCGTGTGCGCCTGCCAAAGGGCTAATTATTATTAAGAGAGATTCAACGATAAGTATTTAAGTTAAGGATTTGACAAAATGATGAAAGTGCGAATATGAAAATAAAATAAAATTTAAGATAAGAAAAAAGATGAAGGTGTGAATATCTTAAACCTCAAAGCCATACCGCCGCTGATACCCGCAATCCCTCCCTCCTTCCATCCATCATCTTCTGCAACTGCAACTCTGCAGGTGTGTGATTGTAAAGTAATCAGAGCGGGAGTGGCTACAACCCTACAACCCTACAACCCTACAACCTACAAACAAGAAGGGAAGATGGAAGAAATTACAGCGAAACTGCAAGTAGCTGCCCTGTTGGTTGTAACATATGTTTCTTGTTTGTTTACTGTATTTAGTTTCTTACTACTTCCTGGTGGTGCTGATAGTTTCATTTATGTACAAAGTTACATCAGAAGTCAAACAACACTGGGACTGTGATTTCTGTTCATTACTTATCACCATTTCCAGGTAAGCCACTCTCTCTCTCTCTCTCTCTGAATCTTATTGAATTCTATTGACTCTCAGTTTGGTTTTGGTTTGGAAATTAGCATTGTTCCTTAGCTTTTACCAATATATTCCATTTACCACTCTCCAAATGGTATGATATGGCAAAGTTTGAGAAAGCATATAATTTGGTTTCACATTTGCAGTTAATGGGTTCTTGGGAATCATACAACCAGAAAATGGTGAGGTGATGCAATAGAATTGTGCTTGACTCTATCATCTATTTTCCTTGCGTTCCATCCCCATTCCCATTCCCATTCTCATATACCAGTTCCATGACAGTTCACAGATGAGTGGGTCTGGGTGTCTCAGATCCTTGATGCTCACTCTAAACCAATTCCCTGAGCCTCTGTTTTCCCATCGCTTCCCGCGTCATTTCAGAAACCAACTCACTCTCACAACCAAACCCACCTCATTTATCAATCCTCACAAGGTAATCATTCTCTCTTTCGTAATTTCCTTGTGCACCAAACCAATCGCCATCTTTTAATGTCTTCTGGGTATTCTCGTTTTTCTCTTTAATGTTTGAAATTTTCTGCAGTGCTTTTGTGGGAATGTCACAAGGTTGAGTTCGGCAGAATATAGTACCGCAGCAGCGAAAGCCCATATCTTCGATGGTAGTCTAGTTCATCAAAATGAAAGTAATCCAAAGGGGATTGAATTCCTGCATTCGGTGGAAGCACATTGCGTTCGTGCTAATTGTCAGACTTATATTTGGCTTTTAAAAGGGTGCTCAAGTTCTGGGTCCTTGTTAGATTCTAAGAAGCTTCACTCTACGATTCTGAAGCTGGGTTTTGATGCAGAGCAGGTAATATGTGATGGCCTCACTGATGCTTATCTTGCCGGTGGTGATTTAGATGGTGCGGTTAAGGTTTTCGATGACATGCCCCACAGAAGTTCATTTTCATGGAATAACATAATTCATGGGTTTCTTGCAAAGAAGTTGACCAGCCACGTATTGGATCTCTTTTCTCGAATGATAGCAGATAATGTGCATCCTGATGAGACCACGTTTGCCTGGGTTTTAAGGGCATGTGGTGGGGGTAATGTCCATTTCCAATATATTGAACAGATTCATGCAAGGATTATATGTCACGGTTTTGGTACTAATTTGCTTGTATGTAATCCCTTAATTGATTTGTATGCCAAAAAAGGGTATGTGGATAATGCTAAAAAGGTCTTTGATAAATTATATCTAAGGGATAGTGTTTCTTGGGTGGCCATGATTTCTGGTTTATCTCAGAATGGACGAGAAAAAGAAGCAGTTCTCTTATTCATTCAGATGCAAACATCAGGAATTTTACCCACTCCTTATGTATTCTCGAGCGTACTAAGTGCCTGCACCAAAATAGAGTTATTTGAGATGGGAGCACAGCTGCACAGCCTTATTTTCAAGGGGGGATTTTCTTGTGAAACATATGTATGCAATGCACTTGTGACATTATATTCCCGCTCAGGGAACTTTATATCTGCTGAAGAAATTTTCAAAACAATGATCCACAGGGATGCAGTATCTTATAACTCACTGATCTCTGGGCTAGCTCAGCGTGGGTTTAGTGATAGAGCATTGGAATTGTTCAAAAGAATGCAGATTGATTGTTTGGAACCAGACTGTGTTACAATTGCTAGTCTTTTGAGTGCCTGCGCAGATGTTGGTGCTCTGCATAAGGGAACACAACTCCACTCACTTGCAATAAAAGCGGGAATGTCATCAGATATCATCCTTGAAGGCTCTCTGCTTGATCTTTATGTGAAATGCTCTGATGTGCAAACTGCCTATGAGTTTTTCATTACTACAGAGACAGAAAATGTTGTCCTGTGGAATGTGATGTTAGTTGCTTATGGTCAGCTAGATGATCTTAATGAATCATTTCATATTTTTAGGCAAATGCATATTGAGGGCATGATTCCTAATCAATACACCTACCCTAGTATTCTGAGAACCTGTACCTCTGTCGGAGCTCTCAATTTAGGAGAACAAATACATACTCAAGTCATAAAAACTGGTTTTCATTTAAATGTTTATGTCTGCAGTGTGCTTATTGATATGTATGCTAAGCATGGGAAATTGGATACTGCCCTGAAAATTCTCAGTAGACTCACTGAGGATGATGTTGTGTCTTGGACTGCTATGATCGCAGGGTATGCACAGCATGATTTATTTTCGGAATCTCTTATACTTTTTGAAGAAATGCAAAAGAGAGGAATTCGATCTGACAACATAGGATTTTCAAGTGCAATAAGTGCATGTGCTGGTATTCAAGCACTCAATCAAGGAAGACAAATTCATGCTCAGTCGTGTGTCTCTGGTTGTTCAGATGACCTGTCAGTCGGAAATGCACTTGTTACCCTGTATGCCAGATGTGGTAGAATATTGGAAGCATACCATGCATTTGAGGCAATTGATGCTAAAGATAATATATCATGGAATGGATTGATATCTGGGTTTGCACAGAGTGGGTACTTTGAGGAAGCACTGCAGGTATTTAATCGGATGAATAAAGCTGGAGTAGAAGCTAATTTGTTCACATTTGGCTCTGCAATTAGCGCTGCTGCTAATTTAGCAAATATAAAACAAGGAGAGCAGATCCATGCTGCAATTATAAAAACTGGGAAGAATTCCGAAACTGAGGTTTCCAATGCTTTAATCACATTGTACTCAAAGTGTGGTAGCATTAATGATGCCAATAAAGAGTTTTCTGAAATGCCTGAAAAGAATGAGATTTCTTGGAATGCCATGATTACTGGCTATTCTCAACATGGGCGCGGTGTTGAATCAATACATCTATTTGAGGAGATGAAACAACTTGGTGTAGCGCCAAGCCACGTCACATTTGTGGGAGTACTTTCAGCCTGTAGCCATGTAGGCTTGGTAGATGAAGGGCTTGGTTACTTCGAATCCATGAGCAAAGAGCACGGGTTAGTGCCTAAGCCTGAACATTATGCTTGTGTTGTTGATCTTCTAGGGCGAGCTGGTTCTTTGAGCTCTGCAAGAAAATTTATAAAGGAGATGCCAATGAAACCAGATGCAATGATTTGGAGGACGCTCTTAAGTGCATGTATAACTCATAAGAACACAGAAATTGGAGAGTTTGCTGCCCATCATCTTCTAGAACTGGAACCTGAAGACTCAGCAACTTACGTTCTCCTATCAAATATGTATGCAGTAGCAGGAATGTGGGGTTGTAGGGATCAGACGAGGCAATTAATGAAGGAAAGGGGTGTGAAGAAAGAGCCTGGTCGTAGCTGGATTGAGGTAAAAAACTCAGTTCATGCATTCTTTGTTGGTGACAAACTGCACCCGCTTGCAGATAAGATTTATGAATTCTTAGGGGATTTGAATGAGCGGGCAGCTGAAATTGGTTATGTTGAAGACCGTTACAACCTTTGGAATGAAATAGAGCAGCAGCAGAAAGATCCGACTGAGTATATTCACAGTGAGAAATTGGCAATCTCTTTTGGCCTACTCAGCTTATCTAATACGATCCCTATACGTGTAATTAAGAATCTTCGTGTTTGTAATGATTGCCATAATTGGATCAAGTACATGTCAAAGATTTCGGATCGAACTATCATAGTACGGGATGCTTATCGTTTTCATCATTTCAAAGATGGTGTTTGTTCTTGTAGAGATTACTGGTAAGATTGTCAAAAGCTTACCGGAATCCGTGTTTCCATCGAGGATTTCAAATCACTTTATTGTCCTATGAGTCGATTCAAGTTTCCTCTAATAGAAGACCAAGGTATGAACTATAACCAGAAATTTCCTTTTATTGCTATTTGCACAGAATTTTAGGGACCATGGCTCGTTAAATCTTTTGTGACTTTGTTAGCTAGTGACATGTTTTAATAGGTCTATCTAGAACTATAGCATTTTAACTCTTAACGTACTTTATCAGACAAACAAAAACAAAGCTTCTGTTATGTGAACTAGCTTGGATATTTGGACCAGTTCAAATTTCCGTGACCAATTTCTGCCAGCAGTGCTGCTTTTTGGAATTTGAATTTTTATGGACTTGGTGACAATTGTTGATGCTCACTCCAGGAGATGATTGTCTTATTTTTAAAGCCCTGGAAAAGTAAGTCGGATACTGTTCTTTTCCTCAAGGTTCTTCAACTTTTTAAGCTAGAATATGATTTATTTATTTTTGTCACAAGGGGTAAAGAAAAGAAGTAAGCTTGGACCAAAAGAGGGCCTGCCACCTGCAGCATCCTGGAACAGAAACACTTGGAGACCAGCCAGAGGCTGATGGTGGATTTGAAGTTCTATCATGATTGAGGCTAACATTCACAAACCAATTGGTGCGGATTCCCCTGCGAGAATATCGTATCTACAGTTTACTTGGTTGCAGGCTGGATCTCAGGCAAATTGTGTTTCAAGCTCGGAACGCAGAATACAACCCCAAGGTACACAAGACTTTGTGTATAATTACAGTTGAGTTGAGTTGAGTGTTGGTAGCTCACTCTACCAAAATATGTTATAGTGGGTTCTTTAGGCAGTAGTTGACTCAGATGTGATGCTAATACTCAAAGTAAAGACTGACTTTCTTAGCTGAGTCCAGCATTCAGTGATTCCTGAGCCTCTTATAAAATTGGTTTAATTTCTGTCGAACTCTCTCTCTCTCTCTCTCTCTCTCTCTCTCTCTCTCTCTCTCTCATCCCCCTGGAACAAACACATGGATCTATCTCAGAAAAATTTAAATTGTGTCAATAACATACAATGACTTATTTTCTGGTGCTTTAGAAATTTAGGAGAATTGAGTACTAACTTCTTTTTAATTGAATGTTCTTGCAGCGTTTTGCCGCTGTCATTATTAGAATAAGGGAACCAAAAACAACAGCGTTGATTTTTGCCTCTGGGAAGAGGGTGAGCTCTCCAGAAATTTCTGCTATTCAACTTGCTGATAACTGCATGATTTCATTTCAGCTGTTCCTAATTTTGTTTCTATAAATTTTTTGGAACTGGTATGCTTTTGAATCTCTCAGTCTCCTGTTCAGTCCCACCTTTGGTGTTCTTGAAATCGTTGCTACCAAATGAGATCTGCAAGAACAGTTTATCCTACTTCTTGTTATGTTTTTCATATCATAATCCAATTGATTGTGCTATTATCTGTTGACATGTCTATTTGGGTACAGTTCAGACATGATTATGTATTTGTTGATATGTGTTTGGAACCCCACATACACGACTGTGTTAATTGTCATGCTAAGTATTAGTAATGTATTTTGCCTAAATTCCTGTTTTTGTCATCAGCTAATTTTGATAATTAAGTCTAAATTGAAGCGTATGTTTGATATTGGTTCTGGTTATCTGGATTGCATGTTTTGTCGAAAATTTACAGTACCTTGAAGCTGAAATTGACAACTTTTGATGCTCAAGATGGCAAGATATATTTGTTTCTATGTTTTTTCCTTTTGTTAGAAGTTTAGGTCTTGCATGGTCTATATGTGTTTTCGCTATTTAGACTCCCCATGTGGCCATCTTGGCCACCTTGTATTTTATTGTCTTACAGCAATAAATTTTTTTTCCTAAAAAAAAAAAAAATTCAAATGTCGTGTACGTAGTAGAATTGGCTTTGAATTAGTTGTCACGTTTTGAAATTATGTTTTCAGTCTCTTTTATTGGAACTACCGTAAGTCATGGGTGGTTACTCAATAATTTCATAAGATCCTGTTTTTGCACCCTGCACTTCTGCGGCTAAAACTGGCTTAAAAAAATTTACTCATGCAACGCTGGTTGATTACTGCATTGCATTCTCATGACCCCTTGAACGTGATTAGCCCCCCCTCCCTTTTCCCTCCTGCCTTGTTTATAATTTAAATTTTGACCATTATACCTTTTTTGCCGCTATTTAAGATATTTTCTCTCTGGTACTCAGGTATGCACAGGCACGAAAAGTGAACTGCAATCAGAAGTGGCAGCAAGGAAGGTAGATGTTGCATGCTCCTCACAGATTGTTACTATTATAAAAAAAAAATAGTTCTATATATATGGGATTTTTCATATATTTTGATGTGTTTTTAGGCATAGTAGAGTGACAATGGAGTTTTACCCTTGTTTATTTAAAAAGATTTAGTATCAACCTCAAGTACTGTGAGTCTGTGATGGAAAATAATTTGTCCTTTGTTACTGGTCACAATCAGGATAGTCATTGGTGATTATCCTTCACATAATTATCATTTCATTTAGTTAGATTAGTGAATCTTTAAAAGGTTGCAAGGGCGTACTGACAAATTTCTTTAATATCTCTCTCTCTCTCTCTTGTGAAACCATTTAGAGCAAGTCCTATATATTTTAAATTTTTTATTGTTTTGTTAATACATGCTTTTATGAGTAGCAGGATTTCAAGATTCAAAATATTGTTGGCTCCTGTGATGTTAAATTCCCTATAAGACTTGAGTGTCTTGCATACTCTCCCATGGGGCCTTTTCAAGTGTAAGTGAAGACTATTTGTCCCAGGATTTTGTATTTCATGTCAGTACTTGATGTAATTTTTAAGCTTTTTATTTTGTGTGTATTGTTTTTGTTTTCCCTTTCATAATTCTTGTCTATTGACTATCTGTCCTGGGCATCACACATCCTAGAGAGAAACAAATGCTTGCTGGAAAATTCTGCAAATTCATTCATGTCCCAAAATAAGGGTTTACAAGCCTACTTAAGAAGCTCTACTAGCCTGACTACTAAATGTAATTCATGACTCCCTCCCAGATATACAATGAATCCATACATACATTCAACCAACACAAGGACTACTATATATTTACCCAATACATGAATCCTAGACACAACCCTTACTTTGAAACAACATTATGATACGACAATGTATGTGGCCACATGAATCATAGGGAACAAACAGATTTTTGCAGTTTAAAATTTTGACTAAAAGATAGACCTAACAGGCTGAAAAATTCTGTTGTCATGCTTTATGTTGTGTTATGTTGATGCAGTATAAGCCGGAACGTTTTCCAGGGCCGATCTATCGCTTGAAGCAGCCGAAGATTGTTCTTCTTATATTTGTCAGGGAAAATTGTTATTACGGGTGCAAAGGTGATTTGCTTTTTCTTGTCCACTTACTCTAGTTTATTTATCCTGCATTTGCAAATAGAGATTTGTTTAATTTGATTGTCTTTCTTAGGTAAGAGAGGACACGTATAAGGCCTTTGAGAACACATTCCCCGTCCTTACAGAGTTCAGGAAGGTCGAGCAATGGTGCATCTCCCTCACTCTCCCAAGAGCAAAAACAAAAAATCTGTTGCTCGATGAAGTCTTAATTTTGGATGTTTTTCTAGCACTATATTGCGAATTGGTTCCTCTTATCTTATTCTTAGATCATACTTACTACACATGTTAGCTGTTGCCGGCAGACATCTCTCAACATAGCTCTGGTGCTGTCGTTGGCAGTTAACACTGCAACACATTTTATTTTTTAGTTTTTTTTGCTTATTTTCTGGTTGGGTGCAGAAAGAAAGGGTTAAGATTTACAGTGTGAAAGCTTCGTTGTCAGTGTGGCAGATAAGCCAGGATTGATGAGATTGTAATCCCGGAGTTCATAAATAAGAACTTGCAATTTTGATAGTAGAATAGAAACTTCACTTGTTGGAACTCATTCTGCTGGACTAAGTTTGCAATTTGTGGATATCAATAGAAGAGTGACAAAAAAACAAGGGAATTAAATTAATAAAATCTTTGCATTAGTGGAGAGAGCGAGAGGGAGAGAGGGAGAGCAGTATTCGGGTCCCTTCAGTCGCCTTCCTGTTACATAATAATAATATTGAATTACTACTAACAAACGCTTAGTAATAGAGAATCAGTTCCATCTAATTACACTCCCTCTTGGGTTTTCTCAAGTCCCTGATTTGACTTCACATAAAAGCTAAAAAACTTATGCTAGAGAAACTTCGGAAAGAAAAAAGAAAAGAAAACAAAGAAAAAGAAGCTAACTCACACGCATAGGTTAAAGTTGAACCAGTCAAGGTTAATGTGAGTTATGTAATTGTGCTCGTAAACAACCTATGGTACTATCGGGAGATTCTCCAATAAGTATTTAAATTAAGAATTGGTTACATATTTTAATATCGGCCATTGAATTGCATTCATTAGATGTGTTGATAGATTTAATATGCAACACACATGCAATCCAATAGTCAAGATTAGAAATACGTAACCAATCTTTAACATAAAATACTGGTTGGAGAATCTCCCCTCTATATTGTCTCTTTATTGCTGTTTCTGGCACATGTATTGTTGTACGGTTTGAATGTTTGCCTCAACCCTAAGAGAGTAACTTTCCTTCGTTCCAAGGTTAGCCTTAATCATTTGAGTAACTTTCCTTCCTTCAAAGGTTAGCAGTGTCGTGTTTTCCAATTTAGCCAATTCTATATTCAATTTGATTGTAAAATTTAGTTTCTATATGTAACTATACATTACATGCTGAACCGAAACCAAACCAAACCATTGGTCAATTTAAATTTGACTCCCAAATTCAACACAAAAACTACCCCCCAATGAAGTACATCATCACATATACTTCGCATGTTACCAAAACCATTCACAAAATTGTGCCTACATAACAGCCTTTCATAAAACATCGATTCCACCATTCATCCACTTAAGAGGAAAATAATCCAAAACAAGTACATTTTGATGAGAGCATACATAAGCTAATGTTTCTAGGTAGCACATTTGTCATATAATACAAAAGAGTATAAAACATTTGCAATATTAGCCCTCCACCATACAAATCAAAATGCCAATTATAATACAACACATGTTGTACCACTAAGCCGCGTAACTGATACATAGGATGCATTTTTGAAAGGTGGAAAAAAGATGGTCATAATATGTACTAACACTAAGCCTCAAACCTCATAGATAAGCCTCCTCCCTCAAAGCCTCTATTGCGAGTTTCAATCGGTAATAGGCAACCTTCGAAGGGTCAATTGTATGACATGGAAGCCCGGCACTGGCATACTCAATGAATTTGATTGCAAAAACTCCGCATGAAGCACTGTCCAGCCAATAAGCAAACAAATTAGAGATGCACTTGATTACAATATAAACATAAACTCCACTAAATTACTACACCTTACCCATCAGCTTGTTGCGGAACATCTCCATGCCTGCAAATTGTCCATGCCTCAAAGTTCGGCTTCTGAGTCGCCATTTTCTTGACCTCCTGAAGCTCCGAACTCTCATAAAATCGCATATCATAAAGAATACGTGCAAGTGCATGGCTAATAGGCTTAAGAAATTGTACCACCTTCTTCTGCGCAGTAAAATCAATGTAAGAGTCATACACAGTGACTGTACGCCTCACGAAGTCGATTTCAAGTGCGACCCAATGACGCCCTCCAAAATTGAAGGGGACATACACCTTGCGGACTTTGGTCCATGGTATAGCATACCCATGTTTCCAAAGTCCCCGCACATATAGCTCTATTTTGGCCTGGCATTGAAGTGGAGCGTCCTCAGTAACCCTAACATCTTGTTTCTTCGATCCTCGTTTTTTCGGAGGCAGTTTTACTGGTTCTAAAAATGCCTGCAAACAATTTGAAGGCACATAACATAATAAGGCACAAATGCACCTAACATAATAAAATCCAATACTTCTACCAATACATAAAATACATTAAATTGAACTACATATACACATTCTTACTTGCAGACAACAATCAGCAGTCGTCCAGTCAGTTCCAACCGCCAACGGATGAGTAAATTGCCTTTTGCGTATCAGAAACATCCCCATGTCAAGGTGCTGCCAGTTGAGGTAGATAATAACAGCTTATTTTAATAGGCAAGTACACATAGTAAAGAAGACAAGTGGATTTAATTCTAAAATTAAAGCAAGATTGAAACTGTTACCGATGAGGTCATCCAAAGGCTATCATTTATGAGTTTGTAGAAAAACTCTTGCCCAACTGCCATTGCTTCGAGCCGCACCTCCGCACTACAATAACAAAAATTGCTGGTTTATAAATCAAAGGCTTCAAACGGAGGAGGTATTGACTAAAAGATTCTATTGTATACATGGAAATGTTACAAAAGGTTACATGAAGCGAGCAACTACTATCATTTTTATTTTTATTTTGGAGGGGGTGGTGGGTATAACAACCCAGAAACAAACTAACTAATCACACCAGTCTAAATAGACCGATCTAATTCTAAGGGCACCTAGAACATCGTCAACTAACCAAGAGCTAATCCAACTAGGGGCTGTGTCAAAAGTGCACAATCCTAAATCTAAATTATAGCTCCAGTTGGCAGTTGCGTTAGCAACTCTATTCTTCTCTCCATATATATGCTTGAGGGTAATTTTACCAAGTTGCTTCATAAGATGACAGCAACTATCAATCAAGGAGGCCATAGGGTGCAAACCAAGGAGAGAAGGTTTCAGACACAGGTTCACAACTGGAGAATAGTCCATTTCAATGGCTAGATCACTAAGACCTTTTTCAAGAGCCAACTTCAAACCAAAGAAAAGCCCCCAGACTTCTGCTCTAGAATTTGGCATTTCCCTAAATTGATGGCAAAACCAGAAACTTAGTCACCTTTAGAATCCCTGATGACTCCCCTGCGCCAATACAACATGAAATTGTCTTTCTAGAACCATCCACATTTAATTTAAACTCACCACCAGCTGGAAGATCCCAAGCCAAAAGGAGTTGAGTCACATCAGTCCCCTTCTGACTCACAGATGAAGCCTTAATCCACTCCATAACTAAAGCACAAAAAAGTCTAACGAGGATTAAATGCTAGATCATCAGCTCCACTAAACACACGCCTATTCCGCCATTTCCAAAGGTGCCAACATGTAAAAACAAATACAGAACTCCAAGGCATTCCCCTAAACCACTTCTTTTTAGAACGCTGTTGAAATGGAAAAAATTGGCCTTATGCTTAGGAATGATCATAACATTCCAAACAGACAGACATCAAAGTGTTGCAATTTATTCTCACACCATTTCATGTCAAATGCAATGACATTATTGTATAGCATGGGTGTCCAAATTATTTGAAACAAAATTAAAATTTGCAAACCAAAAAGACAAAAAATTAAAGAAAACAAGAAAAGGACAACATACCAAAATTTTAAATCCTAACCTTATATTGCTTTTCCAAGTGGTGCAGAAGTCTATTACAGCCTTGACATCCTCAATGGGAACGGGTTTTGTTGGATTAAAAGCAGTGGGGGTTCCAGTGCCATCCGAAACAGTGAGCTTCCTCTTTTTCCTCAAAGGACCGATAAAGGGACTCAACAACACAGTTATTGGCCGCTTCTTCCGACACCCTTTACCTTTCGCGTCCAGTTTTTCAACTGTGACACTACCTTCCGCATTCGCTTCATCACCAGCTACACTAGCATCGCTTCCGATCGGAGGCCTCATTGGACTTGTACCCAACGCCATTCCGGGTTCCTTTTGCCAATCCTTTAGCAACTCTAAAAGTTTTTTGCAAAGGACTTTGCACCCCCAGAAATCTTCAGGTGTAGGCAGAATCTCTGCTTCTTGCTCAACTTCTTTCTCAGGGTTTTTTGCTTCCATTTTAGCCCCTTGGACTTTCATGCTTGCGGAGGCATTAGCTCCATCATCAGGGGTATAACCAGGGGAAGCATTCTTAGCAGGGTTTGATGCAACATCAGGTCCTTTAATCTCTGTGCTAGGACTAGTAACCTTCATAGTCGAAAGCACTGGTTCGGTTATGTCAACACCCACCTTTGCAACAACGGTTCTAGGCTCCTGCCTTGATGCATCACCTCCTTCAATCTTTGTAGTCTGAGTAATATGCTCATGTGAGGGGGCCACGTCATTCATTCCTTCCTTGTTCCGAAGAGTATGTGGTTCTTCATGACCTTCAACAGGTCCATTCAACACACCATAAGCTATTTTCAACTCCTCCATCACCAACATAAAATGATGTTCCATCAAAGCAACGATCTTGTTGAAACCCTCAATAGCCTTCTTATTTTTCAAGGACTCACTCTCTATCCTCCCTTCCAAGTCACACACTCTCTTCCTAAGCGCCCGATTTGAAGCAGCTACTCTTTGCAACTCATCCTTTGTACTTTGTAACTCCTCTTTCAAATCACAAAAGTTGGTCAAAGAGAGTTTACCATTGCCCTGCAAAAAGATATAACGCAACTGTTATATATTTTTGTAATATATAACACAACTATTGTGACTTTATTGCTATTGTATTGCCTATAGATTGACAATATATCACCACAATTAAGTTTATTATTGCCTATATATTGCAAAAAGGTTATGGTCATATACATTCGAAGACGATGGAAGGCTAGATGTTTCCTGAACTTCCTGAGTATCTTCTTCCATGCCAATGGCTGTATTTTCTTGCCCATCCTCAACACCCTCACCATGATCGTCACCACCATGACCAAGGGACTTTGTTGAAGTGTCATACACTTCAACATTTTCTTCATCCTCTTCATCGTCACCCCAAATCCAATAAGCTTTTTGTTTCTCAATTTGATTGGGACGGATGAACTTCACATCAACCTGCAATTGAAACACAAAGTACACTTTTTAATATAATTATGAATTAATCATATGCATAGCATGTCGATTCCCTAGATTTGCTAGCTTTGTGATACAACTAAGAGTTAGCAAGTCTTAGGTTCAAGGACTGGCACCGATCAAATCCACATACTACCATAATCATATACATAACATAACCATTACTAACCTCAATGTTTTCGTATACATGAGACATTAGCTCGTTATAACGTGCCAACTTATTGCTCCTCCAATGTAAGATGCGTGGGTGGAGGGAATTTTCTTCGTGCACAACATAATGCAGTTGAGTCAAAGCTGGTAACACTTCAAAAGCCCATATCTGTTTTTAACACTGAACCATAAATTATGCACCTCAATGTCAACAATCAAAATTTAAGTTAAACATTGATGGATATTTGCTTACCTGAAAGGCAAATCCAAACCCTTTAATATGGTACTCTCTAATCGTACCACTTGTCGTTGTCTCTGCTTTCTTTTGAGTTTCTTGGGGTACTTTAACTCGATGGTAATCCGCATAAAGTGCCCTTGAAAGTGACTCATGTGTCTTTGCATATGACACAGCGCCCCAAGGATACTTATCAAACGCATCAAGATCTTCCACCAACTTCAAATATCTCATGTCCATGTTGACATTTTTAGCAGTACCCAACAATACAAATACAGCAAAATACACAAAACCAAGCTTCAATAAATCCTCCTTATCAGTGCAAGCCTTGAATGCTTTTTCAAGTTCCCAAAGGCTCACAGTTTTATTCTCCAGGAAGTATTTATTCTTCAATGCGCAGTTTTCATTAGTGGGATTCTGAATCAATGGGAGGTTTCCAAACCTTAGCCCCGTGATGAGGCAAAACTGTTGCTTCGTGAATTGTATTAACTTATTACCAATAAGGAATGTAATACCTTTCACGGTTTTAACTGTCTTTGGATCAACCTTTCTTAGCAACAGCCCATGGACAATTTGTGGAGTCCACTTTAGGTCCTCAATGAGTAGTAGATGTCCAAAACAACTACCCTTAAACCTTTCCAACTGCTCTGAACTGAACTTCTCCTTGATTGCAGTAATGGCGGTCTTTGTGTATGACAGAGACAACGCCTTTCCATGAAACTTGTTCTTCTCCGCAATCATGAGCTTTACATTTGAACCCATTATTCAAATTCCTGCACAACAAAATTATACATATGGAAATTAGATAGAACAAAAAGGTTGCGTCCTTCCAATCCATGCATTCATTCAGTTATCTTTAAAAAAATGTGATGAATGCAATTTGCAAAAAATAAACAACAATCCTTAACGAAATTTAATCCACAATTTGTTTGTAAACTCAAATATCTACAATAAAAAATCCTATCAAAAAGTAATAAGCAATTTGACATTGAAAAGTTATCCTTCTTCCATCTATATAAAATGGATAATAAACTGCATATTAGAAGCAAATCCTTCAAGCTTTGAATTCAGTATGAAACAATCATAAACTGCATAATAGAAACAAAAATATATCATTCATTTTGGCTGGATTTTTCAAAGAAGATTCTGCCGGCTATGGTGTTTGTTAGCATCGGGTGTTTGGGGGAAAAGATAGAGGAGGTGGAGGAGGGTATTTTCCATGAAGAGTCGGGGACGGAGAGGGAGAGGGAGAGAGAGCTGGTATGCCATGTGGCAGCCCAACATTGGAGAAATCGGAAAGAAAACTCAAATTTGAGCGGGGCGACCAAACTAACAGTTTATTTCCTTTAAAAAAAAAAGTTACAGTTTATTGTTGCAATTTGTTTCTTTTATTGGTTTCTTTGTTTATTTATTATTCTCTTAAGAAATGAAGGTTTCTATCTTCTTAAAGTTTTTTTTTTATAAAGGAATTATTATTTGCATTCAGATGGCTTCATGAGCTTTGCTAAGTTTCTTTTTGTCTTGATTTCTTCCATCTTCTGCTAGGTACTGTTATTATTATCTATTTACGTTGTTGCGTAAGTGATACACATAGCTTGTCTGTTGTCGTGTTTGGTATGGTTGACCAGTAGTGAACGTCATCTGCTTGTTATGGTGATATATGCATACTAATTCAGTATTCTATCTTTTATTTATTTTTTTGGCAAGAGTTTGACATAATCTTACTTCATTGTGTTGTTTTTAGGCTTATCAAAGAATTTGACAGAGAAGTCAGAAAAAGACTAAAATACAAAAGAAAAAAAAATCACCGCTCTTTATATCCATGGTAAAAATACTCATAAAG
The DNA here is from genome assembly GCA_020521455.1 of Prunus kanzakura. Classification (NCBI taxonomy): domain Eukaryota; kingdom Viridiplantae; phylum Streptophyta; class Magnoliopsida; order Rosales; family Rosaceae; genus Prunus; species Prunus kanzakura. The sequence continues at coordinate 122,731 of BPUM01000931.1, forward strand.
GCAGATTTCAGTGTCCACATAAGATGACTCATAATCAAGATTAGAAACAATACAGACATAAAAGCATGTGTGTTTGAGAGAGAGAGGACTTATTGGGCACACTAAGCAAGTTTTTCAAGGTTTTGATTATCCAATATTGCCATAATCAACTATTTGTTCTCATCATAAGTACTGCATAAGAAATTGTCACAAAACCAATTCCTAAGTTTCATATTCAAACTCATTATTCATTATAGAAACATACATAAATATTACGTTTGCAACACAGACACAAGCGAAATAAAAGAAAAGAAACAACAGAAACAACAGAACCCATACCCACAATTCTGGTTGATGTAATGCTTCTGAAAAGAACTTCCATCATATCCATGTTTCAGTCTGCACCAAGCCACCAAAAATCAGCACTATGGCTAAATTTAGAAGTGATACTCAGACATTAGTGTGATCAGTAATTTTTTTGCAGCATAAGAAACAAAATGGAACATAATTCGATAAATTGAATGTCATATGAACAAACTGGCCTTGCAAAGAGTTACAGAAGTAGGCAGGCAAGACTGCTTGTGAGCAACAACTTTGGTCCAACGTAAGTTGCAATTATAAGAGAAGCAACACAAAATTCCTCAATTTATAAGGCTCAACATATGACTAAGGATAATACTATGCAGACTGAGTTTATCAAGCATCTTATCAACTATAGGAAATATGATACTGAAGCTGCCAACCAAAATTAAGCATGCTCATTTTGTATGGGCTTTTAGTTTAAGTGATGTTAATATAGTACATAACTACCAACATGACCGCTTTCAGCTAAAGAAAAAGGAAGCTCTAAACTTTTTACCCATAAACAAATATAAATTAAACTTTTTTTTTGGGGTGAAAATATAAATTAAACTTTCATCAGTCGCTAAAGCACATGAAAAGAAAGCTCTAATACTAACATAACTTAAACTTTCATTACAGCTGTAGAAAAATATTTCATCAATTTGGTCTCTTTAGAGAATCCAAATTCATGAAAACTGAAAACAAAGATCAATACACCAATTTACCAAATAATAACAAACCAAAAAAATATAAAAAAATAAAAAAATTCCATCCCTTTGTTTGGTTGCACAGAAAATTCTACAAAAATATGAAATCAAAAGTAGTATGCCATATTTGAGAGACCCAACTGAGCAACTTAACACTACGCCCAAACACAGCAAGTGAAGGGCTAGAGGGCGAGAGAGAAGGCGAGAAAGAGAGAGAGGAATAGGAGAAAGAGATTTGTTACCTTGCACAGGTAGGACAGAGAGAGCGACCCAGCGTTCGTGAGAGAGACTCCTCCTCCGTTCTGAAATTTCAGATGGACTAGAGAAAGCAGAGATGAGAAGAGGAAGAAGCAAGGAAACCAGAGAGAGAGAGAGTGAGAGAAAGGCTACAAGAGGGCGATAGGGAAGTATTTAGAGGTCTTATTTTACCAAGAAAGTTGATTTTACCAATAGCAAATAATGGAGTTAAAAATTTGTGAACTTGACTATAAATATGCCAGAAGATATTCCGAGAGGGAGTGGAACGAAACAAAAGAATTAAGAATAATGTGCAAAAAACATGTGGCAACGGTTTATTCCGTGGAGTGTATTTATTTCCTTCCTCCCCCATGGAAATGGAAAATGGAAAATTCCTACATTTCGTTTCCTCTGCTTTTCGCTTCCAGTTTCAGAAGACGAGACTGACTTATTTGTCTATAATTATTTGAGTGTCTCATCTCAGGAAGAAGAAACCAATAAACATTTGCAGAGAGAGAGAGAGAGAGAGAGAGAGAGAGAGAGAGAGAGAGAGGCCCATTACTCTCTCTGTGGAAGGAAATAGCAATAAGCTTCAGTGATGGCGCAGTTTGCAGCACAAGGGCGAGTTAAGTTGCTCTTTAACGGCGAGGGAGTAGCATTGGAACAAAAAGGAGACCCATTTAACAACTGCATGTTCACATCAATCCAACCCCACACTTACAACCGCAGGCTCGGCAGGCCACACCTGGATTCTACTAGGCTTTACTCTTCTTCTTCTACGAACAAGGCAAAGCGTTTGAATGCCGAGGCCCGTTTGTTTGTTGGCGGCGATGAGGCTGGTCCTGGTCATGACGATGCTGCTGAGTTTGAGAGAGATGATGAGTTGGCTTGTTTCAGAGGCCTCGTCTTGGATATCTCCTATAGGTCACCTCACTTCTCTTTATGGGATGCGTGCTTCATTCTTGTTTCTTTCTTTCAAGTTTTGTAAATTTGTAATTAGTTGCTTGAACTAATGTAGACAATTCCTTAGTCGACAAACTATGGCAGACAATTTAAACAGTTTTTTTTTCTTGAATACCCATAAAGTTTGGCGATCTATGTTTTGCAATACACCAAAAAATGCTGGAAGCTCGTAAGAATGTTAAAGTCGAGGTTTTGAACTAAATTACTATTTAACTACTATAATTCTCCAGAGGGTTCAAGTCGAGGACTGAAAATCCTCAACTAGAAATAGATGCACAATTTTATAATCCGTTGTTGTCATGTTGGCTCGTTTGGATGTTGAATAGGAATTTCATAAATTCTGCAAATCATGCACGAAATACACTCTAGCCTGCTTCTTTTTTCATTTATTTAATATTTCCCTTTAAGCTCATCTACATGATATGCTTGTTGTACAGTAACCATCAGTTGGTCTTGTAGCAAGTATATCTGCATTGTATATTGTGCATCGTTTTGTTGGCTGTGTCGAGGGCCTACTCTTTTCTGATGATGCTGTTGTCATGGTCATGGAGGATCATATTGTCAGGAGATTCCATGATGACAAAATTTCTTAGTTTGTCTTAGTTTTTTGTATTTATGTCGTTGGCAATTCATAAGCCGAAACTGTTGATCCTATAGCTCTTGATTTTTCTTTCCCCTTTCCGCTCTACCATTTTATAAGTGCTTGAAAATATGTTTTCGCATAGTTCTAATTGTTGTTCTACGGTGCCAGGCCAGTTAATGTTGTCTGCTGGAAGCGTGCTATTTGCTTGGAATACATGGAGAAGGTTGGACTGCCGTGGCTCACTTATTCATGTTAGATATTTTTCCAAAACAGATGATACTTTAAAAAAGGATAAGTTTTTCTGCAGTTAAATAGGATAAAACAGATAACACTCCTTCAAAACCAAATGGACCTGCCATATTCAGGATTAGATTCCTATTGGTTTATGATGCCTGCTTTAGATACATGGTTTAATTGGGTTCAAATCTTCTGTTGTACCAGGCGGATGTACTTGAATACTATGATCAGACTGTAAATTCCCCAAATGGATCCTTCTACATACCTGCTGTCCTAAGGGTATAGAGTTGCATGACTTTTACCAATGTTTTTACTAGCATTCTCATTGGCTTCTTTCTTCTTGGTACTTTTCCCTTGTTTGTTCTAGTTCACTTGAACTGAGTACATTTGCTTCTGGTTCCAGGTTCCACATTTACTGCAGATTGTAAAGAGAAGAAGAATTAAGAACAATCTTAGTCGTAAAAATATACTATGTCGGGACAGTTTCACTTGTCAGTAAGTAGATTACCCTTTTAGTCAAGTTAAAGCTGCTGAATCAAGTACACATATCTCTTGTGCTTAATTTGACTACATAGTTGCATCTTATAAGATGAGAGTTGGATTAAGTATATGCGTCTCAGGGGCTAATAAGTGAAAATTGCAGCTAGGCTAGCTCTTACAGTCTCATGTAGTCATACCAAAGACCTTGGACTGAATCTCACCTCACCAGCGATGGGAGATGTTATGGGATGAAAGAGATTATCTCTATGTACCCCATAGGCCCAACAGGCCTCTAGTGAACCCTTGGAAGGAAAAGCATTGTGAGTTATAGTGCTGTGTGGTCTGCGTTGTGTTCAGATCTCAATGATGTTATAACAAGAGAAATTTGTTGCAGGATTTGAAATTTCGGAAGTTAGACTTATAGAAATACTGTGGGTAGCAAACAAAAAAAGTTATTGCGACATCTCATCACAATGAAGGTTTTTTGGATTATGATCATACTAATGTGGCTGGGCCTTTTATGCGTTGTTTCCTGTGGCGGTTTAGTTTAGTTTATCAGCTTCTTGATGATTAGTTCAAAAATTGATAGGTTTACTTAATGAGGAAACTAGAGGTATTTAAATTGTATAAGCAGTGGAAAGAGAAGGAGAAATCAGGCTGCTAGGTAAGTGAAATGCCTTAGTTGTGATAATGCAAAGAGGGGGAATTGCCCAAAAAAATTCAGTGAAGAAGGCTCCATAGAAAAACAGAGATGTAAAGGTGAGGAATAGACCCTTGTTTTATAAGGCTAGATGCATCAGGTTCAATGCAGGGTAACCCAAGAGTTTCGGGGTTGAGGCCGTCAACCAACAGTATTCGTTATCAACAGATCACCAGCTGCAGGTACTGGTTTTAGAGTTCTAGAACAGATATAGACAGGTAAACTGATTAATGATGTACAGCATACATCCTTCACAATTAATAATCAGTATCTAACAGATTGAAATTCATGATACACATCATTAGGCTTCTCTGTCCACACTGCTGATTTTGTCTCGGGACATCTGGATAACCTTTCTCGATCCTGACTATTGTAAAACAGGAAGTACATAGCTCAGAATTGAGTGATCTGTTCTCTTCTATCGTCAACAACGGAAATTTATTAGCCATGAAATACTAAATAAACGTTTATTTCAACCAAGGGTTATTTAGATTTTTTATTTTTATTTTTTATGAAGGGTCATTTAGATATTGAATACTAACTTTGTATGTCTTCTCAACAGGTACTGTTCTTCACGTGAAAACTTGACTATTGACCATGTTTTGCCAATTGTACGTGGTGGAGAATGGAAGTGGGAAAATCTGGTAAGACAACCAGTTTCATTAAAGATTTAAATTCTTCTTGCATCAATGATTATTCCCAGACGCCGTAGTGGTACTTAATTCTCTCACACTTTATGTGTGCGGGTGAGTGAGAGAGAGAGAAAGAGAGACGCATGTTGGCATTAAATCTCAAATAGTTTAATTAAAACTAGAAACTGTGTTTTGCAGTGGATTTCAGCTTCTGCATTTTTTAATTGTGATCACAAGTTTGAACTGCATCATATAAAGTACAGTTCAACTTTCAGTAATGAGAGCATATTTTTAACAGGAATGAGCCAGGGTACATGACCTTTTTTTTTATTTTTCCAAGAGGGTACATGACCTTCAACTGATTATTTACTGTTGGGCTTATCCAAAACCTTTCTAAGAGAGAGGATGCTCCTTTCCATCTACCTTGTGTAATGGATGCCACATGATCACTGAATTGCAGAAGCATTTTGTTGCTGTTTTTTCCCTTTTCTTTTTCATTCTCCACCCGATTCCTCTGGAAACCCTGCTTTGGAAGGAGAAAGTAAAATGTAAAATAAGTCCCAACTCGCTGCTTACATGCTACTAAAATTAATTATGAGACTGGATTTTTAACATACTGCTCTCTTTTTTCGTACTCCTCTTTTTAAGACTGAATTCCAACGACCTGAGGCCTACTTCCTGAATCCTTCTTTCACCATTCAGTCGTATTGTGATAGAGCAAATGATGTCGAAGAAAATGAGTGTTGGATAATGTGTAATTGGGCCATTCTTCGGTATATCTTCTCTCTACTTTAACCAAAAGAATGAAGCTGGCTGGTCTCTCTTTAGAGATGGAGGCGTCGATGTTACAGAAACTGTGTTCAATCCTCCCGAATGGGGTGTGGATCCGACACCACAGGTAACATGAGTTGGCGAAGTGACGTTAAGCATTCCTAGCGGTACAAAAAGAGAGGCTGTGATGATATCATCTACATCTGTACCGCTCCTCGTGGAGTTGATCCTGCATTTTGCGGGTTCTGGAAATCCCACAAAATGGGACCCAAAGTACTTAGCCACTGGGTGCCGAAAACCACATCACAACCACCCAAGGAAATGGCAAAAAGACCCTGCATCCAACCAAATCTTTGACCAGGGAACGGGAGAATCCCAACTACTGCTGGCTGGCCAGCCAATTAAAAACCAAAATGTAAAAGGTTACCAAACCGGCCCATAAGGGAAGCGGTTTCTGGTAGCTTTGGTCCTAACCAACCACTTCTGAACACTAGCTTAATGATCTTTACTGATGTGGTTCTCCTGTTGATGCATAACAGGTCACTGCATGTGCAAGATGCAACTCGAAGAAAGGGCAGAAGACATTAGAGGAAGCAAATATGAAGCTCACTAAAGTCCCCAAGGTATTTTGATGTTTTGCTTGTTTGGTATAATATCTTTTCTTAAATGTAAATGACACAAGTGAGTCTGGCTACAAACTTGATTACAAGACTGCATCCAACTGATCTCGCAGGCTCCAAAAGACTATGACATACTTGCCATACCGCTGACCAGTGCCGCAATTAAAATGCTGAAAATGAGAAAGGGAACTCCTGAAGAGTGGCTCCAATACTTATCAAAGCCTTCTTCAGAGCCATGACATTCATGGATTGTTGCAGTTGTACATTTATGTGCTTCGTCCATGTTAGATATGTGCTCACCCTTGGTGCTCAAGTCTCCTAAAAGCACATCATTGCTGATTTGGTTTATTTGCCTTGAGAATTGTAAAATATTCATGTATAGTAACTCAATATCTGATCTAGTATAACTCTACCTTGGTTTAGGCCTTTATTGTATAAATTTGAGAGGTCAAAAACCTATATTTGCAACATCATGATGATGATAAGTGAATTCAAAGTTGTACACGAGATACATGATCTCAAAAATATATTCATAAATTCAAAGTTGCCCAGCCCTAAGGCAGGAGAAAAACTTACCATGCCCCCTCAACTTCAGTACCCATTCAACTCCTAATTCCGGTTTGGGCCGTTTTGAGTGTAGTAGAGAATTTCTTTTTTTATTTTTTGGGTCGAAAGAGTAGAGTGGACGATAACCGTTTTGAGTGTAGTGGAGAATTTCTTTTTTTATTTTTTGGGTCGAAAGAGTGGAGTGGTCGATAACCAGTCAAGGAAAATGGAAGTTTGGTGAAACTTTCAAAATACCAATAAACACCCTTTGTTAGAAAAATTAGTAAAATTAAGGAAGCTACAGAAGTTAATGTTAGTGAGAAGCAAGACTAACAATTGGGTCCATGGAATTTTTTTCTCGAAATCATTGATTTTAAGTGTTTATAACTATTGAATGGAGTTTAAAGGGGATTATTTCTCATTTCTTTCTTTTTGGTTTGTCTTGTTATGCAACTAAAATCCAGGGGTAAATCCAGGGGCGATGATTGTTCTTGGAATGTAATAAATCTTCAAAAAGAATTTTCAGCTAAAAAACACGTTTTCTGAGTGATTTCCAAACTAGTGGTGCTATCGAGCCTAAAACTGACTAATTCTCCTTTAGATCACAAATGCATCAAAATACAGGAAGGAAAAGAACCAAATAAATGTACATTTCTTCGTGCTTTGAGCGACAACAAAACAAGTGCACACAAACTCTGTATTGTTATTATAACAAATACTTCTACAATTTTAGCTTAGCACCATCGTCATTGGTTTCCAACGAATCTTGAACCTTACTACTCTCTTCATGCTGCTCAAGGCTATAACTTCCAATGGCTGCCTCTTCTTTATCTTCTTCTCTTTTATCATTTAATTCCTCTTTTCCCTGCACTGGTTTATCATCAGGCTTCTCTTTTCCCTGCACCTGATGGTCCACTATATTGACTCCTACTGATAGTTCAGCATGTTCAATACGATTTGGTTCAGATGGCATATGTTCAGTCATTTGGTCCGGCCCTGCTACAGTACCCTCTTGTCTGCACACCACTTCCTCATCTCTCTCCCGATGCTGATCACCACATGGCTCGATAACACCACCCTGTGGGAATTTCATACCATCAGGGGTTTCAGATATCACCTCCCCTTCACCAGCCTCTTGATGACCTGTCTCGTTGACCACCTTTACATTGTGGAGAGGTTCCGAAATAGAATCTCCATTATAATCACTCCCTGTATTCACTTCCAAAACAGAAACTGTCTCACCCAGGTCGGGTTCTTCCATTTTGCTTTCTACTTCTGATTCACTTTCAGCTGCATTTGTAGTGGCAGGAAAAGACTGGAAAGCTTCCCAATCATCTTCATCCTCTTCTTCCTCTTCTTCCTCTTCAATTCTTTGATCATCAGAAACTGAATGTGTTGTGGTGGCTGACGGTGGACGAGGTTTCTCTTTACTTGCCTCCGTTGGCACTGGTAATTTTATCTCTAATGATGGAGTTGTGGGCTTCATCTGTGTTGCATTATGCTCTTGTGTCACAGACGCACGGATGAACCCCTGAAAAGAGAAAAAGGGATCGCATTGAAAAATATAATTTTTGAAAAAGACCTATCCAGTAATGTAACTTTAGATCCAGGGCAACGTCAAAAAATACCAGTCTTCAATCTTCAATAGCAAGAGCACCCAACAATCATCATATGTTCATTTTAATCTTTACAAATAATATAACTTGAGATTTTTTGTAAAGAACGTGTATGTAATTGTACACAAAGAAACAAAAAGGAAAAGACACCTGAAGTTGTTGCCGGTGTGCTACAGGCATAGACAGCAACACATCCTTGAAGTGAACTGCTGAGGAAGGAACTTGAGCAAGATGAGAAACAAGCCTTACTGCAGTGCTTCTTAATGTATTGATTTCCTGTCAATGATGCATAATTTAAAAAATTATCAGTCGAAGTTATGAGATGCAATGTAAATTTCAGAGGCTGCTTATTATATCACCTGCGAAGAACCTTCTTCTGAAGCCTTGAAAACCACGACCACGGCTTCCAGGAGTAAATTCATAAAACCTCTCTGACATTCACTAGATGCTGAAAGTGTTTGCAGCACTACTAGGAGTCTTAAGCATTCACCAGCAACAGTTGCTGATTTTTCAGTTACAGGTTTCTGTCAAGAAAAGAAAAGTAGAGCTCCTTCAGAATTACAAAATCAAAGACAGAAAAGGAAACAAGGTTATAATTTGTAAATGCAAAAGATATCTGAGAGGATATTCAGAAACACCTTTAATGTATTCTGGATTATCACAAAAAAATCGGCAGCAAGTTCCCCAACAAAAAGCATTGAAAAAGTGCTGTCCTCCACATTTGTGGATTTTTGTACCAAACCTTTTAGCACTTGTAACCCAATTGTTTGAACCTGTACACAAAATTGTTTTTCAGTTGTCTCATGCTTGGAAAAAGTGACCATAGTGGTATACAGCATGCATATGGATGTACCTGTCTATTTGAATCAGAGAGTACAGTTTGGACGCATTTGGTGCAATATTTAAACATAGTATAATAGACCAAATCACCATCTGTATTCTCTTCAAGATAATCCAATTCATAACCCAGCTTTGCAAATGATATAATTTGTTCAAGAGAGAAAGCAAGCTTCGTTTGCTGTAATATGTGCAAGTCAGAGCTCTTATTCTGCTGCAGATGAATGCACTTAATGCAATCCTTGGTCAAGTCAGTGATCACATTCAAACAAGTTCGCAGTATTTTACGCATATGAAGAATACCATCTTCACCAACACCAGATTTATCTGCAATTTGAATTTTGATTAGCCAGAATATACTTTATTAATCAAGAAGCCAATGTTTTACTAACAATTTGGCATAATCTTTAACGTGAATATAGAGGAAAGGCAGGAAAGGAGCCTCAAATGGATGTTTATGTGAAAAATTACGTGGGAAAATAATTTGACAACAAAGGAAATGGAGCAATGTTCTTTTTTACTTACATTAGATAAATAAAGACTCGTCAGATCAGTTTTATTATCAGAATACTCACCATCAATAAATCTTTTCAATAATAGACCTGTGCACTTGAAAAACTCGTCCACCTTGGAGAAACAAAACTCAGTAGAGGCTTCTCTGATTCCCTTGTAACCAATTAAAAGAAACGCTAATGCCGCTGATACTAGTTGTGTCTGCATCTCAAAACACGCAATTAGTGAAAAACATGAAAATTAGCAATTAACAGTCATTATGAAAAAATAACAAGGCAAATTATAACATTAGAAAGCATGCCTATACAATATAAATAAACACATAATGAAACTCAACGACAGTAATATGTAAGCCACAGAAAATATAACTGTGGATACACCTTACCCACCTTTGGTTGAAAACGGTTAACAAGTGTTTTTGCGGTGATAAATAATGCGGAAATCAAATCCTCCCACGGTTTGTCCAGAGATGATGTATTACTACAGAACACAAAAAGTATGAACCTTCAGCTAATGGGTAGTGATATCAGAAGGTTAAATTAAAAGACAAAAATAAGTTCAAATGTTTGGTATATTCCAGTACCTTTGAAACACTTTATAAAGGTAAGCCAAACAAAGTTCCATTGCCAAATAGGCAAAGTTGTCCACTTCATAAGAAGATTCAGGGCAGTTCTTCACAATCTATTTAAAGAAAAAAACAAAACTACAATTCAGAATCTGTGACTGACACATTACACACATAGAACTAGTCTCTTATAAAAGGTCTATATACACGGATCCCTTTTTTGTTTTTTTGTTTTGGTTAATACGTGGATCCCTTTTTGAAATTACAACCACATCTCTGGTGCACAGTTTTCTTAACAGATCGAAATATTGAGCCAACTATATTACACAATACAATTCCTACGAAGCCAAAAGTAAATAAAAAGCAACTTATTGTTCTGCAGATCCACATACGAACTTTATAGAAAGACCTAAAGTTTAGTAAAGTGCAAATGGTTCTTGAAAATATATCAGTAGGAGTGTAAAAGGGCATGTTGGCTGTTGCAGCCTGCAGGCAGATGGTACCAAAGGAACTGGAAGAGTAACTTAATACATCTTAACATTCCAAAAGTAAATGACTCACAACCCAATGGAAAATTCAGCCACACTTAATTGGTATGAAGAAAGACTTCACGTGCATCGTCTTAGCTTATGGAAGTTCAATGCAAGAAGCAATGAGATACTCATTAAAATACTAAAATAAACAAAGGGCTTAAATTATCTAATATATATTTACCTGTGATATAACAGACACTGAAAGACTATCCCACGAATTATCCATGCACATAGAATATGAGAAAACCTGCATCAGTCAAATATGAAAAAAAATTGACAGAGAATATCAAATGCAAGTTAACAGGTGCCCTGTTGCATGGTTAGGGTAATATTTGAAAAACCAAAGCTGTGACTTCACAAATCAAAAGAGACATAAACAGGAGAGACATACAGGTACCACTAATGAGTGGCATGTCATTCACCACCATCATATCCCAATTCTTTTCCATTTCTTAAACAGAGAATTTGCAATTTCAGAGACGACATTATAGAGTTGGTATTTACTTTCTCTTCTTAAAAAATTTTATTTCATTTTATGAAGAATATGACTATGAATAACTCAATAGCATGAGTAATTAATAGAAATCGATTTACTCTTAAAACAATCTACCATATCACACCACTGAGAGACAATGTAATACTACATCTTTAGAGAATGTTTAAAGAATATAAACATAAACAGGGAGGGGCCTCAAATTTTTGAAAAGAGAAAATAATGGAAGAACGAGCAGAACTACAAGGATTTGAAGAAATCAATTAATCACTTTAAGTGTGGCAGTTCTGTTTTCTTTTTCTTTAGATCAATTAGAACGCAGTAAAGCTGTCATTTCAGACCGTATTCAAGATGATCACTTCCTACATAAAATTGCATATGAGAACATGTGGCTATTTTCATGTGATGCTGCACACCCTATATCTTTTGGGAGTTTATATGAAGAGGAAAAGAAATGGATAGCCACCTGCAGCAGTTCTCTGCATATGTCCATAGTGAGAAATCCTGCACTGGCAAACCTTTTCGTCGACAGAAACTGGAAGACCGGTAAAGCAATCTCATAAAACTTAATCCCTGGGGAACATAACTCTTCAGTAGCTGAATTGCCGCCATTACTTGCTTTAATGAAAGAAATTGGATTTTTCAGTTCACCAAGGGTTGAATATTGTCCCTGAAATAAAACAAGCAGAGCAAATCCCCAAAGAAACTGATATTCTTCGGATTCCAATTCAACCATACTATGTTCAGACAATAAGCTGTCCCTTGATGTATTTTCAGTAGTGGATTTTGAATATTCATTCTCTTCAAGATTTATCGGTACGGCATCCAATGCAATTGCCTGCAATATTACTGGCCAGGATTCTTCCAAGCAAGGCTGCAACTTTAATGATACCAGAGGTGACTGAATTCCATCAAGAAATGGATTCCACTGAAAGAAGAAGGAAAGATAAGATAGTAGCCACAAAGACATTAAAAAATTTCATGCATGTAAAAACAAAGGACAAATGCAAACGAGAAAAGCTAGTAGTTTACTTAACATTCAGCTGACCTTTGTCTTGAGATGCAAACACAAGAATACATGACTGTAGTCCTTCAAAACTCTAATCCAGTACTTCCCAAGCACGCTTGAACTCTTTGAAAATAACGGTAACAATGCTAGATATTCATCTGGAACCATACTATGGTCTCTCCTCAAGAACGCATATGTATAACATTTGAGAGAGGCATGAGCAGCAAGAAGTCTTATCTTGATCTACATTACAATTAATCAATTAGTTTTTCCTCTAAAAGGTAAAATGGATTCATTCAATCAAGAAAAAAAGTTATCAATAACAATTGAATTTATATACCTTGCATGAGACCCATTCTGCAAATGAAGGATAATACAGGTCCTTGAAGTCATTCAATGGTCGTGAAATCAATGCATATATGCGTTTAACAGCAATCCGATCGCCCTTGATTATTCCACTAGTCAGTATCTGTAATTTTCACAATCCACTTTTACATTGTCTTCTACACTAAAAAATTAATAGGAAGACAACTTGGAAAAGTTAAATCTTATTTGTGTTCACTGAGAACCTTTGTAGCGAGCTGGAAGCCTGCTTCCAATAGAATAGGGCCAGAGGACGAATCTAAGGCAGTGCGGACTGCAGATACTAGCTGGGCCTGAATTTCATATAGAAAGATTCACAAAATTCAAAAGTAAAAACCCATCAAACTTCCCCCAATCCAAATAAATAAATAAATAACTGAAATGTCCTGTCACATAATTCAAAAATAAAAACCTATCATAAGACACATCTTTTTGAGATTTCAAACGTAGGTCCTGAAATCTATTGGAAGCACGTGAAAGAAAATCACAACCACTCGTGTCACTATACCTGATACTGTTCCAGTAGGAGGTGTCCTGGTAGCTCCGGGTCAGGTGTCTTTTCAAACTGTTCCCAGCATCACAAGACAGAAATAGTTATGAATAAAAGGCACTACATGATATAAGCAACAAACAAATAGGAAAATTTTAAATAAAAGACTTCGCCCAACAGAATGGACAATACAGTGTTTTCCCTTCTCAGCTCAATGGGGGGGGGGTGTAAATTAAAAGACAGCAAGACAGGAAAGGAGTGGTAATGCTTAAGAGAAACTATACTTCCACTTCAAAGATTATGATAAAATGAAAATAGAAGTCAAAAAACTACAGACTGTTAGAAAATATGATATGTAGAAGAGGTATTAAGATATTGAAACATGATTTTCAATTATATTAAATAATTATTTTCTTTAAAATTCAGGAACAAGACAAAGCCAAGCAAAGTTGGGGCAAGGCTTGAACTTTTAAGAGCTCAACCATAACTCACAACTGTATTTACAGATTTCTCTATTCCTACAGTGTACATGTACCACTTGCACAATTGTACACCCGTACAGCTAGTTATTTCAACCCCTAATAACATCAGATCACACACTTAAACAGATCCCCTGCGAAGAACATATTTGGAGCAAAAACTTAAGTTTTCTCTCAATTAGTAATTAAGAAGCATAATGAGCAAATTTAAAAATAAAATAAAAATCATTTACGTACACACTAAATCTTCACAAACAAGTGGTGCTGCAGCGATATATACATACATATATATATAAGTAGAATAGGCAAGTCTGATACAAATTCACCTTATCTGTAATGGTACTCAGAAGTCCTACACCAATTGGCTGCATGTTTTCAAACTGGATTGTGCTTATCTATGAAAAGTAACATGAAAAGAATGTCAACTCTAACATGCATTTTGGGCTTTGATATGTCATGTAATAAAACACAAAACAAACTTCACATCCAGCACCTGGTAAGCAAGTGCTATAAGTTCTTGTATATGGAGGACGAGCCAATCACCAGAAGCCTGTCCATTAGTAGGTTGTCTCCTAGCAGCACAAAGATCAAAATGAACTGGATTCTTTCCAACTGCTCTAGGTAGGTAACTCAAACACCTACATTGCAACAAACTACTAAGTTAACTAATCAAAGAATACAATAAGCTAAGAAAAAGGTCATGACTAGTTCTTTGAAAGGGAAGAGGGGCTTGTGCCTTGGTAAGGGTCAAACCCCAGAGGGTATCTAAAGGCACAGGCTATGCACATTTACATATTTCTTCTAGTTCGTATGGTATGCACACTACTATTTTATGCTGAAAGCAATTTCTTTCATCTGATTTTAAATTGAAACTTTTAAAATCATTCACGAGTTTCTTTAATTATTATTTTCTTGATGTCCATAGCAATAATACTCTTAAGTACTTCTCCTGCTGCTGGACTTTCTTGTTTCTTTTTTCTTTTATTAAATGTTCCATTTCTGCCTAGTGGAATCTCGTACGACACATACACTCAGGTTGCATTCTTCAACACGTGTACAGGGCACTTTCTGACGCTGCATGTGTGCAATAGATTTAATGCATGGAAAAGATCATCACATACTCAGCAGCAAAAACTCTGGTTCGGTATCTGAGGTGTTTATCTCTATTAAGAAAACCATGGGGCACGCCTGTAGTGCTAGAAACCATGTTCTCATCGTCTTCTCCAAAATTTAAACTTGGGTCACCATATGTAACCTTTGAAGGATCATTTTCTAAACTGTTACTACTATCAGCATTTCTCCTCATTGATGTGGCAAGAATCTGAGAAAGATTTCAACAATTCACTGCATTAGGACTTACATTGTCAAAGAAACAGCATTGAGTCGTCATAACAGAAGTAATTCTATTTACCAGGACAGTACAGTTTATAGGTATACATATTACAAAGTCTTCTTCCATCAAGAAAAAGAACATGCTCTTTAATCAAGAAAACTGTGGATTAAACTGATTTACAAGTACTATAAATCTTTAAACAAGAACCAAGGTCAATGCAAAGAATATTCAGATATAGTTTACATCCAATATTGTTGAAAACGCTACTTTCTATGACATTCCAGGAAAAAATAACAAAAAAAAAAGGAGCTTACCACATTACGACATATTGATATCCAATGAGATGGACAGGAAGGGCATGATGCATAGAGTAATCGCATTATTGTGGTGCGCACCAGATCCCCTATCCTACAAGGAAAGAAACAATCTAAAGCATAACCATACTGGGGGATATAGATAAAAGTTTAGGATGAATGTCAAACAAAAGATAGAAAATAGAATACACTACAAAAAACCAAACTAAAAGTGAAGTAACAAGTGTGTAGAAGAATTTTCTTAACATACTCAGAATCAGTTTCTTCATCCAGCATATGAAATAATTTCTCTTCTATTTGCTCAACAACAATGGAAACCTGTATAATAGAGTATCAGGGAACGATCCGACTTATTGTGATCAGACTTTTCAATTTGACGATGGAAAGTAACATGAGGGCATACCGGATCTTTTTCAATCAGATGTCGTAGTGTGGAAACAGCTAGATGCCTTAAAGCTGGCTGCTTGAAAAAGAAAAAGAAAAGGTAAAGCTAAGTACTATGGAAAGAAGCAGAATATACAAGCATAAGAACTTCATCGGTCACAGAAACAAAACCTGTCTTGAGGACAAAGTAGGTAGAAGAGTTTGCACATGGGTGTGCACCGAAACAGCTTGTGGAGCAAAAAGAACAAGCTGTTGGGTAAAGCGTACACTCCTGCAAGAATCATAGGTTTTGAATGGAGCCAACTTCTATTCTCTAACACAGAACCAAAACCAATGACTGCAGAACAGAACATATTACACGAAAAACAGACAAGGGTTGAAGAAATTGGACTACATACTCGAGGATAGTTGCTGTTTCTTGCCCAGAGCTTATCTCTGAAACAACAGACTAGAAAGAAAAATCAACAAACTCGTCATTCCATGAATTAACTATTATATAAATGAAAAGAGAAGATAGTTATTCTGCTGAGCTTTAAAAAAAAACCTAAAAACTTAATCAGTATATCCTGGAAGTCAATTCCAAGAATGATACAACATATTAGCATTAAAACACAAGCCCAGTGGCAATGGAAAGCTTCAAGAAATAATACCTTGCAACGTGAAAAGAAAATACTGCCAGGGGCAAGTTCAGGACCAAGAACAGCAACAATAGCATTTATAAGGCGGCCAACACCTTGCTGAAGTGCAACCCATCCATTCTCCTCAGACAAAAGAATGTCCAAAGCAAGGCCAAGTACAGCCTACAAAGAAGCAGAAATGTGACAAGAGAACATTGTTCAGTCAACTACAGACTAACAGTTCATCTGATAAGAGATACAAAATTAAGATGAAAGTCTGCTCTAATAACAAAGCCTAACCAACATAGTTGGAAGTTTTCAGTTAGCTCTAAATAAAGAACACCCTAGCAGTTATATATTTAAAATAAGTAAAATCACTTTTTCTGCACAGAACACAAGAAAGATCTAAACTACACTCACAGTAAGACAAGAAAATTGTTGTGCAATATTGCACTGCACAAAATTATCAATTAATCAACACCACATCAACAAACGACATTAATCAACACCACTACCTTTGATAGTTTACATACAGTCAATCAGTTATAGAGTCTGACTTTTATTATGAAGTATCACATTGCCTCAGAGATACCAAGGTCAAAGAGCATGCCAAATATTTCTATAAAATCACTTGAGGTCTTGAACAACAAAATACTCATGCATCAAAGAAGTAGCAAAATAAAAAGAAAGAAAAGATACATTCTAAGTCAAAGATGTCATAAGTAAATACTCCCATCTCACGAGCACTGGACGGATACTAACATAAGAAGATATTACAACAGTGGCAAATTTACCTTTCCTTCTTTTGCCAAGATTATATACAGATTATGCCAATGTATAAAGCATTACTTAACACGCTACAATCATCAAGAATATGGTTTACCTGGACATGAGATACATAGGACAAGCCAGCGGCTTCAATAGTTAACAGAAGCCCATGCAAAGACCAGATCTGTAAACCAGCTATGGAACTTTTAGAAAGCAAAGAAATTGAGCTCACAGTTGAAGGCACTAAAGTTGACAATGCCATGCCTCCAGCACTGCAGGCAAAATACAAAAGGACAGTGAGAAAATGTACAACTTCTCACTTGAGATATATAGCTCCCTGTTAAAAGAATCACTAATTTTAAAATATTAAAATTTTAAAACAAAAAATATTGCGAAGGATATCAATTTACCACTGTCCTAAATTCTTCATCTTTAAAGAAAAAATTATTGGAGGACTACACTAGTGAATGTAGGGAAAGGCGAAAAAATTGTTCAAAAAGAAGCTGCAATCTCATCCTAAAATCTGGATGTGATGTAAATACTTTAACAATATATAAACCTACTTTCATTATTCATCAAGTGATCATCACAATTGTCTCCCCCAAATATGACCTACATATCTACTGGAAATACAATGACTAATGAATTGTAACTCACATTTTCAGGAAAATTTTAAATTTAACAGCACAAGGGAGGTACAACCCAAGTGTCACACTACGACACCAACTTTTAGGCATGTATCTGCTTCCGAGAAAAAGATAGCAAAAGAAAGCAATAGAACATGCTTGTCTAAATGTTAATTAGAGAACCAATCAAAGAATATTTCTGTAACTATTCAGAAATTCTGAATAAAGTTGCATTAAACCTTTTTCATGCGCAGACATAATTATTATGATTGATCACATACTTTTTCAACCTTGCAGTAACATAAAAAGGACAAAAGTTATTATTGACTCATAAATTAAGCAATTGCATAGTAAATAAACATTGGGTTCTCAATTTAAATATTTAGTCGTATGAGTTCATACACTCATCCTTGAGTCAGCTCGAAATTGATATATCTTCTTCAATTTCATGCAGATAGTGGAATTGTAATGGTAATTATATGCAATTGACACCTAAAGGGAAAATGCAGTGGACACAAAGTAATTCTCGAAGAGTCTCAAACGATTAAGACATTTCATTAATTAGAGTTAGATGCCGCTTATGGACCAACTCAGAGCACCTGCTTCTGTCCTCTTAATGCCACCATATATTATCAATTTCAATGTGAAACAAACTTGGCTATCACTTTCAAGCACAATATTCAAAGATGTAAATAATTATGATTTTTATAAGAAACATACTTTCAATAAATAATAAATAAAAAAAATGAAAGTTACAAAGAGATGTAAATAACTATTAAGAATCATATGTAACTAACATAAACACAGCTGTTCACGCCAACAAAATAATGCGAAAAAATAAATTGAGAAGTTCAATATGTCACCATCGATGAATGCAGCCAAGAGCAAAAGCAATTGATCCAGCATAGTTTGAATCTGTTGCCCCAGTTAGGTCACCAAGCATAGATCTAGTCTGTTTGTGACCCAAAACAATGAATCAGAGAGGGAAGGAGTGAGGGGGGCAAAGGCGGCGAGAGAGAGAGAGAGAGAGAGAGAGAGAGAAATCTGAGAGAAAACTGAGAACACACTTAGAAAATAAAAAGATGCATAGTCAGCAACATGACAGCATTTAAAGAACATAGGTGATGTTTGACACTGAAATGAACTAACCATTCTTGCTGTAAAGATATCATTTCCAAGACGAGCTAAAAGACCAAGACATTCTGATGAAGCCCTACGTTGTGATGGACAGATGTCTCCCTCTGCCAGAATACTCTGTGAATCAGGATACAAATATCAGTAAAGATGTTGTGAGTACGACATTTCTGGATCACTAACATATCTAAGTATCTTACAAAAAATAGGCACCTGAAATATGGCCTGTGCTGAATTCAGTATTTCAAGTGATAATGGCTGGGGACGTAAGGAAAGCAAAGCCTGACGAAAGCATTCAAACATGAATTAAGGTCAGACCCTGCGAAGTATGATATAGTAGATAGAAAAGAAGAACCAGCACCTTAAATCCCGAAAGTAACCCCACACATATATTGGTTATGCTAGCTACATGCCATGGTTGCTTTTTTCCAGCTTTCAGACACTGCTCAATCGTTCCAAGAAGTGATAGCATCCCACCACTATCCTGGGATATGAATCCAAACTGATGTTAATAACCAGTCAGTCACTCATAAGAAAAGGCCAAATATGACACATTTCCCTACCTGAGAAGCAAACATGATGCCAAAGCAGAGGAGCATCTGGTTCACCAATGTCTTGTTTACGGGTTCCGGCTTCATGGTCAAGTTTAAAAAGTAAATATCTATATTGACAGAAACATGTCTCTAGTAACCTAAGTACAGGAGCAGACTTAAATCGCTTTATTATATTAACAGAAGCACAAATAAATAAATCTGACTTACAACAGTAAACAAACCATCAACTAGAAAGAAACAAACCTGAGGAAAGCTAGAAACATCGTTCTCCCAGACACAGGGCATAAGGCCATCTTTTCCACCTTGAAAAGCACGAAGTTCATCTTCAAACCAATCCCTGAGTAAACAAAATTATCAAGAAACAAATATCACATGAATTGAAAAAGAGAATGAAACCAAGAAGAATATGACTGGAAGCTGGCTTAAAACAATCAAATATTAGCCAAACTGTAATGTTGTCAAACTGTATAGACATTAGCCATGAAGCTCTAACCAAATGAAATTAAAATGTTCAGTAAAAGTTTTAGAAGAAGCCCATGGAAAGGTAGATTTACCTTCCAGGAATCCAGGGACCCAACCATGCATCTCTTTTGTCTAACAGAAACCTCAAGCATGTGCTTTCTTCGCATCCAAAAGCCTCTCTTTTATGTTAGCAACAAGGAACAAACAAGTCAGATACAAAAACAACAAAAGTCAATTCAAACATAACAATTTAAATAGGAGTTGACATTTATTTGTCCTCTTTTTCAAGACAGGAGAAAAATAGAAATCAAATGCAAGGTTATGTGACAGTAAAATAGGCAGCTAACTTTACATGAATGGACTTGTGCAAATTTGAAGAACCAGGGGGTGGTCATTCTTATATGCCATTGGATCAGGAAGAGACTGGTAAGCTATTAATGTCCTGACAATAAATATATCCAAAGCAGGCTTCACATTTGGCAGTTCCTTGGCCGCTATCAGTGATATATATAATAAAGCCCTGCATTGCATCACATCTCAGAAAATTGTTTTGAACATAATGTAAAAGTAACACAGCTTCTGACTTCAACTGAAGCATATGCAACGTTGTAACAGCAAGACATGTAGCGTCCAGAACCAGCATTGAATTGAATACACTAGAGAACAAAATCGAGATAAACTGAACTTGCAAAATGAACTTACCTACTAAGGTACACAAGGACAGGCTGAACCAAAATCCCATTATTCACATCATTAGGAGAAAGAAAGCATTTTAGAAATGCGGTAAGTGCATCAATTGCAGCAGACCACATGCTACAACAGGAGAAAGTGGAAGTCAGAGATATATAATTATTCACAAAAGCATAAGTCATTTAAATCAGTTCTACCATTAGAATCAACAGCCCAATTAGGACGCAAACAAATCAATGACAAAGAACAAGTTTGACATGTTTTCTGGATCAATAGCACATGTGGTGTTTTGGGTGATATTTTACATTGGTGGTTTTTTAGAAAATTTAAAACTTATACCAACCACTTGAACTTTAAATGAAAACAAACAGTCAGATATAGGTTATTTAAGATATTTCATATTTCCAGAAAAATATCGAAAATTAATATGAGATTATGCGCCTTATATTTGCAACACTTTCACTGCACAGACAAAGTAAAAAAGCAAAATGTTGAACGATAAGCCTGGCCCAAGAATGGGCAGCAAGACAGTTCACTCGCACTGCAATGGCATTAAATACATTGATAATCTCAAGAGTTTGAAGACAGATGCAGGAAGTGCAGTAAACTGAGAGAGAATTTGAGGAATATAGAATATTTGAACATTCATTAGATAATTAGAAGTAAGGACATAACCCAGTATACAGAAATTAGCACATAGCTTACCGAATCCTACATATCAAATCTCCAGTTTGGGAACTTTCATCGTCTGGATTTCCAGTAAAGAGAGAAGCCCACAAGGAAAGAATATCAAAAACCTGGTCTTCAAGCTCCTGCATGCATGAAGAAGAGCCCCTTAACTACAAATAGTTCCTTTTTATTTCAAGAATACAGGCTCCTTGACTCTGACTTGAAAGGTAAAAGTAGGGTAGGGATGGAATCGGTGATTTGACTGAACACTGCATAGTGAAAAAAATTAAAAGATACAGAGACGATCTTCTACCTCCTTTGGCATAGAAGCTAACAGGGATGACAAAAGTAGCCAGCCAGCTTCTTTTTCAATTGTAGCTGCCAGAGGGTTCCGACTAGATTCATTTATCATTTTCTTTGAAACTTCAAGAATTGACCTGGGCAATCTGGGAGAGACATTCGAAGACTAGCTTTTCAGAAACCACAGTTCATGGTGATAGGAAATGGACGCGTGGAATGTAACAATGACCATAACAACATAAATCTATCACCAAATACAAAACAGTGGAATTGAAAGGGCAAGATAATAGGCCAGGCAGTATATATGGCATAAAGATAAAAAAGAACGTGAAAACAAAAAAAATGAAACTGCTCCAACAATTGATGCAATGTAAAATGTAAACATTACAGATATCGACCACCCAACCAATGACTGGTGTGTCCCAAATAGATCTCTCCTTTCATGGATATCAGCACTCTATTGATAAATAAGATGACACCATTACCTCGCAGGGAAACCAAGAGGTAATTTTGGGGAAATGGACACTAGAGCTGCTAATACAGTAGCTTGTCCATGCAAAGAATCAAGCTCTAATTGCAAAGTGCTCCCCTGAAAAACATAAATAAGAGCAAGCTACTTAACTGTTATCATAGTTAATAGAGAACATTCCAAATAATGCTTACAATCAACTCATAAAAAATGACACTGAAAAGTTTATCATTATTCTACTGACACAACATCCCTAATAGTGACTTTCTCACTTTAAACTGTGCTCTGAAGACATTGTACTTCAAAAAAAGTTGCAAAAGTTGCACAATTCATCGAGCACCAAGGAAACATGGTAACAAGCAGTAATTTACTAGAGAGACTATACGTAGAAGCATCAACCAAAAGAGAAACAACCAGCTCAGCTCACTCAACAGACCCTTATCTTAAGATGGTAACACAACACAATCTTTTGGGGGGCTTTGATGAAAGGAAATAACATGATTTTCAGAAGCAAAAGTGGATTTGTATAATACTTTGTAATACTTTTTTAACTTCTATAGGATAGGGTTAGATTTTGTGCATCGTTATGGACCTCAGTTTCTAATGAAATTAAAGACTGGCATTCTTCTTGTTGAATCTGGACTGCGAGCCAGTTCCTTAGATTCTTTTTGTGTATTTGTTTGAGGTAGTAGCTGTGTCCAAGGGATACATAGCTGTTTCACTGTTCATATAATGTTTGAGTGAACAATGGGTGGACTTCTCGATCACTGGGTTTCTATGGTTATTGTTTTCTTTTCACGGCTGCTGTTCACACTCCGAGTTTGTTACGCACTACAAACTCCATATTTTATTGTTTTCAAGCACTCACAGAAGGAGCGCAGGATGAAATTCTGGGACTGGGAACAGTATTTCCCTTTCTTTATGTATATTAAACAGATGATTGAGAGTAAGCTGCTTGAGGAGTATAACATTATGTCAAAGTTTTAAAAACTTTGCAGTAAAATTAAGTCCCTGTGTTTATAATGATATTACTAATCATGAAACAACATAGTGAAGAAACACACTCTTGAATATATGTCACATATATTATCAGAAGATAAATAAATTGACCAGAAAACAATAAAATGAAGTCGGAAAGACATAACAGTTAACTTCACGGCATCACCTTCTCATACGACACATTTTCTCTCAAAGCATTCAGCATGGTCACACCATAAGAAATTAAACCACCAACACAGGTGGGATCAACCTCAGCCAGTGCACGCAATGTCAAAGCAGCCTCAATTCGTACCTGACCAAGATTATCAATTCAAAATTCAACTAGGAGAAATCATATTAATGAAAAGGGCATATAATTTTAAACACTGTTACATTGGGCATGACGAGATAATTTAGTTATCATGCATAATAAGCCATTCACATCAATGCTGCAGTTAAACCAATTTGCAAAATAAATAAATGATAAAAAATAAACAACAATTGAGAGCAAGAGCCTCAACTCACATGACCACTTCAACCAAAACGAGTAAAAAGAAGAAAAGATTATACTAAAAAAAAAGTAAAAAAACAAGAACAAGAAATGCAAATTTCCTTGGGGTGTCAATTGGAGAGAAACAAGTTGGAACAAAAATCCTATGGATGATAGCTGAACCATTACAGTATGCCATTATATGGACTCACATACTCTCATCTTTATAAACAGATAGCAACTGACGCTGAGAATTTCCAGTCCCAATTATCTATACTCCGATGTTAATGCATTTACATATATAAAGGGTCATCATGCAGAAAGATGTGGATAACTCTTCTGCTGCACAACCCCTTCCTTTTCAGAGTCTGGAGATAACATAATGCATTTATTGCTAGTACACTGTTTATTTTAGTTCCTACCGCTTTTTCACCTATAATATACGTAAACCCGGTTCAACGAAGATGATCAATTTGAGTTAAACTCGACTTCCAAATATTTGTTTTGCGCATTTATTGCTAGTACACTGTTTATTCCAGTTCCTACCGCTTTTTCACCTATAATATACATAAATCCGATTCAATTAAGATGATTAATTTGAATTAAACTTGACTTCCAAATTTTTGTTTTGCTAGGCTCATAGCTAAACAAACCAACTTTCTTACGCTTATGATGTTTATTTGAATATGAAATCCAGAGTCCTGGAATACAGCATCCCCCTTTATTTTTTAATGGGGATTATCTTGGTGTCCACAATTTCCTTCTACTATATATATATAACCTCTAACGAACTTAAAATAATGACTTTCCTATTTAAACTATCCCACTTACTTTCGATGAGCAATATCCACACACGTCCAACAGGTGTGGAAGAGCTAGTTTCACGGTAGTCTGAATCACTAAACAATAGGACCAAAAACAAAAATCATACCATAACCACAGGCAATCAAACCAAGAATCGAAACGCAACAGAACCTCAAGCCAAAATATCAGTTCGAGAAGTATAGTAATAAAATCAGACTTAGAGCATATCCGGAACTTGATGAGCTTCATTTGAAAAGAAACGATTATATTGATAACAAGAGGATAAGCAATCCTCATGCAACAGTACAGAAGACTAATGTGACAGCAATCTACAACAAGAAAGCTAGAAACACATCAAAACTACAAGGGCTTGTTTAAAGGTTGATCAGAATACATAGCCTAAGCAAAAACAAATGTGACCAGGAAACGCATAGGTTATACACAGCTAAAGGCACGTAAAAGACTAAAAGAGCAACACTGCCCTTATCTATGCACAAAAAGTTGTGCTTTCTTGGCCCAACTGCCTCTACTGTAAATCTGATTCTATCAACATGCCTAACTAAAGTAATACTCGAGATAACACCCGTCACAGTCTATGCATAAGCATAATAATCAAGAGTTGTCTGAAACTGAAACACTACTAAGGAACAAAACAAGTCTTAGACAATTGTGATAAAATGTAATATATTTTAAACAACTCCCTGACCATCAAGGGAATAATAAGAACCTTTGGATGTACCAAAGATGTTTGACTTCAAATAGGAAATCAAGAGCTTACAAGTTGAGAAGAATGAGATACTGCTGCAACAACAGTGTTGTCAAGAACTTCTTTAAATTCAACTGGAACCTGCAAATAGATAGAGCAAGCACAATGTAACTAATTAACTACAACAGGAACAACTAACCAACACAGTGTTCTTTCCTTCTATGATGTCAATCAGCAAGAAATACATACAAGATATTACTGATAAGGTCAGCATAGCATATTAATATTTTAACGGAATAATTCCTCAGGTGATAAATATGTGAATACCATAATCTTTACCCTGAAAAACATTAAAATTTGGCATTCATAGCATACATCATTATAGAGACACTTACCTCTCCCAGTGTTTTCAGGGTATATGACGCAGTACGTAGAGCAGCAATTTTCATGGAAGGACTGGCATCTAGAGACATAAGCTGCAAGTTTCATGAAAATTTTAACTTTACAACAGATAGCATAGTACAATAGGCCGCCATCAGAAGATAAAAGTGAAAGAACACCTCCATGAGAACAAAAAACCAAAAGGAATCATTTTAGAAGACCTGATTTCCAAGAAAACCCAAAAAACTCCTTTGCGTTGGCTCTGTCATTTGATCGGTAACACCAACACGAAGGATATAGAGAACACAAGCCTTGCGTAAAACAAATGAGGGATAAGGGTCAGTAGCTTTATATTTAACAACAAGGAGATTCATGAAGATAAGCAACAAATGAAGTCATTACAGTAAATGATATCATGGATCCATCAGATTTAGATAGTAACAAGATAGTTCATGAACATAAGAGTTTAATTTTCAAATGCATGATGCAGCAAACTTGTAATGCTTCATATACTGACAAGTCCATCATTATTCTGCAACTAAAGAGAACAAAATAACATCACATCCTTCGTACATTAGCATTTTCATCCTTCAAGTTCTCTAGAAATGCACCGGTATTTATTTGTCAAATATGCTAAAGCAAATATATTACATTATTCATGCAGGAGGCATAAAGAAACTTGTAGTTTGAACTCACACAAAGAACGTAGCCTCTAATCTAAGACTGTTTTGAGAAACTTGTTTTGATGAATTCTTTTTTACTAAGGCAGAGCTTATAAGAGAATCTACGTTATGTTAAAGAGTTTAAGGCCATGAATTTTTAGAAGAATACCAGTGCATAGGCATCAACAGAACTATCGGAACGAAGCATGTCCATAACCTGAATTGCATAGTTTTGAAGCTCACTATCCGGATGCATGTACTTCAGACGAATCGCCTGCATTATACAATCCAAAGAATAAATAAGCACTACTTACCCAGGCATAAATGTAAAATAACTACATACCCCACTCCAAACTATGGCTGTCATAGGGCAGATTGGTTTATGGAATTATAAACGAACTAATCAGGTGAGATTGAGAAAATCCCAGCCAAATGTTAACCATTACGATCCAATATTTTCTGATATTTTTTGGTTCAGCCTCTCCGGTGCTTAGCTGGGATGTAGGCCTAAAAGTACTATTTTTGAATTTTAGCTGCATTTAACATGAGCCCTTTTATGAGCGAGCAGCTTTCCCCTAAAAGAAGCTTAGGGGGAAGTGTTTCACTTTCTACCATTATGGGGTTTGTTTACACATGTTTGTTTTTCTGCCATTAAAATTAAAAGGTGAAAAAATGCATCTTATCAACAAAGTGCCTCCACAGGAATGGTTGGCAATCTATGTTGTTCAGTTCAAAGGCTCGAAAGACAAGGTATCATATTACATCATATTTCTTTCAGTAATATGATACCTTGTCAGTTTACACCGTAAAGTACTAGGTGTCCAACACACCAAACAGAGCAGGCAAGGTCGGTTTGGGCAGCTTTCTTGGTGCTTGATTATTTTGCACACCCTAATCCAAACCTAAGCCTAATATTAGCAATACAGATCATGTATGCACAAGAGGAAACAAATATGACATGATTCACATGCAAGCACTGACTCCAACAAGACAGTCTCAAAATAAAGCACACCAATCATTCTAAAGTAATGTTGAAAGCTTAAGTAACAGAGGACCTGTTCTGCAGACACTTTATCCACTTATTCTATTTCCCTAAGGACATGAACCCTTCACAACCGATAATTATTGCTTCAGTTCCAATTTGAAAAAATACCTGACATAACGGACGTTAAATGCAATGAAAAAATAGCATAAGAAGTTTTTAATAAATAATCACTTTTCTTGTCAAATAAATTCTCGCTATTCACAATGGTTTTTGGTAAATGGAATTCAATTACTCGGGATTCAAACCAGAACAACAAAAGGGGAGGTCGGGAAAGGAGAGAAAAGATCCAGATGAAATCATTATCAGCATCTACCTGTAAAAAGAATACCCAAGACAAGGTTATGCCAACTCGGACGTCCTTTGACCGAGCTCCAACTGCACATTGCAAAAATTGTGAAAAGTATTACTAATCCCAGGAATCATAAACAATCTTTCAAATCAACTAGCATGAAAAGGACAAAAATACCTTTTGTGAAAGGCAAAGCTAAATGCCTGTGCAAACCACCTTCTAGTTTCTTCGCTGGAGGAAAAGGTCTTTTTCCCCTCAGTTGAACCTAGGAGCAATACAATACATCACAGTCAGATATTTGACCTAGGTGTATGAAAACTCTAAAATATGAAGAGAAAATACTATGTAAACATATACAGACCTGTGCATGAGGATTCATTCCAAGAGCAAGCAACGAACCCAATGCCTCAGCAAATGCATCACGGACAGATGAAACAGGATCCTCAAGGGCCTACTATAAGCAGCGGCCAAATGGGTAAATACAGAACTATAAAGTTGGCATCTAAAAGATTGAAATCTGAAACTCTTAAAAGTAATACCAACAAAGAACACTTGGCAAATAAAATCATCTACCTTTACGCAATAAGAGGCTGAACTGTCCAGTTCTGCCACCCCTAAACCCGGTCCTCCAATAATGGCAAATGCCTTCAGACATCTTGCAGCAGCTATTCTAACAAGAAATGATTTATCACCAACTGCAAACCGCATGATGATACGATATGCCTCTGTATATGCTGAAGCAGCTGCGTTACCACCAGAGCCTTCCAAAGCATTTTGAAGCATATATAAAGCTTCTTGCCTCACAAATTCCTGAGTTACATGGCATTCAACTTATAAGTACAACAGAACAAACAAAAGGAGTATTTTAACCCCCAAAGGAAACAAAATAGGAAAGTTTTTCAATATTCAACCATATCGTAAGCCTACAAGATACTTGGTCAAGTACATTTTAATAACCATTATTTAAAAGTATTTTGACCATTATTTCCAACTTTTTAGGGGAGAATCCAGGTCCTTTACTAGTTGGAATAGAAAAAATTCAGTGTGGGCACATTGTTCAATCAGTGCGAAAGTTGGCAGACACTTCATTCTTCCCACTTATTTCTTGATGAAAGTTTCACTTATCGCCGAAAGAGTAAATATCCATTAAAAGGAAGAAAAGCCTAAATATTACAGAAAAGATTGCAGATACGATTAAAATACCTCATGAAACTTGATAAGTTTCGTGGCAATAATGGTTGTTTCAAGTAAACCAGAAGTGATTCGCCTCCCAAAATGTCGATATAATTCACCTAAGCATTGTGCAGCACCTACAGAATTGTATTCAAAAAGAGAATTAAAAAGAAGAAAGAAAACAGAAAAGGGAGAATGCTAAGTACACTCAATCATTCAAACGCCTATTAAAGGATGGCAAGCATATATCACAAAATCTTTCTTTAATAAAAATTCCCTTAGCTCATATAAAGCAACAAAAAAGTTGTTTCTGCAAGTTATAATATCATACAAAAGCACAACATGTGGCCAACTCTGTTGTTTCTCTCGAACTAAATTGTCTATAACATGCAGCACATTACAGCCCTCCAATGAAACTCCTTTCTACTACCAAGAACAAATCTTCTAGTATTCAATGAATTAACAAGTTGACAACTATATGATAGACGCAATACTTGACAGAGCATATCAGTAAACAATACCGAAACATTTGTTATGAGTTAGACCATATATCCAATGTACCAAAGAGGTACATTATCAGTTTACCCAAAAACAAAAGCACATAAAAGTAGAACACACTAATAGCTCCAGTCATTTCGACTAACCAGCAACTTTTTGTGGCTCATTCCTCCTCCCATCAGAAAGAAAGCCTTGGAGACTGCTTGCTCTGGAGTATATTGAAATACTATCTCCCTTAGCTATAACCCTCGCCATAGCAACTGAAGTCAAGTGACGGACAGGTCGCCGAGCACCAAGAATAAGCAAGGAATATAGTGCGTCCTCGCATCTCCTTTGCCACAACAAAATGGATTCCTGCAATTCATCAGTTCCACGCCAACTGTCGTAAATCTCCATACACACATAAATCTGTCCATTATTCATAACCAATACTATAATGCAATAGATTTTCAATCCAAGTGTCGATATGCATCACTCGGCCGCTCCATTTCGAACTATTTACAAGAAATGCTGGATCTAATCAATCAAATTAAACGCTCTACACATATACCAAATCAAATCCTAATTCGTACGAATGTAAGCAAGGCGTAAAAGTCTGAGTAAAAAAAAAAAAAAGAGTAGGACAAAAGTGGAAGGAAAATCGAGCGAGAGGGACCTTGGGCTCTTCGTCAATGGCAGAGATGAGATCGGAGAGGAGATCGAAGCACAAGAGTGCCTCTGGAGGCTGCTGGGATGCTGAGGCGACTATGGACTCCAATTGCGCTACCAATACGCCGAACTCAGAGAGGGGCGCGTTAGCCATCGCGTACTTCTTCGCCATTGGCGGACGTGGCAGTAGAATGAATGATGGAAGAAGCAAGCTCTCAAGCCACAGGGCACATAATAAGAAACATCGAAATTTTGGGAATTGGATTGAATGAAAAGATGATGCGTCTCTTATACTACGGCGTTGTGGGCGTTGTGGGCGCTGTGGGATGACTTGGGCGATGCAGGTGGTGGTGGGGCGATGCAGGTGGTGGTGGAGCGACAGTGAAAGCAGAGAGGGAGTGAGAGGGAGAGAAATGAGAATCTCCAACCATGGGCCAAACCCAACAAAATCCTAAAATGTAGTCCAAAACCATCTCCACAACCCATGTCTGGGGAGGGGGTTGAATTTTAAGTTGACTAGAAAATGCAATATTTGGCCCAAGATTCCAGTCCAAACAATAAATGGTGGAGCCCACTGTGCCCGAAAAGAAGAGGCCATGTGCTGTAGAAAAGGGACCGGCTCGGGTGGCGCCTGCAAAATAGGAGAAAATTTTTGTTGCAACGGGAATAGCACTGTTTTGATATCCCCAATCAATAATGATATGTCACGTGTCAGTGTTATCAAAATAGTATTATCCCCGTTTCATGAAAGTCTTTCTCACAAAATAGGAAACTAGACACTGACTTTCTTCCACTTGTCACACCCAAGTGTAGTGGCCGCTGCAATCCAACGACAACATTTAAACAATCTTTTATTTATCTTCCAATCAAATTTGACGGTCAATCCCCCCCACCAAAATCAATTTTTTTCCTCTCTCACTTTGTTAATTTTTTTCACTCTCCTTTCGTTGATAAAGTGGCAATACATGAATAGTTGTATTTTGGATGGTGGAAATTTAGGTTTAGCCCTTTCATGGTTGGAGATGGTCTTAAGTTATTCATGTCTCATTTGTATGGTTTAAGGCCATCTCCAGCACTGGAGGGCTAGCCCCCTCACGGCTCGTTTAGTACACCTCCCAGGCATGGACTGGATTAGATTAAAATTGTAACATCCCACATCGACCAACAGAGAGGGGTGATGTGCCTTATATGTATATGTCCACCTCCATCTAGCACGAGGCCTTTTGGGAGCTCACTGACTTCGGAGTCATGGGAACTCCGAAGTTAAGCGAGTTGTGGATAGAGCAATCCCAAGATGGGTGACCCACTGGGAAGTTGCTCGTAAGTTCCCAGAAACAAAACTGTGATGGCAGAGAAGGGGGCCCAAAGCGCACAATAATGGGCTACGGCAGAGCCGATCCTAGGATGTGACAAAAATTAGGCCCATGTTTGGTTCACCTACTTCTAGTTTTAAATTGGGACTACTAATGTTGGGCACACCAAAAACAACTCCTTAGGCATTCTTAGTGAAGCCCATGTGGAAGGAGGGGACAAATAGTAAGCTCACTAATTAGAAGCGCTCGCGTGTTTTCATCTTATGCTTCTCAAGTGAACTAAAGTGAGTTTCCAGTGCTTCTCAACAGATCACCACTGTAACACCCCGACCCAATTTTAACCATTTATTTAATCTATATAATTATTTAATTTAATTAAGGACAAACTACAGTAAACCCCCCAACCTATAGGATCACTTACGAGTTCATACTCGATTTTGGGGACATTTACGAGTACATACTCAACGTCACGGAAAACCTACAATTTGCCCCCTTCATTAGCGAGATCGTCAGAAAATCCGTTATCTACCTACGTGGCATTTGTGGGACCCATTTTTTAATTGACGTGGGGTTCCACGTGGACAAAAAACTAATAAAAAATTTACTTTTTAAATTATTTTAAAAAATTAAACATATTAAATTAAAAATTAAAAACCCTACCCAGATTCTCTCTCTCTCTCCCGATTTCCTCCCAATTTCTTCCCCCACCCAGATTTCTTCCCCCACCCAAGCAGAAAACAAAACCATTTCAGTTTTTTTGTTCACACCAAAAATCAAAACTTTGGAGTCTACAGACTCTCCCATGGCTGAAACTACGGAGAAGCCACCCAAGGATATTGAAAGCAATGATGAAGAGGAGCAGACGTTCGAAAGCCTCGGATTGGACGGTCGTCTTGTTCGTGCCCCAAACAAGAAGAAAATTTCTTGTTTAGATTGAGCAAAGCCACATAAAGCTCCTACTTTGATCGAGCGAAGCCTGAAATTGAGGCTTTTTAGTGTTCTGCAACCTTAGGGTTTGAATTCAAATTCGAATTTCATCAATAAATTGACCAAGTACAAATTAGGTTTTGAAA
The DNA here is from genome assembly GCA_020521455.1 of Prunus kanzakura. NCBI lineage: Eukaryota > Viridiplantae > Streptophyta > Magnoliopsida > Rosales > Rosaceae > Prunus > Prunus kanzakura. The sequence continues at coordinate 154,806 of BPUM01000931.1, forward strand.
TCAATTTGAGTTTGGTGGGTTATGGCGACTGGCCTGGTTTTTTTGATTTTTTTTGTAAGGGTTTTAAAAACCTCAAGCGTAATTTCTGAGGGCATGCCTCTTAGGCCTGTGACATCTCTTTTCATCATTTACAGAGCTTACATGTTTCTTAAAATTTAGTTAATCAATCTGCATCCTTCAATTTGTAGATTCCAATGCATGTGTTTGGTTTTAATAACGAACTGGTTCCTGGATTGTTTGTGCACTTTGGTGTAGTTAATTGCTCTCATTCGGTGTTGCATTAATGAAACTTTGATGTGCTCTTCTCCACTTTAATTATTGTTTTCATAATTTTGGAGCCTCAGCGAAGTTTATGGGGTTGGCTGGATGTGTGGCGTGGGTTCCTAGAAGAGGGTGGGTGTTGGATGTCGGGGCTCAGATACTTGGGGGTGGTGTTAGGCTGGGGTGGGCTAAGAGATTTCAGGTTGCTGGGTAGGGAGGGAGGGTGGGTCTGATGGTGTTTTTTCCTAATGGGTTTTGGGGTGGGCGACGGGAGAGGGGTGCCTGAGAGGTGGGGTTGAGTCGGGAGGAAGAGAGGGGGTTGGCTCCTCAATAGCCGCACTCCTTGTGCAGCTTTTTTTACTGGGTTTTTTGTTTTTGGTTTTTGGGTATTCATGGTGAAGGGAGGGAGAAAGATGGCGGACATGGACCTGCAAATTTTCCCCTCCAATTCGTCTTCATCATCTGAATTGGCACTGGATTTTTTGGGCAGTGGCTGGGTTGGTGGGTGTTGCGTCAATTCAGCTGCACCAAAATGGATTCAGCTGCATCCTCAACTTGTGATACTCGCAAGTGCACGAGCCGTTCGGTAGTATAGCACGCGGTCTCCGCCACAAATCTAGGCTTGCGCCTACTAGCGAGGATGCGGGAGTGTGCAGCGCTGAGCGAGGAAGTGGCTACCTTGAAAGCTCAAGTGGCAGACTTGCAGAAGCGGCTCTACAATGCCAACCAGCATGTAGAAATGCTTCAAAAGAGAAATGAAGACCATGTAGAGCTGCTGCAGATTCTACAAGTAAGAGCAAATAAAGGCATGCCATGATGATGAGGATGAAGATGATGAAGATGTTGTTGATGTTTTTACTTTAATTGAATGTGTTTTTTTTTTTTTAAATTTTATTTTAATGCAATGTTTGAAGTGAAATAAAGTTTGTTTTTAACACTCAAAGAAAAAAATAATAATAACTAACTAACCACACCACATAAAAATAAAAATTAAAAATTTTAAAAAAACTGACTTAACAAAAATATCCAAAAATAAAAAATAATTATTATTATAAAAAAAACTTATTTTTTTAAAAAAAACACAAATATACAAGCAACTCACGGATGACCAATTAAGGGCCTCAGAAAACACAGCCAGGGGATCCGGGAAGGTTGGAGGGGTCACAATGGTCCCGCTTAAAACCCAAACTTCTTAGACACCAAAGGTGTCGCCTAAAGAACTCCTAGACACTGTATTGACGGAGGTGCTCACTGGGGTTACCAAAAGTTAGCTTATATGAAAAATCTTTTTTTAAAATTTTTATTTTTTATTTTTAATAAAAAGAAACAGAAACTTAAAATGACTAAAATAAAAACAAAACAAGTAAAGAGAAAGAATTGGAATGCTCCCCCTTGAAGCGATTAGGTCGAGCATGGATGCACTTGGAGGTCGCAACTTCTTCCACTGCTCCACACTTCCCATTCATATGATTGAGGTTGCCATCTCTCTCCATTTTTATTGAGCTATCCCAAATTGCTTAAAACAAACACAAAAAACTTGAAACAGAATTAAAGGATTAGGAAATAAAAACTAAAATGAAAAGGAAAATCAACACATGTCCAATTTCATGCTTCAAAGTAACAAGCAACAAAGTAAATCAAACTAGCTTATGAAGTTCGTTCTTTCTCAAATATGATTATTCATATGGTGTGTGGTTTTAATCAAGTATTCAGAAAAAGCATTTAGCTATGGTGTTTAGTCTAAACATAAATTCTGAACCCATTAAGAACAAGAAGAACAATAGAGAACTAAGTAAACTTTAAACATTATAAATACAAATAAATAAAAACTAGGAAAACCAAATAGAATCAAGCAATGTTACCAATCCCCGACAACGGCGCCAAAAACTTGTTGCGTCGATTCAGCTGCACCAAAATGGATTCAACTGCATCCTCAACTTGTGATACTCGCAAGTGCACGAGCCGTTCGGTAGTATAGCATATGTAAGTGCGAGGTCGATCCCACAGGGATTGGTGATTGAATAATCAAATTCAATTTTCCTACACAAAACAGAAAAACAAGAAAGAAAATAATTAAAACAAGAAAGAAAGAAAAGAAAATAACTCAAGTAGATAAATTCCCAAGTTCAATTAGATTAACGGATTGATTCTAGCTAAAGTATGATTAAGCCATGGTGTTTGGTCCTAACCTTGAATTCCTAATTCCGTAATTTGATCATCTGTTGTCTAACCTTAACTAAGCATTAGAAATCCATTAAGCATAGAAGAACATTTTAAACAACCAAGTATGTATCTAATCCCTGTTGTCGAATGTCCATACATACTCTTCCTATTCATAGTTCAATTCGAATTAAAGCATGGTGTCTACTCTTAATTCAAACCAAGATAGCTAACATGCAAGCCTAAATGGTGATCAATCATTCAAACTAGCATATTAACTTATAAGCATAATGAATAAGAACAAAAACCATAATTGAAACTTGGAAGCTAATCAAACTTGAAACTAACACTACGTCAAATTTCACTTACAGCAACACTAGATAGGCATCGGTAGAGAGGGAAATCGATGCTATTAGCAGATTAGGCATCAATTTCGTAAATAACGATACTAAAAAGGTATAAAGACATCAACCCGCATTTTTGTTTATTTATGACGATGGCTTTATTCCCCTTTAGCATCATCTGTATAAATATAGATGCCTAAAGTGATTAGTTTTTATTTTATTTTTAAGAGGGTCATTTTTTGGTAATATATCTCTGATGCCTAAAGTCTGAGTCAACGCCCTAACCCAAAATTTTTACTCTCCCTCTCAAACTCTCTCTGAAACTTCAGCTCCCTCTCAAACTCTTGCCCCAATTCGTCTAACTCCCTCTCATATTTTTGGCTAAAAATTAAACTCCCTCTCTTCTCTCTCACGATACCCAGTCAGAGTCACTCTCTCATCCTTCTTCTCACCTCCAAAGTCCCCTCTCTTCTCTCTCGCGATACCCACAGTCAGCCTAAACCTTCTCTCACTATACCCACAGTCACAGTCACAGTCTCTCTCTCATTCCTCTCACCGTCAGCATCTCTCTTCTTCACTGATTTCTTCTATGTCCTCCATCTCTGCCGTCATCTATTCCTAAACCCTAAAAGAGAGAGCCATAGATGTCCTCCTCGTCGTCGAGAAGAGCCATCGCAGTCCCTTCGTTTACCTCCGTTGTCGTCGTCCTCCAGGTGAGATTATCAGTTAGGGTTTCAATTTATTGGGTAATTTCTCTAATCTTACTCTGCCTTTTTGTGTTAGATGACTTCTTACTAAGCATCCTTCTATTGTGTTTGTGTTAGATGGTTTTGTTGAATACTTAAGCTTTTTGGTACAGGAAATGGCTCCCGCTGCGCCCAAGAGCGGGATCTTCGTTGGTCTGAACAAAGGCCACATTGTCACCAAGCGTGAATTGGCTCCTCGCCCATCTGACCGCAAAGGGGTATGTTTTTGTTTGGTCACTGATTGTTCATACAAGTTTATTTGATTTCTGGGATTGTCTTTATATTCTTTTGTTGTTTGGGTCTTGATTTTGTGATGACGTAATGTGAATAATACTAAAATTTCTATGCTTTGTTGGTTTTGATATTGAAGAAAAGAAGCGAGAGGGTGCATTTCGTGAGGAACCTAATCAGGGAAGTTGCTGGTTTTGCTCCATATGAGAAGAGGATCACTGAGCTTTTGAAGGTTGGTAAGGACAAGCGTGCTCTTAAGGTGGCCAAGAGGAAGTGGGGTACCCACAAGAGAGCTAAGAAGAAGAGATGTCCAACGTCCTCTGCAAGATGAGATGAGATTTTTCTCTTTGCCCCCGCTGTGTGTTTGATATGTTTTCATATGGCTTTTGCATTTTTGTGTTATAGTCAATTTATGAGATTGTTTGTGTTATAGTCAATTTATTTGGTTGTTTTTTTCTTTGCCCTTTATTTCATAAGGAGTTAAACCAGTTACCAGCTTGAGTTAAAGAACCTCATGTTCCAATTTGGATGGCGTAAATGCGCATGAATATTATCAAAGTCAATGTTATGAATTAGTTTTGGTACCATTGCAATCAATATCAAAATTTGTTTGTAATAGAGTGGTTTTTGGTGTCAACTCTGTTTTTGTGTGCCATGTTTGTAACATTTGAGTTAGTTTGCTCGTCCAGCGAATGGAAATTTGTTTCTGATTCTTTTTTCAGCTATTTAATTGGACTAACATATTGTATGATGAGAGTAGCTTGTTTTTGGGGAGCCCAACCTTTCATTTTCACATTGTCTTTGGTGGTTTGATTATGTTATAGGATTTATATGCTGTTTGTGTTGATTGTGGAATTGTTCATGTGCAGGTCTGGTGGAATTGTGTTAATGGTTGTGTTAATTGTTCATAAAGCTTACATTTATTTTAGGTTCTTGGATTAAAGTACTTTCTGGCTAACCCTTATACCTCTTTATTATGTAGGGAGCTGTACAAAAATAACATTCAAGGAACTATTCCAGCTGAGCTTGGTAACTTGAAGAGCCTCATTAGCTTGGACTTATATAACAACAACATATCAGGGACCATTCCTTCTTCATTGGGGAAATTGAAATCACTTGTGTTTTTGTGAGTTGATTAAATTAAGCACTGCACTTTACCTGTGTTATTGGGCTGTTTTTGGCTTAATTTAGTCTATTTTCTTGGACGAGAAATTGGGAGGTTGGTTTTCTGACAACTCCACTTTTGCTTGAATATTGATGGATAACTTATTTGGGATCCTAGATCACAGGTGCAACACCGGAAAATGAATCTGGTAGCTTTTGAATTGTCGCATTTTGCAATTTCTTGAGTGTTACTTAGATTAGGGGACTAATCACTGGCCTTGTATCAATACATGACCTACTGGTCCTCTTTGTGTCTCTGTGTCTCTGTGTCTCTATATATGTATACTGACATAAGAAGCAAATTACCATGAGTATATGGACAAATGAGTTGGGCTATGCACTTTATGCTTCTCATCATTATCAGTCTATTGGAGTAAATTTTTGGAATGATTATTAAATAAACAGAAAGTATAGTTTCTTGAATTTGCACTACATATCTGGAAATGGGTGAAACTTCATCCTCAATGCTATAGGATGTTTGTATAGAGAATAAAGTCGACGAATGGGATTGCTGCTATCTTATTTTGGTTTGCTTAGTGAACATATTTGAATGATTTTTGTCAAACACAAATTGGTCTCTCAGACACTGCTAAATCTTCTTATTATGTTTTTCTTCTTTTTGTTCTCACTTGATATGCTGAGGTTTGGTTGCATATGGTTCACCATTGACTCTTATCTTACTCTTAACAGAAAAATTTGGCTTACTCTCTACTCCATCACATAATCATTTATGAACCTATTTGAAACATGATGTGGGATCCATTTAATGACTTCTTGTTATCTAATTAGATTGGTTGACAAATTCTGTTTTTTTGGTAGTTAGGTCTGTGTTAATATGAACCTTGTGTAATTTTTTTTCACAGCAATGTGCCTCTGTTTTTTTGGTAGTTAGGTCTGTGTCAATTGAGAAAAAATGCTAGCTGTGCTTGTTCAACTCTCTACCCCATCACATGATCATTTAATTGCTAGTTTAAACATGAAGTGGGATCCAATTAATGACTTCTTGTTATCTAATTAGATTGATTGACAAATTAGATTTTCTTGTTCACCAATATGATTTCGTAAATTTGCATATTGGTTCATTTGAAGTGACAACATATCTTATGCAAATTTAGTACCTTGCACTTTTTAAGCTTATGTTCATATTTTGTGTTTACATACTATGTGTTTTTTTTTCCCAGTATAGAGCTAGAAGGAAGGACACGTACACCCAAATGGAATTGGATGGGGTGTGAGAAGAATTGGCAAGTCATGTCCTAGAATGGATTTTTGATTAAGCTAAACATTCCTTCATTTTACATGTCTTTCTAGCTAGTATTTTGCTTATGCATAGACAAGTATGGATAATTTGTGGTGTAGGGCTGGTAAATTTGTGATTTGTATGTGACAAGTATGGATCATTCAAGTATTTTGCTTATATATATATATATATATATATATATAGACAATTATGGATATATTTAAATTACATGCCTTTCTTAAATACTATTATAGTAACTAAGTAAAGTGTGATGTGAAACAAGCAAAATACTTACCCTTTCCTTGCATAAATGATGCCTATTGTTTATAACAACTTCAGTTTTCCAGAAATAACTGAAGTTGAAAGATAAAAACAACAACCAGACATCTATTATCACTGATGCCTAAAACGAGAAGTAGCATCAACATTTATGTAACCACCAACACTATTGGAGGCTTTTCACGTCCGCAAAATAAAAAAAGCGATGATGTATAACATAATTCACAACACCATTATTTGTTTCTATGATGTTGTAATTGACAATATGCATCAGCATAGTAGATATCACTGATGCTGTTAGACCTCTTTAGCCTCATCCCTTTTAAAACTATTGATGATGTTAGACCTCTTTAGCCTCCTACCTTTTGAAACTACTGATGTTGTTTCGGGTTTAGGCGTCAGAAGTCAACCTTTTTTTGGCACTCGGAAATCATTTAGGCATCGGAGATTACCAGATATCCGATGTAGTAAACGATAAACAGCGACGGAGAATATCCGTTGCCTATTACATAGAAATAGGCAACAGGCTTGAATACCACGGTATTTATGTGTAATAGGCAACGGATTTTATCCGTTGCTAAAGCCCTTTTCTGACATAGTGTAAAGAAAAGAATTTACATAACAATGAAAAGTAAAGTGGAACTAAGAAAAACTTAAGGAGAATTTCAGCACAAAGATTTCATTACAACAATTGAAAACTAGAAAGAGAAACTAAGAGAATTTGAGAGAGAGAAGGGAGGGGAGCTCTAAAGAAGTGTTTGAGAGATCCCCCCTTTGGGGGTGTGTTATGAAGCTTGAAGACTTCTCTATTTATAGGGCTAAGAGGGAGGAACATCATGATGAATTTCAACACCACCATTCATCTTTTAATACAATCCATAACTCCCACTTCATCTTGTCTATGTTAGTGTGGTTGGAATCAATTCAATCTCATACTTCTTTTGCTGCACCTTAAGCTTTCTTCACATGGGATTTCAAATGTGTTCAATTGTGGCTGCCTTTTGCTGCCAACCCATGTAGGTTTTCTTTTGGTTGCTGGAAAAAGGGATTCTTCTGAACCAGGCTTGGTGTAGGAAGGCCTGAGGTTTCAATATGTATCCAATGGGGCTCAAAGTTGGATATGTCATAATAGACACCCACTGGAACAACTTTTATGAAGAATGTATTCCCATTTGAGCAGTAAAAGTGTACGTTGTGGGCCTTGCAAGTTGACTGCCGAAAATAGACTGGAATTGACTTCATTTCATTTCTTTCCTTTCTTTTTGGGCTTGATCTTCCCTCCTAAAAAATCTGGAAAAATCGGGATCTTCAAAACCTTTGAATTATCTTTCCAAACTTATGCAGCCCAACTCAAGAAAAAATCGGAAAGACCTTCAAATGTCATTTTTGGCCCAGTAACGCAGATGCTGCCGAATTTGACCTTAAGTTGCCAAAACTTGTATAACGTTCTCTAGAAGACTCAGAATCATGAACCGTAAAATTCTCCAGAAACTAGACTTCTGCATCTTTCCAATGATATAGAGCTCAGCATCTGGTTCATCCTGAGAAAGTACAGTCCAATTCGTGAAGTTGACTGATCTGCGGACACAGTTTTGAGCTAACTTGTCTCCAAAATGCATTTAATGAGTCTCAAGCTTATTACACTGAAACAAACACAAAATTTATCAAAAGCACAAGTTTAACTTAAAAACATAATCAAATCATAAGTTAGAAAGCTACAAAATGATATATAAATATGCATCGATCAGTGGGTTTTGGGAGATGGCTGGGTGGTTCTTTGGGCGGTGACGGGAGAGTGGTGGCTGAGAGGTGGGGTTGAGTCGGGAGGGAGAGAGGGTTGGCTGGGTTGGAGAAGAGAGATGAGATTTTTTTTTTTTCATTTTTAATGATTTTAATATGATTTTTAAATTATTTTTAACATGTACATAATTTTTTATTAGTTTTTTCATCCACGTGGAAGTCCACGTCATCAAAAAATGAGTCCCACTTTTGACACGTCAGCATTTAACAGACTCACTAACAGTTTGGCTAACGGAGGGGACAAATTGTAGGTTTTCCGTGACGTTGAGTATGTACTCGTAAATGTCCCCAAAATCGGGTATGAATTCGTAAGTGACCCTATAGGTTGGGGGGTTTACTGTAGTTTACCCTTTAATTGATTGCGAAATTACAATTTTGCCTTTAGGATAGGGTCATTTTGGTCACTTTTTAATCCAATAGGATTTTGGGGAATTGAATGGCACCGTTGAGTAGAGCGCGTCGATATGAGTTCGTAGACACGTAGTGGACTCAAATCGGAGTTTGAACGAAAAAGTTACGATCAACGGAAGTGCAGTGGCACAACCATAAATATTGCTAAGTCAGATTTTTAAATAACCAATCATATTCTTCTTTTTTCTTCTCTCTCTCTCTCTCTCTCCCCCGACCTCACTTTCTCTTTCTTTGCGAACCACCACAGCCGACCACAATGTGGCCAGCAATCTTGCTCCTCCAACCACCTCCTGCGACGGGACTAGTCCCAAACGAACTGGCCCAACATCCTCTTCCCATCCCACCCCTTCTCCGCCGCAACCTCCACCTTTGTCGCCGCCAATAGCTCGAAAAATCGTTGGTTTTTCTCCAAATTTTCAGTCGTATTTCCAACGATTCCGGCCACCAATTTTGTCGACGTGATCTAGGTATGCTTTTTCATCTATTCAACGTGATCTAGCTGAAGGTTGGGTAGGTTAGGATTGATTTTGAAGTTTGATTTACAATCTAAGTTTTGACCGATTTTCGGCTCAAATTTCCGGTAAGCTCTGGCCACTTTTTGGCCGTGACCCAAGAACAAAAGTTGTTCCACTAGTTGTCCTGATCCTGAGAGCAATCCGACCGCTCGATCTGGACCAAACTTGCAGGACATGTTAAGTAAACTTTGTTGAATCCGTAGGAACTTTCGGACCGGAAATCATGGGCCCCGCAGTTGACCAAGAATCTTCCAAGGTTATTTTACCTTTCGAAACACATAGTTGAACCTTAGAAACTCCTAGTTCGTCGTGCACACATCTTGAGTTCTGGAAAAATTAGGAGTTTGTTTTTAAAGTTCTCGTTCAAAGTATTTTAATTAATCTAGTCCTTGTATTCTTCAATAGGTACTCCGGCTCATCGTACCTAGCAAGTAGGACCCTATCAGAGTCACGCAGTGTCGGACTTCCTGTGATTGGAATTTGTTTTGAAATAGCATTATTTTCAACGATTAAATTACTATGCATTCAAAATCGATTATTCTGACTATGGAGTTATTTTATATATTTTAATCATGGAAATTTCAGCTATTTTGATATTTGAGGTTTATAATTATTTTGAATATGGATTATACGTGTTGAGAAATTGTTGTTCACTTTATAATTAAATAAAAGGGCAAGTGATTGATATGAGTTGGGATACTTTGTTGATTGTTATGTGAATATGTGATTGCACCATGCTAAGTACCCTCCCTGGTTACTGTACCTACACGTGGCTTTGGATTATCCGGCGTGTGGGCACATTTGATTATGTTAGTACTTTATCACACGTGGCGTTGGATTATCCAGCATGTGATAAAGCAGTCTGCGCTCGTAGGACATAGTTGGTTAGGTTTGGCCACACGTGGCATTGGATTTTCCAGCATGTGTGCTGTAGAGTGGTAATCTCCCGGTTGGATAGCTCATCCCTAGACACAGGGTAGAAAGTTAAAACCCTGCGGGCTAGTCAAATAATCCTCGTGTTGGATTGTTTCCCCCGATACTCGAGTTAGTGTGAAACTATCTTATATATATACACACACGTTTAACTATTTTAAAGCTATCCTTACATAATTCATTTTATAAGCTTATGTTTTGGGAACGGGTTTGGTTGGAGCCAAAGATTTGACTTGGATATTATTATATTATAACAAGGATGTGAAAGTACTTCGATTTCACATTGATTGCGTATGAATTGTTTTAATTGCATGTTTTAGCATCGTTTTCCAAACGGTGGGGTTAGTATGTTGTTTTCAATTATAACAAAACTTTGTTTTTGTTCACTCACAAGTTTTCTATTTTGCGCTCTCTAGGAAGTAGCTAGACCTGAACCAAGCGGCTGAGCCGAGACTTAAACTGTCGAGCCTCGAACAACTGTAGGATAACTTTTATTTATCTCAATTTCCGTTGAACTTTATTTTCTCTTGTAAACTGAATTTCTTTACATTTGCTCTGTTATCGCCCATGCTTGGGTTGGATGTAAGGTCAGAGGCCTATTATGTAAATTGTGTGTTTCTACATTGTGCATGCTGCTGTTGGGATTATGTTACTGCGATTTGACAAGTTAAAAAAATTTGTGAAAGTTCATTTTCTAGGGGAGACTCTGTCGAAATTTTGACAGAAAGTCTCGACCCTCTTTTTCTTTGATTTGGAGAAGAGGATATTGTTAGTAAGTGGGCCCGGCATCAAAGATGCTGGAAATACCACGGGATCCGTCGTGGATTCCGAGGAATTCAGGGTGGTTCCTGTCAACCACTCTCTCTATCTTTGAATCTTCCTATTCTCTCTACTTGATTGAATATTGTACTCAATCTTTCTCTTCTCTTTACTTTATGGTATGAATTTTTTCTGGAAATGTTTTGAGATTTTTCTCTATTTTTATTTTTAGGTTTTCTGCCTATTTTGTTTTTGTTCTGGAATATTTCTTTCTTTGGACTCCTTCTTGAGTTATTTTCTTTGTTTTTTGAGTTAGATAATTTATAGTGGCTGTGTTTTTCGTATTATAATGGCTAGATCTGCTAGTTCAAGGATTGGGTTATGTGAAGAATTGAAAATTTTCCATTTGGTGAAATTTTTATGATAAATAGGTCAGAGAACAGAGTAAAAATGCTTCTTACATAGAAGATTTTAAAAAAGAAAAAGAAAAAAAGACTTGGAATAACAAACGTGTACAAGGTTTTTAGAAGAAAAAAAAATTTGGGGGTTTTTAATGTGGAGTAGAAATGGGGTCATTGTTTGCTTTTGTAGTGAAAGGGAGAGCATTGGGAAAGAGGTATTAGGAATGCATGAAGAAAAGAAATATGTCAAAGCTTTGGTGTGTCTTTTTTGACCCAAATAGCTGATAGCTATGAACCAAAACAGAGCTTTGACATATTTCTTTTTTGCCTCCAAGCTTTACAGCCTTTAAGTTTTTCTACTCATTTTTCTGCAATTCTTTCAATTTTTCTATAAGTTCTTTGCTATGGGTTTTTGTTTAGTGTAGGTTTGTTTATGAAATTTATTTGAGTATATTAATTGGATTGTATGAATGTTTTTGTCTTGGGTTTTATTTTTATGTTTTATATGTACATTTTATTTTAATATCTCAATTAGCTAAACCAAGATTGTTTTGTTTGTATAACAATTATTGGATATGGATCAAAGAAAGATTTTGTTGATCTTATTGTTGGAGTTGTGGCATTTAGAGACAATGTGTGCTTGCACTATTCTTGTGTTGATGATGCTTAAATCGAGAAAAAGACATATTGAAAGGTGCTCTTTGAATAATCTTTCATTGGTTAGACGTGAGACTCGTTTGCGTTATCTTGATAGTATAATAGGAAATAGTGATATAAAATGTGTCAACGAACTTAGAATAGATAGAAGGACTTTTGGTCTACTATGAGATTTACTTCGCCAAGATGGAAGGGTAAAAAATGATGGTTCGGTGTCTTTGGAGGAGTAAGTATGCGTGTTCTTACATGTACTTGCACATCATGTTAAGAACTGCACTATTGGTAGTAGATTTTTCCAGTCAGGAGAGACCATTAGTAGGTATTTTAATTCCGTCTTGCAAGGAGTTTTGCGATTAAAAGTCATCCTACTAAAATTCTCAAATCCTTTGCATGATAATTGTGAGGATCCTAGGTGGAGAAGGTTTAAGGTATGATCCTAATGTCTAACTAGTGATTATCTTGCTTTTGTGCAACTTAATGAAAGTAACAAGTTCTATTGTTCAGAATTGTTTGGGAGCATTAGATGAGACTTATATTAAAGTACGTGTAGCTGAAATTGACAAGCTAAGATACCGAACAAGAAAATGGGAAATTGCAACAAATGTGTTGGGTGTTGTGAGAACTTTTAAATATATATATATATATATATATATATATATATATATATATATATATATATATATAATTTTAAAGAAATATTCATACTACATATTAATTATTTATTAAAATGACTTTTCCTTATTTAATATTTATTATGAAGATCAAAATGTTACAAAATCTTAAGCCTAGTATGAGATTATTCCTTTAGGTGAAAGATGGCACCCTTCTTGTTTTCCACCTATGAAGACTTGGAATTGGTTTTAATCAAATCATCATTGCCATGCCACCTTGCATGCTAGTAACAAGTGGTGTTGTGATATCATTGGCCAAAGGGGGATGAGTCATGTTATTCCCTTACTCTTTTATTTTATCTTATGGTGGTTTAAAATATTATATATGTAAATATTATTTGGTTGCATCCACGCCTCTCCTATAAGTATCATCATTCCTTAGTTCAATCATTCATTCCAGTTCTTTAGAATAGATTTCTATCATGAAGTAGTGTTTAAGAGGGAGAGAGAGAGAGAGAGAGAGAGAGAGAGAGAGAGAGAGAGAGAGAGAGAAACAAGATGACGAACGTGTGTGTTTGTCTTGCAATATTTCATACTTATCATAGTGAGTGGGTTATTTAATGTATTCTAAAAGTTCTTATTGGGAGATTCACTATTATACCCAATATATGAGCCCAAATTATAGAAAACCCCTATATAAAATGGACTTTAGAAACACACCCAAAGCCCATTTACAACATAATAAAAAAAGCTTTTAACTTCTTTTAAATTACAAAATGCCATTGATTTCTTAAAACAAACCCAACCCTAAAATCTCATAAAAAAGCCCAAAATATTCAATAGGGTATTAAAGTAATTTAATAATTAAAATTAAATTCAATATGGCCAGGTGTCATTTTTGGGTTTGTATATAGAAATTAATTGGTGTATGGTTTATTTATAGTTTTAGTGCTAAGAATTGGTATATGACTAAATATATCTTTTATATTTTGGGTGAAAGGAAAATTCAGATGATGAAAATTAAAAATAATACAAAAATACCATTGTGCCCCTGCATTTAACAGAAAAGAGAAGAAAAAAAATTGACAGCGGGACTATTTGTCCTAACAAAAGTGAAGTTGAAGGACCACGAGAATGATTTTGAAAATTGAGAGACCAAAATGCAAATGGAGTCAAACTTAAGGGACCATTAGACCTAAAAACCCTCTGTACTTTATGGACTTATATGTGAAAACCCAATTGCTAATGCATTTGAGAGTATGACGGAGTACTGTAATGCCAAAGTGCAAATGTTAGTTCACAGCCTAAAGGAGCACAATGAAGATGATGGTCATTGCAGGAGATGAGCAAAAAAAGATGGGGCTTTCTATTTCAGATCAAATCTCTTCACTTTATTTGCTGATCTAGCAAAACTGCGTGTGTTAAAGACATTAAATGATGGTGCACATAGGTATGAGTATGTGATGTAATTTGAATTATACTTTACTTTGTTATATTTGGATAGGAATATTTTAACTTTGCTTAGGTTGGGGTATTTTAGTTTGGACTTTGTTTAGGGTACTTTGCTTAAGTTGGGGTATTTTAGTTCGGACTTTGTGTTAGGGTACTTTGCTTAGGTTGAGGCCCTTACTCCACACTTGAACTGGAGTGGAGTACAATGAAGGCAAAAGAAATAAGAAAGTTTGTTATTCCGGCTTAATAACTTGGTAAAAGCTAGAGTTACAACCTAAGAAAGTGCTTTGCTCAGTAACCTGTTTCTGCAAGGGCCTAGCAATGGCCAGGAAAGCATCTACCTGCAATCTCGCGGATCACCAAGTTGAGTTCATAAACAGAGGCCACATATACTTCTCCAAAGATGCGATTCGATAGCATTCTGATAAGAAAATATATAAGGCACGTGCACACAGAAGTTAAAGCTTATATATGATAATAGAAAATCCTGTTAAATTTTATTAAATTAATCTGTAAAACTAAAATAATCCCAGAAGGCCACAGAATCCATGAAGCCAAAAGAAAAAAATGGATTACAATAGTACATCTGAGCTATCTACAAAAATCTATAGCAACATCAAAGCTGACAGTGACATTAGTAGCAAGCCTACCAATGAGGGTCTTAGAGAAAATGTAGATGAAGTTGCAATCTGAATGATGAAATTGCAATTCCCTTGTGAAATGTTCTGTGTTGTCAACGAAGCCAAACCTTCGAAGTTACAGGACAGATCATCCTGGTTCTGAACCTGGTAGTACATATTAAACGCATACGAAGCATTGCCGTTGGGGTCCAAATTGTTGCAAGAAGAACCATATTCCAGTGCTGTGCAATCTGCATAGGTGCAAGCATAATTTATATTATCAGCCAGTTTGGTCACATCTTTGGCGTTTGGGTTAAACATACACCACTTTTTAGGAAGATATAGCACATTCTTCGCAGGCACTAGTAACTTGTTTTGACCCTGGCCAGAAAGATCGACAAGGAATTTGGGCTGTCCATCATAACGGAAAATTCCCCAATGACGCTCAAAACTTCCTGGAGCAATGCTCTTTGCATCCTCATCAATCAGTCCAAACAAGTAAACTTCGATATATCCAGGTCGCAGTGGGGTGCCTCTGTTGGTTCCAAGTTTTGGTAGAAGCCCATTATAAAATCTGTAAGCATTACCTGCATTGGCATTCTTGTCCCCGTCTGTCGGCCAACCCACCTCTCCTACCACAATGGTCATATCCCCAAATCCCTCTGCTTTCAAGGAGGAGACCAAGGTATCAAAATTAGCATCGAAGACATTGGTGTATTGAATCCCAGTGGTGGCGTCAACAATGGGAGTGGTATCCCCATCAAAGAAGGCATAGTTAAATGGGAAAAAATCATTGCCATACAGACTCAGGAAAGGGTAGATGTTTATAGTAAAAGGCGCCTTATTTTTGGCCAAGAACTGGACAATAGCGATCATCAGTGGACTGATATCACTCCGGAACCTTCCTGCAGATGGAACAGGGTTGCTCTCTGGTGAGTTATAAACATCTGCATTTAAGGGCACAGTAGCCTTTATCGAATCTCCGACTCCAGCTTCATTAAGGGCATTTTGAATGTTCTGAAGTGCTGGGAACGTGACATTCAGGAATGAACCATTGTAGGATGCGAGGAAAGGCTCATTACCAACTGCTACATACCTATGCAAAAGTAGCAGAAATAGTAAGACAAAAAAGAATTCTTTTGACATGTTTGCGAATAGGCAAAGTTCTTGTTCCATTCCAGCAGTTGGTGGAGTCAATTGACTCCAAAGATTGTCAGGTTTTGCATTACACAAAAAGAAAAAAAAGAAAAGGAACCCTTTTAACTCTCAACATGAACTCATTTAGGTTGATGTCATTTCTCTTTCAGCTCTTCTAAAAATACAGAAATATTAAAAATCAAATTGGTGGTCCACTACAACAAACAGATCTCTTCTTTACATAATTAGGCAAATGTGAGGTGTACAGAAAAAAATGCAACTAATAGTATGTCAAAAAGTTTGGACATCTTTATTTTCTCAATTAATTTCTTTTCTTATGATTGGTGTGTGGTGATCTTACTGCTCTGTTTCTCAGCAACTTTATATAGCAGACAAAGAAAATTTAAAACTGGACTGAAACAGAGAGATGAATAAAATAAACTGACTACATACCCAGTAGGATTTCTAGAGAAAATAAAACAAAAGAAGAAAAAACTTATGAGAAGAAGATTCAATGCACATAACTCCTCTGTATCAGCAGTTTCAGGAATCAAAATTGAACCAATACGCAATTTCAAAGTAGCTTTAACTGCTTACAACTTACTATGAATTCATTGTCGTGCTGTTATAAAACATCTAGAATAGAAAAGAAAAAATCTGTAGGGCAGTTATTATACCACGTCATGAATAGGCACTCAAAGAAGTAAGTAAAACAAACAAAACAAATAAAATGCTATCAGAAATCATAGAATCAAAATCATCATGATTTTAAAAAGTTTAAAATTTTGAGAAATGGAAGCTTGACATACTTGATGTTAACTCCTCCATTGAAATTGTAGCGGGTTACATTCCTGCGGACCCATTCTTTGGCCCGTTTATACTCGGCCATGAATGCAAGCTGGTCATTAGGTATAGCAATCATGACCTCAAGACCACTGCCAGCCAAGGCACTCATAGTAGACTCCTCTGCATCGAAAAGCTTCACCTTCTGAATCCCATTGTCCTTCAACATCTGAACCACTGTCTCAGGCGGCAACTTATGGGTTGCCATGGTTCCCCAATTCACACCAAGACCTTCAACAACACAACCAGAGAGACACAAGCAACCCAACACAACCAAAAGCAAAACCCACTTGGGAAACCACACCCTTTCCATGTTTCCACTGCCTGCCTTTCTTTCTTTTCCTAGGAAAATGAATCAAGTTCCCGGGAAAATACTGGGTTTTATATATAAAAAAACAAAGGAAGGGAGCAAAAGGGTTTACTTACTATGATGTTAATAGAAAGAGTAAGTTTTTATAAAAAAGAAAAAATAAGAAGGTAGCTTCTTTTTTGGTAACTGAAGAGAAAAAAGAGGGAAAAAGGTTGCAGGTGGGTTGGGAGAATCGGCGAAATTCCAGTGATCTTATTTCCTTTATTTATCTCCACGACCACGAAAGTGGAGATGGAGAAAGTGAGAGAAAGAGAACCCAAATCCAATCCAATCTAATCCAATTCAATATTTAATATGTAAAACCAAAATAAGTAAAATTAAAAACACCCCAAACAACTGAAAGCTGAAGAGAAATGAGATATAAATAATAATTAACTTTTGTGAAGAGTATAAAGCTACCACACGTTTAATCGTGACCGCCAAAGGGCACCCACCACCGAGCCACCGACTCTTCCCAATCGACAAAGCTGAGATCGACGTTATATTCCACCAAATCGATTAGCAGCAGCAAGCAACAGCAACAGCAACAGTGTGTTGTGCTTTTATTGGAGCAGAGAAAAACAGAGCACTATGAAAACCCAGCAGAGTAAAAATGGGAGATTTTGTAAACGAGAATGAAAGTTTCGCAGATGGGAACAAAAAATCCAAATGCTTAACGACAAACAAGGACGACAGTAACCCAAAACCCAAAACCCAATTTGTGGGTGCTGTGCTGCTGTCTGTCTCAGTTCTCAATTCTCCCAAAAAGAGAAAGAGAATTTGGAGAGGACGAGCCTCTGATTTAAGCCTAACGGCTACAATTTGATTTTGACACGCAGTTTGATTTTTGAAAAGAGCCCTGTCTCTCTCTCTCTATCTACAATAATATCTGGGCACCAAACACAGCTGAATAAATTTGTTATTTACGCTTTCAATTTATTATTATTATTAATTTTTTTTAGAATCTTTCCGATTGAGAGAGTCAAGAATAATACTAAATTTAAACACACTACACGAATAATAAGACTCGAACTCAAGAACTTGCCTAAGGAAGTAAATATTCTCAATAGGGGCGATAATAATACTAAACTCACACACTACCAAGATGCTAAGACTTGAATCCAAAATCTTGCTTGAGGGAGTAAATACTCCAAATCACTACCCCGATAAATAAATTTATTATTTAAGCTTTCAATTCATTATTAAATTTATAATTACAAGTTTAAAAAGCATGGAATGGAATAATAAATAGTGAGTTTCCAAGTGTCTTTGGGTTGCTTTCTTTCTTTCTGAATTCTGATTCTATTCTGATCTAGAAAGTTACCTTTGGAAACACAAGCACCAAACACAGCTTTTTTTTTCTTTCAAACTTTACTTTCTCAATTCGAAATATTTACTGGTTCTGTTGCTGTTTTGATTTTTGATTGACAGCACAACTGCACAGGTCGGTAGGTTTTCCAAAACTCTCGAGGAAGAATAGAAATTATATTAAATTATAAGTCGGTGATGACGTGGCCCACTTTCCTCTGACTCCGCCCGACATCCCACGTTTTATTTCCATTCCCTTTCCCACTACAAATCAAATGCCCAACCAAAAGGCCAAAAGGGCAATCCCCAACGCTAACCATCTAGGGTATTGTCGTCATTTCCCCCGTGCCCGATCGTGAAGGTGAAGACATGGCCTTTTTCACTTTACATGGTCGGTCACTGCGACAATGCATGAGATGCGATCCAATTTTGAGATTCGGGAACACTGCTTTTTGTTTTTTCCTCAGTTTTTATTTTTTTTATTTTTAAAGTTGGAAATGTTTTTTTGTTGGTATTTTTTTTTATGAGAACCAAACGCAGCACTCCTTAATTAATATGTTTTGTAAATTCTTTAATTTTATTTTGGTATTGATAATAAAGTGACGACACTTTTTTCACTGGCAGTGGCCACACGGAAAGTGATAGACACTAAACAAATGCAGATTGTTGTTTTTTTCTTTTTGGTATATAAATTTAATCGAGCGAAATGATGGCACAACTAACTACATAAAATAACTAGATAATGCGCAATTTCAGCCTCTCTTATCTTCAGCGTCTCATACCAAAAGAAGGCAACTATGTCAATGTCATTATGAGGCGAAGATAAAGGGCTGCCATTGCCAGCCATGACATGAGCTCCTCCACCCCATCACTATTCCTTTCTCAAAAATAACTTACTCTTGTTGCACTGTCACTTCCTTATTTGCATCATAACATCACATGAGTAACAGCGGAGAGAGATGTATAGAGAAGGCAAGAGATATGAAAGTTTTTCTCCTTAAACACTGCTTCTTTTTGTTTAATAAAAAAAATATTACAATGAAAATCTTCGACATGTATATCTTACTATACATCTTAAACAGTATTTGTTGGTAAACATGAAAGGGGAAATTGTCAAACCAAATACAAGGTTCCAGATACTCATGTCTAAATGAGTGAGACTACTAGCGACTATGTTGGCTTCTTGATAAATATGATGGTCTTCATAATTGGCGGATTCAGGAATTTTTTAGCAAATGTGCAATTTTAAAAGCTCAAAAAAATAAAATAAAAAAAAAGATAGACAATTAAATATTCTTATAATTTAAACAATACTGACAAGACCCGACTCAAATTCTACTTCGGAATCCGCGTCGAACCCTGTGCGTACCCAACACCTGTCAGGTGCCGAACACACTTGACCAAATTGCCCTTTAAACTAAAACTCAAAAAATTTCTTTTAAAGTTTGACTTATGCCGAAAAATCAGCAGAGTCTCCCCTGTAAATTGCTCGTTTCCCAATAAATTTACACCTGTACAACATGCAATTATTATATCCACAAGCGCTCAACATGCACAATGTTAGAGCACACACAATCTGTTGATGGAGCATACCATCACTATGAGCCGAGCCCACTAGAAGACCATGTGGCCTTGTTGGACCATGTCATCTGTATGTACCAACCCGATCCTAGGGTTGGACCAATGATCGGTAGTCTGATCACCGACTTGATCACTGTGACTCAAAAATATCTGCTTTAGAAGGACATTAAATGAGACAGCCTGGCAAGGAGTAAGATCGATTAAATGCACCGCCCACTCTTGACCAGGTGTCGTCTTGCCCTTCAAACTCTAAGTAAAACAGATTGGTGATAGGAAAAGTGTCACATCCCGGATCGGCTCCGCCGTAGCACGATATTGTCCGCTTTGGGCCCCCCCTCTCTGGCCCTCACGGTTTTGTTTCTGGGAGCTCACGACCAACTTCCCAGTGGGTCACCCATCCTGGGATTGCTCTCGCCCCCAACTCGCTTAACTTCGGAGTTCTTACAACTCCGAAGCCAGTGAGCTCCCAAAAGGCCTCGTGCTAGATGGATGCGGGCATGCACATATAAGGCACATCACCCCCCCTCCGTTAGTCGATGTGGGATCTTACAATCCACCCCCCTTAGGGGCCCGACGTCCTCGTCGGCACACTCGCACCACACGGCAAAGTGGCTCTGATACCAAATTGTCACATCCCGGATCGGCTCCGCCGTAGCACGATATTGTCCGCTTTGGGCCCCCCCTCTCTGGCCCTCACGGTTTTGTTTCTGGGAGCTCACGACCAACTTCCCAGTGGGTCACCCATCCTGGGATTGCTCTCGCCCCCAACTCGCTTAACTTCGGAGTTCTTACAACTCCGAAGCCAGTGAGCTCCCAAAAGGCCTCGTGCTAGATGGATGCGGGCATGCACATATAAGGCACATCACCCCCCCTCCGTTAGTCGATGTGGGATCTTACAAAAAGAGCATTCAATGCACCTTACATCCCTGATCTCCTGCCACTTCATCCTCTGACCCCTGTCATGGATGTAGGTGAAACAGAAGCACAACATTAAATGTAACTCAATCAGGGAGATAGAGGAGAATGGTCTGATTCATTAAAAAGATCTTTATGACCATCCTCCTCCTATAAATACCCCTCACCAACCTCTAGACAAAGGTAATAAGTATTCTCATTGGTGAAAACCCTACATCCATCTTGATCTCCCACGAAAAAGAGTGGTTCCTGACTTAGTCATCGGAGAGGGTACAACTGGGATCACTCCCAGTCCGCTCTTATCTGATCTTATTTTGCTTGTGCAGGATACACGAGTCCAGGTTAAACGATACGAGAAGGACACGCGGAGAACACAATCCAACAGCAAATCTGTGTGGCCTCAGGCCTTACAGAAATCCTAGAGCAATATCAGAGCCTACTAATTTATTTAATTTACAAAAAAAGTACGGTTACAGTAGGATATCCTACATAATGGAAGTGGATGAGTGGTGGGTGATGAATGCTCGATGGTGGTGCTCCGGTACTCGATTACTGCCTGGGGGTGCAAAACATTAAAAGTATGAGTGGACAAAATAAAGTTTTGCAAAATAAAATATCAACATACTAACCCCACTGTTAAAACCATTTGAAAATTCATTCAATCCATGTTCTATATTCATACAAAAACCAAGCATGCATATTTATATTCATATAACCGTTCATACATTCAATCAATTCATCAAAACCATTTGAAAACATTGAAAAATAATAATTCTTTTCCACCTAGGTGTACCCTTCATAAATCCATCAATTCATGATTTTCTATTTATTTCCCACATTATACCGTCAATTCCAAGTGTCACATAAGCGACACCTCCTCGTAGAACTCAAAAACACAAAGTTAACCCGAGCCACATTCCTCGCAGAACTCAGGAGACACTTGGTCAACCTGAGTCGCATTCCTCGCTCCTCACGGTCCAGGTATTCCTAGGACTCGCGGGGTAACTGTCAAACGCACGCTGACTCAACCGAAGGCAAGTAGGATGTCCGTGGACATCATTATATCTGAAGGTAACAGTTCATTCGAAGGCAACATTTCTGGAACATATGGTGGTTTAAAAACCTTTCTTGGAAAATTATAATATTGTTTCTCACGCAATCCTTAAATCCTGTTACCATTTCCCTTTTCTACCTTCCAAGTAATTCATATTTAATTATAAACAAAATTTTATAAAAGCATTTGAATTCAACTATATGCTTGGAAAGCAAAAACCATAAACAATTCATTCATGATCAATTAATAAAACTTTTACTGCATAAAATTCATTTATAAAATAGACGTCCACTCACTGTGCGTCCGAGCTTGCCTGACCCCTTTAAAGGTCCTTCTTGCAAGTTTGGTGGAGCCCGAGTACCTATTTAAGCGATTAAAATATTTAATTAATAAAATAGCTCAACCACAAATATTTAATCAAAACTTTGACCCCCGGCCTTAAAGTGCGTGTGCGTAACTTAAGAAAGTTCCTAGGCCCATTTTCAACAGTTTTGACAGTTGGAATGGTTTGAAAAGACACGAGATTAAATATACAATTAAATTCTTATATCGGTCAACCCAGTCCCCCGTGGGGTCCACGACCTCCAATTAATAATCCGAAAGTTCCTATGGGTTCAACAAAGTTTACTAAACACATCTAGCATGTAATAACCCGATCCTAAATTAATATTTAATTATTAATTTATTCAAGTAAATGATAATTTTACCTCGTGAATATTTAAATGATTTAAAAGTTGACTTTTTGTTTGGGGCGTAGTTTGGGGATTACAGTTGTACCGTTGCGTAGAGCATGTCGAGATGAGTCCGTAGACATGTAGTGGACTCAAATCGGAGTTGTAACGAAGAAGTTACGATCAAAAGAAGTCCAGTGGCACAATCGTAAATTTTGTGAAATCAGTTTTTATTTAAAAACACCAGATCTCCCTTTCTCTCTCCTCACACACGCAAGCCTCACTTTCTCTCTCTTCGAATCTGCTAGCTGCGACGGTAGCAACTTCAGGCGACTACTCCGACCACGAAACCGGTCCCAAAAGGACCACCTCACATCCCTCTACCAGCCCCGCCCCGATCCGCCGCTGTTGTCGCCGGAAACCGCCACGAAACAGGTCGGTTTGGACAATTGTTGACGAAATTTCATGAAGCTCGTTCAGACACCTCCGGCCACCATTTTCTTCGAATTTGGTATGCTTTTCTATCCTTTCAATGTGTTCTAGCTGCTGGTTGTGGTATTTAGGAGAAATTTATGAGTTTTGGAGGGTAATTAAGCGATAATAGGTTCGGTGGTTTTTGGCCTTCGATTCCGGCCACTTCCGTCGACTTTTTGGGATAGGTCCAAGAACAAAAGTTGATTCACTCTATGTGGTGATCATATAGGTATAAGTCTTGACCGGCGGTTTGGAGTTTTTCCGATCTCCGAAATCGCTTTGGACACCCACGCCCTATTGACGCTTGTGGCGGCACGTGGGCCACTTTTTGGCCGGTCTTATAGTCATAAAATAATCCTCATGTTGTCCCGAGCACAACGATCTCCAAATCTTCAACTGCCTGAGCCTGAGGAGTCGAGGTTTCGTCTCTTGGATCATCTATCAGGTCATTACCGTTCAGCACACCTTCGACAGTAAAGGTTTCTTTGTGGGCCTTTGGGGCCGCTGATTTTAATGCCGTTGCGTAGCAAGTTTGAGCACTGAGCTGATCTCCCCTGATTGCTCCCGTGCCGTATCAGGTGGGGAATTTCATGAGCAACATGTGGGGGGAAAGGTGCGCTTTGATTCCAGTGAGCGTCGTTTGGCCTATTATGACATTGTACGCCGTCGGGCAATCAACAACGAGGAATTGATCGTATACCATAGTCTTTCAAGGTGCCATGCCGAAGGCTATTGGTAAGCTGACGCTACCTACTGGCTGAACCAGATCTCCCGAAAAACTAAGGAGGGGTGTGAGCTGCCGATTGACCTGGCCGTCATTTATTCCCAGTTCTTCGAATGCATCAATGAAAATGACATTTACCGAACTGCCAGTATCGATCAAGACCCGGCCGACGTCAAAGTCGGCTATCTCAGCACGGATAATCATCGGATCGTCATACGAGTAAAGGATCCCTTCTTCCTCCTCCTCGTAGAAGGTTATGGGTTCCCATCAAGTTTTCGGTACCTTTTGATGTGTTCGGACCGTTGGATCGACTTCATTTTAATCTATGTTGATCTAGGCATCCCTAAGAGCAAGTAGGAATTCGCGGATCGTGAATCGGAGCCTCGAATGTTCTAATTCAATAACTTAAAGTTTGCGTTAAATGATAACCGTCCGATCGAGAGCGATCCGACCGTTCGATTTGGACCAAACTTACAAGATGTGTATTCTAAACCTTGTTGAACCCATAGGAACTTTTGGATTGTAAATCGGACGTCTTGGGCCCCGCGGGCCCAGTTGACCAAGTTTGGGCAGTTTGACCCCTCAGTTAATCGTAAGTCTTCCGAGGTAGTTTTACCCTACGAGAAGTACTATAACGACCATGTAAACGAGTCTTGACCGGTAGTTGAGTTATTCTAATTATGTTGAGATTAGGATTTTGTTTTATAGTATCTTATGGAAATTCTGGGATATTATATTGATAATTGAAGTTATGAAATGGGGGAGCTTGGGATATCGGATGGGTGGGTTATGAAAGTGAGCCTTGGGCTCGGCTATGATTATTAGTAAATAAGTGAACATTTGTTTTTAAGAGTATGAAGTTCTTTTAGTAAGGAATTTCTTGTATAATGGGTTTAGATTGGAAATTTATTCGATATGGGATTTTATTTAAAGGTTATTACTTTTCATTGATTAAATTACCATGAAACCTATTATGGATTTATACGAATATGGAATGAAAAAAAAAATTAAAAAAAAAAAAAAAAAAAAAATAAAAAAAAAATAAAAAAAAAAAAAAATATATATATATATATATATATATATATATATATATATAGATTGCTAATTGTGAATATTTCTATTATTTTGATATTTGAGATTATGTTATAGTATTTTATATTATTCCTAAATGTTATTTCCGATATTTGAAGATTATGCATTATTGGAAATGGTGAAATCTCTAGAGGTTGTGGTTATTTATTTATTTATTTATTATTTATGTATTTGTTTATTTATTTATTTAGTTATTTATTAGTATTAAGATTATTATTATAGCATCGGAATGTAATGGTTTGTTAATCAAATTTCGACGTGATTAATAAATTAATTAAATATCTAAGTGCATCTTTATATTCAATATATATACTCAGTATTTGAAAATGATGAATTATGGACATTAGTTCTCAACAGTATGTGGTGTAAATTCAAAGGTAGTTGAGAACTGATTTTTGGAAAGTTGAGAAAGGACTTGGAATATGGTTTTCAAACCCACACTACTACAAAAAGTGAAAAAGACGACCAGAAAAAGACGACGGTAGAACATAAAATCGTCGTTGTGTTTAAAAAGACGACGGTAACAAAAACACCGTCGTGGATAAGTGCCTTAAACAACTTAAAAATGGAGGTACTGTTGAATATTTTTTTAAAACGACGCACACAAATAAAAAAGCGTCATCTTTTTAAAAAGGTTTTCTTCAGAGTTAAAATCTGACCAAAAACAACGACAGCAGGTATGAATCCACCGACGTAGAAAATAAAGACGACAGTTCACCAAAAAACCTGCCGTGTTAACTCCTAACTAAACACGACCAACTGTTCTTAGTCCGCATCGTATAATATAATGGAATCCACGTCGGTATACTACGACGGTGCCTTATCTGTAAACCGCCGTCTTAATTTTTATTTCTTTTTAAGATTTAATTATTTTTTAATTTTGGTGGCCTACGAAAATTAAAATGAGATCCCAAGAGGTATGATATCTTACCATTAAGATCTTTGGATCCTGATCATAACCGAACCACCAAAGTGAGAAAGACAATATTTTAAATACACAAAATCCAAAAAGAAACCAGAACTGAACTGACCACTGCAAACTTTGAGAAAGACAATGTTTTGAAAGTTAATGATGTGTGCGTTTTGGTGTCTTTGAGATACACCAAAACGCATACATCATTAACATCCAAATTATTGTCTTGAGATGTGAGAGAGAGTGATGATGTGAGAGAGAGAGTGTGTATGTGAGAGAGGAAGATGAGCCTCCAGAGAGATCAGAAGAACTTGGAACCCTAAATGAAAACTGAAACTGAAAGAAAGAGTCAAATTTATACAATAAATCTTTTAAACTCACGGTGGTCCTTATACACATACCGCCGTCTAATTGTAAAAAACCACGTCAGTTATTCTTTAATGGAATCCACGTCGTATAATTTTATGGAATCCACGTCGTATAATGTAATGGAATCCACGTCGGTATATTACAAAAAAACGACGTGTTAAATAATATACCATGACGCGAGAGATTAATTTATCGACTTATTATTTTGGAGTTTACTACGATGGTACCTACAAACCTACTGTCGTATTTATTTACCACGTCCTAAGTTCAAATTACCGTCGTATTTTTTCTACTTATACGTCTGCCTTCTCTGTAAACCGCCGTCTCATTTTTATAGCTTTTTAAAATTAATTAATATTTCTTTTATTTTGGTAATATCTTTCTTAACACAAAACAAAATTTAATTCTCAATCCTCAACAACATTTTCATCTTAAAAGGCAAATCTCTTCGTGTTAAATATTGATCAATATTTACACAATATATGTACACAAATTAGGCAAATACATCGTGGTTTCTTTTCTGCCTTCACCCTCAGCTTGTTCAACTGTTTCTTCCTCTCATATGCAAGCTGGGCCCTCTTCTTCCTCTTGTTCTTAAGCTCCTGCACAGCCACAGATCAATATCTAATAATGTCAGAAAATCTAAATCAACAAAGTGTGAAAAGCTCACTTTAGAGCATCAGGAATGACCATCCTCTTTATCTTATCATAAGGAGCATCAGGAACACCCTCGTATGCCTTCAAACGGGCAAGTGCGGCTGCAAACCCATGCTTGGTCTTGTGAGTGAAATAAAGCAGAAAACGCAACTAAAAACATTTGCTTTCAGAAAGACAATTTTTTAGAATTTGATGAGACAGAGCCAAGGGCAAGAAGAAGTTGGAACCCTAATTGAAAACTGAGAGTTAAAAAACGCGTGAAAAAATCATATTTAAACAAATTATCGTAAATATCCACGTCGGTTCTATTATACATAGCGACGTCATATTTAAATAATCAACGTCAGTTTAGATAAACAAGCGTCGTCATAACTACATCGGAATTCGAAAAGTCGTTTGGCGCGTACTAAAAAAAGAACGGCGTTGTTTTCAGAACCCCAAAGTAACCACGTCGGTTTATTAAAATATATAGTCGTTGAATTTCGAAGTACAACGTCAGTTTAGATAAACAAGCGCCGTCATAACCACATCGGAATTCCAAAAGTCGTTCGGCAGTTGTGATAACCACGTCAGTTCTGAATTATTTACCGTCGTTATAACTTTATAATACGGCGGTTTTTAATAAAAACGTCGTTATATTGAACTCTGGGAAAATATATAAACTTTTCGTCACCTGACCTAATGTTCTACGGTTTTCTCTCACCGATAAAATATCGCAGTTTCCCTCTCATTTCCCAAAAGCAGCATCATCGTTTGAATCTTCGTCTTCGTCTCCAAATCACCATCTTCGTCTTCGTCTTCGTCGGAAGGAAACTTTCTTTGCACGCCAAAGGTTTTTTCTCACTCTCTTCCCTTTTTTAACATTTCATTTGAAAGCCGTCGTTGTCTGGAAACAAGATTCTGTCAAATTGAGGAAATCTTTCACTGGTTTTGATTAAATTCATAAGTCCATACTCTCACGACTCCAAAAGACGACAGTTCTATCTTGTTTTCGAAGATAGAACGGACACACCACGACGGTCGTCTTGTGGGAGAAGAACAGTCGTTTTGTGTTTGATGTTGTAAATTTTAAACCACGTCGGCTCTTAGGATGAGTTACCGACGTAGTGTTTACACATTTACGTCATGAAAGATATAAAACCGTCGTCTTATTTCCATACATGGTCTGAGAGACTGTTTAATAGGACGTCGCTGTTTTAGTGTTAACGTCGTGGTGTTATATTTACGACGACAGTGTTGTTTTACAACCGTCGTCCTAATGAGATATCACGGCTGTATTTTAGGACGTTGTTTCTTTATTATTAAGTCGTTTCTTATTAATAACTGACGTTGTTTTCCTTGCAGATTAATTAAAAATGGTTTCGAAATCTCAAAACAAGGAAGCTCAAGCTTCAGAGGCCAAATCTATTTCAAAGGCTCAACTAATTGAAGCCAAATCAGTTTCAAAGCCAAAAGGGGATGTAGCCAAATCAGTTTCGAAGGCTCAAGTGGAAGAAGAAAAATCAATTCAAAGCAAACGCTCGAAGAGGATGAGATTTTCCTCCACTTCCGAGAAAGACTCGAGCACAGCCACATTTGTTGAGGAGCCAAAATCCGACTGCGGTATCAGCACAATGAGTCGTGTTGTGAAGAGGAAAATTCAGAAGGTTAAGCCTGTGGTTGAGTTCAATAAAAAGGGGAGACCACATGGCAAGGCTGCTGTTGAGATGCAGTCTTACATTGGTGTTTTGGCACGCACCAGAGTCCCTCTTGTGGACAAGAAATGGACTCAATTGCCCAAGGACGTGAAGGAGCAGATTTGGGAAGTTGTTCAAATGTCCTATGTTATTGGGGATATGTACAAGAACTTGGTCTTGTCGTCTGCCGCCAAAAAATGGAAGGATTTCAAGTATAACGTAACTAAGCATTATATCCTTCCATTCGCACATGACAAGGAGAAGTTAAAAGAAACCCCTGCGCTTTATAAGTTCATAGAGAAATCGCAATGGGATGCCTTCGTAGCTTCAAGGTTAACCCCAGATTTTGAGGCTAAGCATACTGAGCAGAAACAGAGGAGGGAGAAATTGGAGTACAACCATAGGTTGTCTAGAAAAAGGTATGTTGGTTTGGAGGACCATTTGATAGAAATCATGTCCGATATTGAAGAAATCGATCGAGCTGTTCTGTGGAAGAAGGCAAGAGAAGATAAAACAGGAAACATCCCTGATCCAAAGGTTGCAGAGAAGGCAAAAATAATCGTAAGTCTCACTAACTCTGTTCTAAATTTGAAAAACAAAGTGTTTTATTTTGGTATAGACGTCGTACGTTTAAATAAGCGACGTCATAAAATAAACACCACGAAGGGTTTAATTTACCGCCGTTTAAAAATGAATAGGACGTCGGTTTTTGAATAAAGTAGACGTCTAGAGAGAATTAATACGACGGATTAAATTCCTCTATGAACTGCATTTTTGTTTTAAGTTTTCTCACGCACACACTCTCCCTCTCTCTGTCTATTTCACTGAAATTTGTGGTGCACAATTTCTGGAAAAGAATGCATATTTCAATCGAGTTTTTTCACTTCTTCATTAAACTTTACGACGGTTTTATCTTATCTAGACGTTAGAATGTTTATACAACGACGGTAATTTTGTGCAGCCGTATGAAATTAAGTCCTACGTCTGTTTGTTCAATAGTCCGTCGTCTTACTTTAAATACTACGACGGTTTTGATTTATGTTTTAATCTGTTTTATTTTGAATATACGACGGGTTTTTATCTACCGACGTTTAAATTATAAACAACGACGGTATTTAAATACCGACGTGTTAAATTAATACTATGTCAGTAATTGAAGAAAACCGTCGTTGTTTATAATTTACAACGTCTGTTTATTTATCTGTTTTACAACGTCTGTATATATTTACCCACGTTAGAAAACAATAATACGTCTGTTTCTTCCAAGAAGCATCGTGTTTAGTTAAATATCACGACGCTTTTACTTGTTTTGCAAATTATTGGACATTAAAAATAACGACTGTGTTTTTTGCCGTCGTCTAACTCTTTTATAAACCGTCGTCTATTTCATGATTTCATTAACTGCATTTTAATTAGACGACCTTTCTATAGTATAGCGACGTTATAAATTCCACACAACGATGGTTATGTATTTACCGATGTGTATAACCTTTCCTCCGTCAGTATTTACTAGAAACCGTCGTTTATATTATATACCACGTCTGTTCTTTGGGTTTAGTTAGAGTCGTTTATTTTAGTTCACACACTAACTTATATTTCTTTATTTATTTCTTGTAACATGATCTCTCAAAGCTAGACATGCCACCTCCTCTGTTAGCCTTATGCCAACATGTCCAGACCAAGTTGTTGCCTACTAAGGAGGCTGTGACAGTTCACATGCCCAAGGAAGTGTTTGGCTTTGAGCATGATACCTTCCTCTTACCTGAAGATATTTTGTAGTTTGGTTCCATGGTTGAGATTGGAACTACAGTGATATCAGTATACATGAGGTAATTCTAGAAATCCCATTTTGTTTTACATTTCCCTTTCTTTTAAATTAAAATCTCATTTAATTGACTTTCATATGACTATTTAAAAATGGCAAATATGGTAAACCTTGTTGCCTTCGTGGACCCTGGGCTAGTGAGCTCTCAATCTGGATCTCTATCAGACAGAACAAAAAACCTGTCAAACCACTTGAAAACAGCAGATGGGAATCAATTTTTCTTGGTCCCTTATAATCCAGGGTTAGTATTTAAAGTATTTTCCTAAGCTTGTAATATTTTTCTTTGTAGTACTATTTAACCTATATGGATCATTATGTGTAGGGGTCATTGGGTGATGGTAATTGTGAGACCAGCAACGGAGACTGCCTATTACATGAATTCACTGCCAAAACGCGTGGTTGATGACGACATGAAAAGTATAGTGAATACGTAAGTTGATTTCTTATGATTTAAGATTTTTTTCCTTTAGAGTATTTGAATATACGACGGTTTTTAATAATACCGACGTTATAATGAAAATATAACGACGGTACGTTATTACCGACGTGTTAAAAATAATTTACTACGTCAGTATTGTTTTAAAAACGTCATGTTAATTTAACTACCACGTCATTTGGGTTTTATTTAAGAATGTTTTAATTTTTTATGTTCAATTTTTTGTTATACGACGTTTTACTCTTACCGACGTTATAATGTTACACAACGACGGTAATTTTGTACCGCCGTTTGAAACAAAATATCACGTCTTTTTTTTTAAAACTCCGTCGTTTTGACTGATTTACCACGACGGTTACTATTTGTATTTAAATTTTTTGTTTTGTCATTAACACCCATTGTTTTCTTGTAACAGGTCAAGTAAAATGTTTAACATTCATATAAACAAAAATTCACGTAAACAGCAGGCCATTTGGAAAAATCTACACGGCACTCCTGAACAACCAACAAGTGTAGAGTGTGGCTATTACGTGATGCGATTCATGAGAGATATAATTCATGATCCAGACCTAAATTTCGAGAAGAAGGTAAAACGCAAAATTTTAGATATACTTTCTCTATTTTACTACGTCAGATTTTTGTTTAAAACCGTCGTTTGTATCTTTATAACACGTCCGTTTTTTGGTTTATTTTGCAGTTTGAAAAGAAAAAAGATAAAGTTCAGTATAAACAAGAGGATATTGACGAAGTTAGGCATGAATGGGCAGAATTCGTGAACAACTTATTACCGAAGGATAATTGATGTACATAAATATTTATGAACAATGTTTAGGTTTATTTTAGTTTATTTAAAATGTACATAAATATTTTTGTTGTAATCAAGCGAACAACCATCAAAAAAATTAATTTTTTTTTAAAAACTTGTTTAGTTCCCAAAAACCGACGTCTGATTCTAATTTACACGTCTCATATGTGTACACAATGGTCGTCTTGCTGTAACTGGAAATATAACATCGACGGTAATTTTTAAAAATGACATGTAATAGTAATAAACACGACGGTTTATAATTAATTCATCTTCTATAGGTGAATTTTGTACCGATATACTACGTCGGTTAGTATAACCATATCGACGTCTTAATAATATACAAAGGCGGTTATTCGTAAACATTTGACGTTGTATAGATAAACAACGTCGGTTATATAAAATAAAATGACGTGGTAATACAATAATCCACGTCGGTTATCCAAAAAAAGACGTCGTTTTCTATTCGTTTTGACTTCTAAAAAATAAATGACGTCATTTTGTGATGTTTAACGTCGTTGTAAAAGGATACAACATCGGCTATGTCATTTTTCATTTAATTTTTAAAGACTTTTATATTTTATTTAATTCCATATTAAATTCAAAACTAAATCCAAAAATTAAACTGAAAACTACCAAGCACTCATTGAAATATTGTCTCTATCCTAAAGCTTTAAAAAATATAATTTTAGAAATATTTTTTTATTGTATTTAATTACTAATATTAATAATATATTCAAAACAAAATCCGAAAAATATACCGACAAATTCTATGCACTGATTGAGACAATATCTTGCCCGTTAAGGCCTGAAAAATGTAATTTTAGTTTTCAAAGTTCAAATGATAACAAAATTCAAACAAATTTAGAGACAAAGCACGGTACTCCTTATATTTTACATAACATAACCCTAAAGTTTATGTGATCCATTGGTGCCCATAAATTCAAAATTATGAAATCCATATTTTAGCCTACTATTGTAGAAGGCATTGTTGTAAGGAGTCCATAGCAATTTTCAGTTCATTTTTCTCATATTTGTGTATTTTTTTAAAATTATTGTAAAATTTAGGGTTTAGGGTTTAAGGTTTTTTGAAACGACGCCGGTTTTCTCCCGCTGTTTTTGGTCAACTACATAAACCAAGACTAATTGAATATGGTCTACGACGTTGGTTATTAAATAGCGACGTGCGTTATGTTTACAACGTCGGTCCTGTGTAGAAACCGCCGTCGTAAGTAGGAATTAGACGTCCATATAAGTATTGACCGTCGTCGTTTAAAAACGCGGTACTTTAAAATTTTTGACCGCGACCTAAAATTTTCAGAATTTCCCTTTAACCCTCAAATAGTTCATTCTCTCTCTTCAACATAAATTTGTTTGAAAGTTTTCGCTCTCTCTCAAGCAGTTGTCATATTCTCTCAGCTCTCTCTCAATATCCATGTAAGTACAACTCTAGTCCCTTTAACCCTAATTCTCTCAGCTCTCTCTCAAGCTTTTGTTATATTCTCTCAGCTCTGTCTCAAAGCATTGGGTACGTTGATTCTCCAAGCTCTCTCTCAAGCAGTTGTTATATTCTCGCAGCTCTCTCTCAATATCCATGTAAGTACAACCATAGTCCCTTTAACCCTAATCTCTTCTTAAATCCATAAATGTTTTGGTTGGTAGCTATGGGTTCTTAATTGGTAGCTATATTAGGGTTCTTTTATGTTTTAGTGTTTGCATTCTTGTAATAATTACTCTCTGTTTGAGTTCTTTTATGTTTGTTTGGCCATGGGTTCTTGGAAAAGGAATGGGGATGGGAGATTTAAGCTGTTTTTTTTTTAACTACGACGATGGTTGACGGATCAAACCGTCGTCCAAATGTTTAGTATACGTCGGTTGTTCATTTACTCACGTCGTCTGAGTTTTAAACCACAACTGGTAGCCTAAAGACGACTGTTTCTCCATTAAACGTCGTCTTTAGGCTACCAGAACCTCGTACAAATTTCTGGGTTTGGGTATCTTAATGATGACGGTGACTATAGATGCCGTCGTCTGAATTTATATTAAACGACGATTATTTTGTTCAAACTGTCGTCTTGTCCATGTTTTATATCTAATTTTCATTTTGTTCTCTGCTATTTGAATGAGGTAGTGTTTCATTGCTGGTCTTTCCACTTTAATATATATATATATATATATATATGAATTTTATAGAGTGTGAGATGGATAAGTCATGGATGCATGCAGATAGAAGATCGAAGGCATATGAGTTAGGGGTGGAAGGATTTTTGAATTTTGCATAAGAAAATCTTGGAAATACAACTGAGATTCGTTGTCCATGTGTTAAATGTGGGAATATTCGATTGTTTGGGGTTGGAATTATAAGGGAACACTTATACTTTAATGGAATTGACCAAAGCTATAAGATTTGGACATGGCACGGAGAACCTTGGGAATGGACTACCAATGCTAGTAGAAATGTGGAAGAAGATGAGCAAAGAAGATGAGCAATGTGGAAGAAGATGAGCAAACTATGAAGAATTAGGGATAGATGATAATGATTTTGCCAATATTGGATCTGAGGTTTAATGATTTTTCCTCCAATTCCAAGGTTTAAAAGGATGTTTCAATCACATAAGACAGCTAAGAGTTTGACTTGGCATGTTGCAAGAAAATCAGTTGACGATCATATGTCTCATCCAGCGGATTCCCTGTCTTGGAAACTTGTTGATGAAAAATGGGCCGACTTTGGTAATGAGCCAAGAAACTTGAGATTGGCTCTCTCATCTGATGGATTCAATCCCCACAGTTCTTTAAGTAGCAGATACAGTTGTTAGCCAGTTATGTTAGTTACATATAATCTCCCACCATGGCTATGCATGAAGCGGAAGTTCATAATGTTGACCTTACTGATTTCCGGTCCTAAATAGCCCGGAAATGATATAGACGTCTACTTAGAGCCTTTGATTGATGATTTGAAATCTCTGTGGGATGGGATTAGAGGAGTGTATGATGCCCACATAGGAGAATACTTTACACTCAGAGATGTATTACTGTGGACAATTAATGATTTTCCTGCCTATGGAAACTTATATGGTTGTGTCGTTAAAGGATATAAAGCTTGTCCAATATGCGGCGATGATACACCTAGTCATAGGTTGAAAAATGGCCACAAAATTTGTTACATTGGGCATAGAAAGTGGTTACCAATCAATCATCCATATAGGAGGCAACGTGCAGCTTTTAATGGGAAACCTGAATATGGCATGCCTCCCGAGCCATTAACCAGAGAAGAAGTGCTGCATATGGTTGAAGATATAAATTACATATGGGGCTCGAAAAATGGGGGAAGTGTTGGTGAGAATGATGGTGACAGAGTTTGTTGGAAGAAAAAATCAAAATTCTTTGATCTCGAGTATTGGAAATACCTCCCTGTGAGGCATGCCCTAGATGTTATGCACATTGAGAAGAATGTTTGCGATAGTATCATTGGTACATTGCTAGAGATCCCTAGAAAAAATAAAGATGGGATTGCTGCTCGGTTAGACTTATTGAACATGGGGGTAAAAATTGATTTGCAACTCGAGTATGGAGAAAGACGTACTCGCTTGCCTCCAAGGCCTTGGAATTTGTCAAGAGCAGAGAAGAGAGCGGTTTGCAATTCTTTTTATGATATGAAGGTTCCTGAAGGTTATTCTTCAAATATAAAAAATCTTGTATCTTTAAAAGATTCAAGACTTCTTGGCCTTAAATCTCATGATTGTCATACCTTGATGCAACAATTGCTCCCTGTGGCAATTCGTTCTGTTTTGGAGAAGCCTGCAAGGTATGCAATAACTCGATTGTGCTTCTTCTTCAATTCTATATGTGCAAAGACGGTAGATGTTTCCAAGCTAGATAAGTTGGAAGAAGATGTAGTAGTTACTTTGTGTTTGCTTGAGAAGTACTTTGCCCTTTCATTCTTTGATATCATGGTTCATCTAGTAGTACATCTTGTCAGAGAAGTTCGTCTATGTGGGCCAGTATATTTTAGATGGATGTATCCGTTTGAAAGATATATGAAAGTGCTAAAGGGGTATGTTCAGAATCGTACTCGTCCCGAAGGTTGCATTGCTGAGCGGTATATAGTTGAAGAAGCTGTAGAGTTTTGTACTGAACATTTATCTGATGTTAGTACAGTTGGAGTGCCTTCAAGCCAGAATATGGGAGTTTCAAAGCCATTATCAGGTTGCACAGTGAGCTTAGTTGATCTGGACTTGTTGAACCAAGCACATCTATATGTCTTGGAGAATACGGAGGAAGTCCTACCTTATATCGAGTACGTATGAGTTTAATTTTTCATATGTAGCCATTTAAATATTATTACTCCTTATGTTTATCTTATATACAAGGGACTGTAATGCGTGATTTTTTCGTGTCAATTGTAGGGAACATATGATCCACATCAAGACCACTTATCCAAAATTTAGAAAGAGAACAAAATGGCTACAAGATAAGCACAATAGCACTTTCATTCAATGGCTACGCTTTAAGGTATATATGTTATTGAATGACATATTGAACTTATTTTAATTTTCTTTCTTTCTATATATATGTTAGATTGAATTAAGATATATGTTTAATTTGCAGGTTCAAAGTGAATTTAATGGGGAAGAAAATAATGGCATATCAGAAAATTTGAGGTGGTTAGCAGCTAGTCCAAGCATGGCAGTGCCATCATATAGGAGCTATCTTATTAATAGTGTCAAATTTAACACCAAGGCACAAGATGATGTGCGAACTGTCCAAAATAGTGGAGTTTATTTACTTGCACATACTATGCAAGTTGCTAATGCCAAGGATAAAAACCCTATTGTCTCCAATATGGGTTTTTATGGGGTTATTCAAGAAATTTGGGATCTTGACTACCAAAAGTTTAGAATCCCAGTCTTGAGGTGTGATTGGATAGATAACACTTCGGGCCTTGTAGTTGACGAACTTGGATTTACCCTTGTAGATCTGAGTAAAATTGGACATAGGAATGACCAATTTGTTATGGCTTCTCAAGTCAAACAAGTATTTTATGTTGACGACCCAATGCATCGTGGTTGGTCGGTAGTGTTATCAATGCCTAATAGAGAATATAATGATGTTATTGGTGATGATGTGCTAGGTGATATTAGAATTGAGTTTGAGCCATTTACTAGAGGGATACCAAATGTTGACACATTTGATGACCTAGTGGGTGAGTTTGGGAGTGAGAATATTAGAGATGGGTGTGAAGATATATGGATTGATTGATTGTTGTAATGTATGACATTAGTTATGCAGTTAATTGTATGACATTAATTCATAGCTCTGTATATCATTTTAATTCCGATCACATTTTCATTCTGCAGGCTTTGGGCACGACAAATCAAAAATTAAAAATAATCGGTTAAAGCTGAAAATACGACGGTCAAGTTACAAAAATCGCAAAAAGAGACGTCTACAAAACAACCAACGTCGGGTTTTCACAACCGACGTGGAATGACACGCAAAAATGAAATAAAAACCGCTATTTGAAAAAGAAAACACGTCGGTTAATTAAAATTCATTTCAAAACGGTTAATAAATATTTAAAACAACGACGGTAAATAAAATAATCAACGACGAACAATAAAGTATAACACGCAGAGCTCAAACCGACGAATTTACGGATATAATCAATTGATGATTAACGTCGTAAAAACATTGTTGCACGTCAGTTATAATTAAACAATTGACGTCTCGGAGAATACACACATAAAAAAAGGTTATAAAAGAGACTTAACAAAGACTAGCCACGTCATGGAATAAATAAATAACCGACGTAGTAAGGATATAACAACGTCAAATAATTGAATTCTTGGGACATAGTAAAGTATAACCACGACCTTTATTTTACAATAACCGACGTCAAATCCATAACTCAAGGCGTTTCGTTACTTCTTAACGACGGTTAGGCTAAAAGCAATGACGTCTCAGAGATTACACACGTCTAAGTGGCTCACAAAAGAGACTTTTAAAATGCCAACCACGTCAAAGTCTATAACCATCGACGTTGTAAAATACTAACAACTTCCTAAAATGTGACTCCTAGGCCATAGTAAATGGATTAAACATGACAGGTATTTTAATTAACCGACGTGTAATATTAAATCCACGTCGTTTTTTTCTGTGTTCAAGCCGTCAAAATAATTTTCAATGTCTGTGGTGACCTAAAGGGTCATGGTTATTTTTTTTTTACGTAAGTCCAAGTAAAATATATGCCATGTTAAATATTTAAGACGTCACTTTTTTTGACAAAAGTGACGTCTAATTTACCATGTTATATGTTTTAGACGTCAGTTTTTTTATTTAGTGAACGTAGTATTTATTAACCACGACGGTTTCTGCGTTTTACACGTCGGTTTTGTTTTAATTAGAGACGTTGATAAAAATATTTACGTCGGGTTTGTAGTTGTTTTTGACATTTAACATTATTTAAACGTCTGTGTTTTACTAAAACCGTCGTCTAATATAGTCGAAAGTTGTCTTTTTATGCTTTTATGTATGAAATAGACGTCGGTTTTAGTTTTTTTTTTATGACGTGTAATATATTAACCACGTCGGTGATTTGCCGTCGTTATTTTATGTGTTAAAAGCCGGCGGTCGATTTCACGTCGGTTTTAAAACATGATACACGATAGTGGATTTCCGTCGTCTATTTCGTTTTTTTGTAGTAGTGCCACCTCAGGAGTACCCCCCCCCCCCAGTTGCCTTTGAAACAGTTTTGTCAGTTATGAAAATGCCTCACGAGTTTCGAGGACGCTTGAAACGTGTGGTATGAGGATGTGCGTTCTCGGGCTGACTGCATGTCCCCCGAGTTCTGCGAGGAATACAGCTCAGGTTGACTAGGTGTCCCTTGGGTCTTGCGAGGATTGCGGCTCGGGATGACTTTGTGTCACCGAGGCCTGCGAGGATGTGACAGTCAGTGTACTTGGAATTGATGGTATACTAATGGAATTGACGGAATATAAATGGGGGTATGCCTAGGTGGAGAATATTTGGGTTTTAAGAGATTTAAACTAAAATTGAGGATTTTATCTGGGTATTTTTGGGTAAAAGTTTTCATACCTATTTTTCTGATTTTATGAGGCAAGGAATGAATGGTTTTGTTCTTCATTTGCGTACATGAGCTTTATGTGAGTTTTGAAGGAAGAATTAAAAGTGCTTTATGAGCTTGTTTGTTTTTACATATGATTTATGCAAGTAAAATATAAATTGATTCACGGATTTGAGGAAATTCTTTGAGTAGCCTACTTATGTGCAAATATAATAAGTGAAAGAACTACGTATGGCTTGATCCCTCAGTAAGGGTACGTAGGCAACTTAGAGTTACTAGGTGCAGCCGCTAGTTCAAGTGTTTGGAAGGTTGTTCTGCTAAGCTATTTTGAAATTTGTTAACGTACTCTTGATGTTCTAAAAGTTGAGATCAGTTTCAAATGGCTAAACGATTTATTTGGGTTACAGAGGCCTGAGGCCAAAATGATGTGATGTTTGGTTACATGAATTCTATTATTGTGCATGCTGAACGTTTGAGATTATAAAATCATGTTTTATACAGGTAAAATTTTTGGGAAACGAGCGAATTACAGGGGAGACTCTGCTGAATTTTTGGCACAAGTCTACCTTGAAGTAAATTTTGGTTTTTGTTAGAAGGGCAGTTTGGTCAAGTGTGTTTGCTACCTGCCACGTGTCGGACACGCACAGGGTTCGGCGCAGATTTCAAAGTGGAATTGGGTCGGGTCCTGTCACAGCAAGTTTGGTCCAGATCGAGCAGTTGGATCGTTCTCAATCGCAAGATGGAATTGTCACCGTTTTATGTAATCTTTGAATTATTGATTCGGAGTATCCGAGACTCCAGTTCTTGATCCGTGAGTTCCTACACGATCCTAGAGGTTCCTAGATCAACATATTTGGAAATGGAGTCGATCCAACGGTCTGAACATATTGAACATGGATATCGCCTAATATGTAAAAATCCGTTTGACTGTCAAACGATAACCAAATTCGAATCCGAGCATACCGTCTTGCTCGGGATGATATGAGGATCATTTTAGGGTCAAATGGGCTACCCAACTTTGGCCTACGCGCCGCCACACACGTGGGTGGCTTGAGAAATTTCCGACGACGGAAATTTGTCAAATAACCCAACAATATCTATACCTACGTGATCAGGACCAAGGTCTAAAATATCGATGATATCGGAAATATCAGTAGTCCAAAAACACGGAAATTTCGATGGAAATATTGGGATATTATCGATATCGGTAAAAATTGAATTAAAACCACGGAAAATGTAAGAAAAACTTGGAAATTTTTATTAAAACTTTGGAGAATGTTTATTTAGTCAATTATCTATTAGTTTATCACAAAAAGTTAAAAGGAAATGCATTGCATGATGGATTTAACTGATTTAAGTTGATTATACAGCGAGCTGGCAAACACAGTAAGTGTAGAAAATATGTAGTAATTAATGAAAAAGATTAAACACACCATAATCATTTATACATAATGATTTACTATAATATTTTACACTTTATACATTAAGGTGTTGGAGGAGTAAAATGTGAGGGGTTCAAACCCCCTTTTTTTTTCTCCCTTTTTTTTCTTTTTTTTTTTTCTTTTTTTTTCTTTTTTTTTTTTTTTTTTTTTTTAAAACTTTACATCGATATTTTCGATATTTTATCAATATTACACCGATATTTTGACAAAATATTGCTGAAGTGTGAGCGAAATTATCGACATCGATATTTTCCGATATTATCGTCGATATTGTCAATATTTATACGATATGTATATGGATATGTTCTGAAATATCCGTAATTCGATATTATCGATATTTCATACTATGATCAGGACAACTAGGGGAGCAACTTTTGTTCTTGGGCCACGGCCAAAAAGTGGCCGGAGCATGTCGGAAATTCGAGCCGAAAACTAGTCAAAACTTAGATCGTAAATCGAGCTTCAAAACTTCAAAATCAATCCTAACCAACCCAACCCAACCATCAGTTATATCACGTTGAATAGATGAAAAAGCATACTTGGATTGACAAATTTGGTGGCCGGAATCGTCGGAAACAACGACGGAAAATTTGAGAGAAAATCAGACAGTATTCGAGGTGCCGCCAGCGACAATAACTTACTCTTGTTGCACTATCCCCACCTTTATTTGCATCATAACTTCACATGAGTAACAGAGGAGAGATATGGAGAGAGAAGGCAAGAGATATGAAAGTTTTTCTCCTTAAACACTGCTTCTTTTTGTTTTTGTTTAATAAAAAAAAAATTACAATGAAGCATATATATCTTACTATACATCTTAAACAGTATTTTTTGGTAAACATGAAAGGGGAAATTGTCAAACCAAATACAAGGTTCTAGATACTCATGTCCTAAATGAGCGAGACTACTAGCGACTATGTTGGCTTCTCGATAAATATGATGGTCTTGATCACTGGCGGATCCAGGAATTTTTAAGCGAAGTGCAATTTTTAAAGGCAAAAAGCTCCAAAAAAAAAAAAAAGGTTTCTTGTTTTTTTAAAGCTTGGTTGAAAATGACGTCGTTTTGGCTAGGGTTTTTTTTTAGAAAAAAAGAGAAGCGCGCGGTAGCGCCTAGAAACAAAAACTTAATTTAGGCATTTCGTCAAACACCTACGCTTCAACTCCAAAGCTAAGTAGAGATGTAATATGCAGCACCTCTTATGGATTTTCCGATGAGGTGAGGTGTAGCATCTCCTTGCGCCTTAATAGGTCCGCCACTGATCTTGATTTAAGAAAGAAGGGTCAAGTTGGATCAATGATAGTGGAATGCTAAAGCAAAACGAACATTCAAACATAAATTTTTTACAAAGCTACCAACCCAAATGATTGTGAACCCGCACCCAAAAGCTCCAAGTAATTTACCAAACAAGTGTGAATCCGTACCCACACACCATTTCCCTTTTATGATAAAATTCTAAGGAAAAAGGAGGAAGAAGCCAAAGGAAAAAAAATTATGAGGATGAAGACTAGGAAGTGAGGCGACACAAAAATAAGATATGAAGAGCATGAACTAATCTCAACCTCAAATTTTATAATTAAAATAAAGTAATTTAGTTATAACTAATAATACAGTAGGCTGGGTTGTGGCCCTAATTTTTATTAACAAAACAAATACTTTTATAATTTTAGCGTAGCACCGTCATCATTCGTTTCTCACAAATCTTCAAGTGGTGAAGCATCTGACGATACTTGCACTGGTTTATCATTAGACTTCTCTCTATTTCCCTGCACCTGCTAACTTCTACTGATAGTTCAGCATCTTCAAGGTTCTGCCTCAATATTGTGGGTTGGTGCGGAGGCACTTGGGGACCAGTGCAGTCACTGGCCCCCACTGAAATTTTATTTAAAAAAAAATTAGTACTAGTATTAGTCTAAAGCCATATGGATATGGGCAAAGAATATTTCAGCCAAGTAAGAGTGGCGTGGTCCAGCAGTAGATTTCAAGTTGAAATTTTCAAAGTGGGCCAGCCAAATATCCTAATATTATACACTACCTATTCCTAAAAGGATTAGAATTATTATTATTACTATATATTGCCTTCTAGTATAAATCAATAAACCTAAGCCTTTTTCTCTTTTCTTGAGTCAGAAACAACCATCCAGTTCTTGTGAGTTTTTTTTTCTCTTCTCAAATTCTAATTATATTATCAAGTTTTTTTATTTCTATTGATTTTAATGGGTCTTTCAATTTATGTGTAGATTACCAAAGGGAAAAGGCTTTGGAGATATTTGGTAAATCGCTATTCAACTCCAAGTATGTATTTTTCTATCCCTTGTAATTTTTCTTGTGTAGTATGTAATTCTTTATCCCTTTAATGCAATTGTGAACTTGTGTTGGTGAAATTTTAATTTTATTTTATAAATTTCTATATATATGATTCTCTATTGGTTTGATTAATATATTGCTTTGAATTGAATGCTCAATTCATAATTGTTTCAATTTAAATTTAGTTCATATATGTGTTTCAGTTATGGAAAGATTTTTCAAAAGAAAATCAAAGTCTGAGTTAGTGGAGTCGTCACCTGCAAAGAGTCAAAAGAAAAATGAAAGTAGTTCAAACCAAACTACGGAAGTTAACTTGGAAAATCTGCCATCTGATCCCGGATTACGTAATCAAATATTGAGTTACCATCCAAATGTTCGAGACCAAGTTCGAAGAGCTTATCTCCAAAAAGGTCCTTGTCAACCTCGAGCACATAATTTTCCTTACAAAAATTTTGGAGCAAAACACAGACGATTTAATCCTAGTTGGTTTAATGAGTTTCCTACTTGGTTAGAGTACAGCATAGAAAAAGATGCTGCCTTTTGTCTATGTTGTTATCTCTTTAAACCTGATATTGGAGAGCAATCTGGTGGTGAATCTTTTGTTGGTGTCTAGTTCGAAGTTTTTAATATTTATATTTTGTGAAAGGCCCCCAGACACATGAAATCCTGGCTTCGCCACTAGTGGCAAACCTCCAGTTCACTACGAAGCAGATCTTAATGCAAAAGGAAAATATCCCATCAACAATTATGTATCCCTCAACAGATTATCAAAGTCACGGGTACACTTTGTGAAGTAGTTGGCCGACATACCTGTTCCCGACCCAAAATGGAAAAGGAACACGATGGCTCTTGGCCAGTTCACAAATGTCACATTTAAAACTGGAAATATCTAAATGGGAAAATAA
Organism: Prunus kanzakura; assembly: GCA_020521455.1. Taxonomy (NCBI): domain Eukaryota; kingdom Viridiplantae; phylum Streptophyta; class Magnoliopsida; order Rosales; family Rosaceae; genus Prunus; species Prunus kanzakura. Next base: position 197,955 of record BPUM01000931.1, read on the forward strand.
GGAAGGAAATAGCTTCTGTAAATATCCAAACGAAGCATATCCAAGACGGCGATGCCATAACCATACTTCAGTTAAGCTGGCAAAATTGGGGGTGCGAGTGTTGAGAAGCAAACTTCTAAAGTATGGTTATGGCATCACCGTCTTGGACATGCTTCGTTTGGATATTACAGAAGCTATTTCCTTCATTATTTTCCTATTTAGATATTTCTAGTTTGAAGTGTGACATTTGTGAACTGGCCAAGAGCCATCGTGTTCCTTTTCCATTAAGTTTAAATAAAAGTTTGGTTCCTTTTTATCTTGTTCATTCTGATGTTTGGGGCCCTGCTAAAATTACCACTCCAGGAGGAGCTAGATGGTTTGTCACATTTATTGATGATTGCACACGCATGACCTGGGTTTCCCTTCTCCAAACAAAAGGGGAAGTCAATTCCAAGTTTCAACAGTTCTATCAAATGGTGGAGACACAATTTTATACTAGAATTCAGGTTCTTCGTTCCGACAATGGGGGATAATTTCTCAACCATGATCTTAATCCATTCTTCCAAGATCATGGCATCATCCATCAACGCTCATGCCCTTACACTCCCCAACAAAATGGTGTAGCTAAACGAAAGAATAGACACTTATTGGAAGTAGTTCGTGCCTCTCTCTTTGGTGCCAATATGCCTAGGTCTTTTTGGGGAGAAGCCGTCCTCTCTGCAGCATACCTTGTTAATCAGATCCCCTTCAGACACTCCACCACCATCTCCAAATACCTTCAATTTCCAAACCCCCCTTCAAACACTCCACCACCATCTCCAAATACCTCCTACCCAAAACCTGGAACCCCAGACTTTTGGCTGTGTGGTCTTTGTCCACTTACATGATCACCTACGCAGCAAATTGGATCCTCGTGCTGAAAAGTGTGTTTTCATTGGTTACGCACCTCATTAGAAAGGTTACCGGTGTTATCATCCTCCTAGTCAGAAGGTCTATAATTCTATGGATGTTGTGTTCCGGGAACATGATAGATATTTTTCAGCCGTACAGGAGGAGCATTGCGATGCCAACACTTCTCAAATTTCAGAATTTTTCCCTTCAGAATTTTTTCCAGATACATTACATATTGAAAATGACCAGTCGCCCCCTGATCTGCTTCAAAACGACCGGACACCAGAGGACAGCGACCGGTCGTCTCCCTGCTATCAAACTCAGGAGGAGAAAATTGAAGAGTTTTTGCTCGCTTCGGAGAATTCTTCAGCTCCAGTACCACACTAATCACCTACTGAGGACGTCATTCAGGTAACATCTTTTCCTGAAACTGATAACATTAATGAAATAGCCCAACGGCCACACATGCTCCACGTCACCCAATATGTGTTGTCCACGTGCTAGGCTTGAAAATTCGCCACACGTGCGGGGGCGTGTGAGAATGTGAAGGTAAAGAGTCCCACATTAGAAAGTTGAGAAACCTAGTAAGGGCTTATAAGGAGTTGGGCTACTCCCCCCATTGGCAATTGGTTTTGGGGTGGAACCTCAACTTCCTTCATGGTATCAGAGCAGGTTAGCCCATGTGTGAAAGCTCAATGGCCACACATCACCCAATCTGTGTTGTCCATGGCTAGGCTTGAAAATTTGCCACACATGCGGGGGCGTGTGAGAATATGAAGGTATAAGGAGTTGGGCTACTTCCCTCATTGCCAATTGGTTTTCGGGTGGAACCTTAACTTTCTTCAACAGTGAGAGGGTTTTGCGAAATTAGGGTTTGGGAATTGGGTTTGTGAAGTTGAATTTTCTTATAAAACCCATTGACAAAAAAGTATTTAACCTTTTTATTTTTAAGTTTTAAGGACATTTAGGTATATTTAAGTGAGTTTTTGACTTTATTTGAAATAATTTATAAAACCTGACTTATTTTTTTTGTTAATAAAAAACTGACATTTATGAATATGTAATTTTTAACTAAATTCTTCTGATTACAATAGTCACACAGGCAACTAATAACTTGAACCTATATTCAAACCCAACCATACAATATTATGATAATTGCCTTGGTTTTAATCATTATATTATTGGGTCACTTTAACTCATGATATTATACAAATTTGTTGTTTTAGGTAACAAGTGCATTCATGGGGATGGGAAGATATTTAGGGTTTAGGGTTAATAGTGAATCTCCCTATATTTAAAGAGAGGTTTATTAATTATATTTTGATCTCACCCAGGATACTTATCATTACCATTATTCTTTTTGTAGGGGGCTTTTTCTTCTGGCAGCTGCAAATGGACTGGGCCGCCGTAAGGAGCGATTTGGTGAAATTACCCCCTTGTGTCTGAGTTTGAAGATTAAGCCCCAAGGATGCTTCGAAAGGGTAGTAAGGCCTTAGGAGACACCTTGGTTACCTTCACCAATGAGAATAACAACAAATTACAGATAAATCTTCTAGCTTTGCATGAGAGGCTTGTGGCATAGGAGCAAAATTGCCATGAGTTTAGCACTGAGGAGAAAACTAAGTATTCTTGGGGGAAAATGAGTATTAAGGTAGGGGATGAAGAGTTTGCAGAGAGGTTTGGCTGAGAATGAGGAAAAAAGAGAGGAATGGGTGGCTTGAGTATTACTTCCGGCAGCTTGCCAGTGACTCTAAGCAGCCTGCCAGAAGGGGAAAAATGAGGGAAATAAGGGTGATAGACCAGTAAAGCAAGAAAATTACTGAGTTTGCAGGTAGGAGAGGAAGTTTGCTCTCTCAAGTGTGTGTTGATTTGTTGGGTAGAAGAGGCCCTATTTATAGCTGCTGGGATTTGTTCTTCTCCAAGAAACCCTAATGGTTTCTTCCCAATCTAGCTAAGCTTTCCTCTTTCTTTCTTCTCCTCTTTCTTGACTTACCTCATGGTGGCAAAAATCAGCTGTGCCCAAGCCCACAAAATCAGAGATTTTTGGGAGCTCCATGCTTCTTCCCGCGACTGCTTCAGAGGAGAGCTTCTATTTTCACCTATCTTCTTTCTCTTCTTTCTTCCTCTTTCCATGGCCAAATCTGCTGAAGGAAAGAAAAAGGGTGTGCATGCTGGTTCAAGGGATGGCATCCTTCCCTGCGTGCCAATATCCCTTGGTCTCTTGAAGGCTTTCACTTGGAACTTGCTCCTTAGCCTCCCAACAGCCCTCTCACATGTGGATTCCCCAAGCTCTTTCGTGATATTGTCTTCTAGCTGAGTGCCAAGGCTTGTGCTGCTTTTTATTCTAATTATATGGGCCTTTTAAGACAACCACATGATCTATCCAATGGATGAGATAACCTTATCAAATGTTGGGCTTTTTGGTTGGCTTATTCTAATTGGAGCAATGGGCTATTTTGGTTGGGCTACTCTAGTTGAAGCAATGGGCTATTTTTTCTCTTGTGCTTACCCACGTTTGGGCCTAAGAAAATGGGCTTGAGTCCCGAGGCCCTCAAGCGACCCGAGACTTCCATTTCTCTACCCATCGATGGGCCCCATGACAACTTGTTACCATCCATACCACAACCCACTCAAGCAAGCCCCGGGCATTCGAATGGCTTGGGCCCACTTAAGCTTGTAGTACGATTGGGTGTGAAATAATAATTTCCCGCTTGGCATGGCATGTCGTTTGGCATGCTTTTAATTATGACGCTTGATAGGATAATTGGCATGGATTTGCGGAGCTAAATGCATTTTTATAATTTTAATCTCAATTTCTAGCATGACAGATTTTTATTTGGCATGGCATGCAGGGTGTGATTTGTGCAAGGCAGACTTTTGTGTACTCCAAATCGGGTCTTTTTCTAATAATATATCGTTTTGGGCTAGGAATTTATTCGGGCCCAACCATAGATTTTTTGGGCCTCAACACTTTTCATCTTTCTTCTACAGCCTTATGTCATATCCACATGTTATCAGTAGGGGTGGGCATTGGAACCGTAAAACTGCAAAACCGAACCAAACCAATCCAAAAAAAATCGAAAAAAACCGTGTTGACTGGAAAAGTCAAAAACCGAAATAAATCCAAATCGAACCGGTTCAGCCAGCCGATTCCAAACCTCTCTCTCAGCCATCACGTCACGCCTCTCTCTGCCGCCGCTCTTCTCTTAGCCTATCTCAGTCAGCATCATCAAGCAGGTCAGATTCTCTCTCTCTATCCTTTTTTTTTCTTTTCCCCAATTCGATTTTCTGACTCTCTCTGTCCTCTAGCAAATCGGAGATCCCATTCGCTCGCAGCGTCCACCGCTTCATCTCGCATAGCTCTCTGTCTCTGTCTCTCTCTCAGGTACTGTTCATCTCCCTATCTCTCTTTCAGCTCATCTTCGATTCTGTTACTAGGGTTTTGCATCTGTTTGGGTATTTAGGTTTTGATTGTGTGTGCATCTATTTACCCGCTCCTTCCTTGTGAAAAATCAAAGCTGGAGGAGCTACCGAATGTTGTTTGCAGATTTATGTCTTCTCCTTTGCAGATTTATTTTTGATTTTTGATTTTTGATTTTCTGTTTTTCTGTTTTTCTGTTTTTGTTGGTGGAGTCAAACAGTATTTTGATTTTCTGTTTATGTTGTATTTTGATTTTCTAATTTTCTGTTTATTTTGATTTTTATTCATTGAATATGTCATGTCTTGTCACTACTACAAAAAACGAAATAGACGACGGGAATCCACCGTCGTGTATCATGGTTTACAACGGACGAGAAATCGACCGCCGTCTTTTAACACATAAAATAACGACGGCAAATAACCGACGTGGTTAATATATTACACGTCATTAAAAAAACTAAAACCGACGTAGATTTCATACATAAAAGCATAAAAAGAGACCTTTCGCCTATAATAGACAACGGTTTTAGTAAAACACAGACGTTTAAATAATGTTAAATGTCAAAAACAACTACAAAACAGACGTAAATATGTTTATCAACGTCTCTAAATCAAACAAAACCGACGTGGTTAATAAATATTACGCTCACTAAATAAAAAAACTGACGTCTAAAACATATAACATGGCATATATTTACTTGAACTGACGTAAAAACAATAATAACTACGACCCTTTAGGTCACCACAGACGTTGAAAATTATTTTGATGGCTTGAACACAAAAAAAACGACGTGGTTAACATATTACACGTCATAAAAAAACTAAAACCGACGTCGATTTGATACATAAAAGCATAAAAAGAGACCTTTCGACTATAATAGACGACGGTTTTAGTAAAACACAGACGTTTAAATAATGTTAAATGTCAAAAACAACTACAAAACCGACGTAAATATTTTTATCAACGTCTCTAAATCAAACAAAACCGACGTGTAAAACTTAGAAACCGTCGTGGTTAATAAATACTACGTTCACCAAATAAAAAAACTGACGTCTAAAACATATAACATGGCATATATTTACTTGAACTGACGTAAAAACAATAATAACCACGACCCTTTAGGTCACCACAGACGTTGAAAATTATTTTGACAGCTTGAACACAAAAAAAAACGACGGGGATTTAACATTACACGTCGGTTAATTAAAATACCTGTCATGTTTAATCCATTTACTACGGCCTAGGAGTCACATTTTAGGACGTTGTTAGTATTTTACAACGTCGATGGTTGTAGACTTTGACGTGGTTGGCTTTTTAAAAGTCTCTTTTGTGAGCCACTTAGACGTGTGTAATCTCTGAGACGTCATTGCTTTTAGTTGAACCGTCGTTAATAAGTAACGAAACGCCTTGAGTTATGGATTTGACGTCGGTTAATATAAAATGTAGGTTGTGGTTATACTTTACTATGTCCCAAGAATTCAATTATTCGACGTTGTTATGTCCTTACTACGTCGGTTATTTATTTATTCCATGACGTGGCTAGTCTTTGTTAAGTCTCTTTTATAACCTTTTTTGACGTGTGTATTCTCCGAGACGTCAATTGTTTAATTATAATTGACGTGCAACAATGTTTTTACGACGTTAATCATCAATTGATTATATCCCTAAATTCGTCGGTTTGAACTCTGCCGTCGTGTTATACGTTATTGTTCGTCGTTGATTATTTTATTTACCGTAGTTGTTTTAAATATTTATTAACCGTTTTGAAATGAATTTTAATTAACCGACGTGTTTTCTTTTTCAAATGGCGGTTTTTATTTCATTTTTGCGTTGTCATTCCACATCGGTTGTGAAAACCCGACGTCAGTTGTTTTTTAGACGTCTCTTTTTGCGATTTTTGTAACTTGACCGTCGTATTTTCAGCTTTAACCGATTATTTTTAATTTTTTATTTGTCGTGCCCAAAGCCTGCAGAATGAAAATGTGATCGGAATTAAAATGATATACAGAGCTATGAATTAATGTCATACAATTAACTGCATAACTAATGTCATACATTACAACAATCAATCAATCCATATATCTTCACACCCATCTCTAATATTCTCACTCCCAAACTCACCCACTAGGTCATCAAATGTGTCAACATTTGGTATCCCTCTAGAAAATGGCTCAAACTCAATTCTAATATCACCTAGCACATCATCACCAATAACATCATTATATTCTCTATTAGGCATTGATAACACTACCGACCAACCACGATGCATTGGGTCGTCAACATAAAATACTTGTTTGACTTGAGAAGCCATAACAAATTGGTCATTCCTATGTCCAATTTCACTCAGATCTACAAGGGTAAATCCAAGTTCGTCGACTACAAGGCCCGAAGTGTTATCTATCCAATCACACCTCAAGACTGGGATTCTAAACTTTTGGTAGTCAAGATCCCAAATTTCTTGAATAACCCCATAAAAACCCATATTGGAGACAATAGGGTTTTTATCCTTGGCACTAGCAACTTGCATAGTATGTGCAAGTAAATAAACTCCACTATTTTGGACAGTTCGCACATCATCTTGTGCCTTGGTGTTAAATTTGACACCATTAATAAGATAGCTCCTATATGATGGCACTGCCATGCTTGGACCAGCTGCTAACCACCTCAAATTTTCTGATATGCCATTATAGTCTTCCCCATTAAATTCACTTTGAACCTGCAAATTAAACATATATCTTAATTCAATCTAACATATATATAGAAAGAAAGAAAAGTAAAATAAGTTCAATATGTCATTCAATAACATATATACCTTAAAGCGTAGCCATTGAATGAAAGTGCTATTGTGCTTATCTTGTAGCCACTTTGTTCTCTTTCTAAATTTCGGATAAGTGGTCTTGATGTGGATCAAATGTTCCCTACAATTGACACGAAAAAAACACGCATTACGGTCCCTTGTATATAAAATAAACATAAGGAGTAATAATATATAAATTGCTACATATGAAAAATTAAACTCATACGTACTCGATATAAGGTAGGACTTCCTCCGTATTCTCCAAGACATATAGATGTGCCTGGTTCAACAAGTCCATATCAACTAAGCTCACTGTGCAACCTGATAATGGCTTTGAAACTCCCATATTCTGGCTTGAAGGCAATCCAACTGTACTAACATCAGATAAATGCTCGGTAAAAACTCTACAGCTTCTTCAGCTATATACCGCTCAGCAATGCAACCTTCGGGACGAGTACGATTCTGAACATACCCCTTTAGCACTTTCATATATCTTTCAAACGGATACATCCATCTAAAATATACTGGCCCACATAGACGAACTTCTCTGACAAGATGTACTACTAGATGAACCATGATATCAAAGACTGAAGGGGGAAAGTACTTCTCAAGCAAACACAAAGTAACTACTACATCTTCTTTCAACTTATCTAGCTTGGAAACATCTACCGTCTTTGCACATATAGCATTGAAGAAGAAGCACAATCGAGTTATTGCATACCTTGCAGGCTTCTCCAAAACAGAACGAATTGCCACAGGGAGCAATTGTTGCATCAAGGTATGACAATCATGAGATTTAAGGCCAAGAAGTCTTGAATCTTTTAAAGATACAAGATTTTTTATATTTGAAGAATAACCTTCAGGAACCTTCATACCATAAAAAGAATTGCAAACCGCTCTCTTCTCTGCTCTTGACAAATTCCAAGGCCCTGGAGGCAAGGGAGTACGTCTTTCTCCATATTCGGGTTGCAAATCAATTTTTACCCCCATGTTCAATAAGTCTAACCGAGCAGCAATCCCATCTTTATTTTTTCCAGGGATCTCTAGCAATGTACCAATGATATTATCGCAAACATTCTTCTCAATGTGCATAACATCTAAGGCATGCCTCACAGGGAGGTATTTCCAATACTCGAGATCAAAGAATTTTGATTTCTTCTTCCAACAAACTCTGTCACCATCATTCTCACCAACACTTCCCCCATTTTTCGAGCCCCATATGTAATTAATATCTTCAACCATATGCAGCACTTCTTCTCCTGTTAATGGCTCGGGAGGCATGCCATATTCAGGTTTCCCATTAAAAGCTGCACGTTGCCTCCTATATGGATGATTGATTGGTAACCACTTTCTATGCCCAATGTAACAAATTTTGTGGCCATTTTTCAACCCGTGACTAGGTGTATCATCGCCGCATATTGGACAAGCTTTATATCCTTTAACAACACAACCAGATAAGTTTCCATAAGCGGGAAAATCATTAATTGTCCACAGTAATGCAGCTCTGAGTGTAAAGTATTCTCCTATGCGGGCATCATACACTCCTCTATTCCCATCCCACAGAGATTTCAAATCATCAATCAAAGGCTCTAAGTAGACGTCTATATCATTTCCGGGCTGTTTAGGACCGGAAATCAGTATAGTCAACATCATGAACTTCCGCTTCATGCATAGCCATGGTGGGAGATTATATGTAACTAACATAACTGGCCAACAACTGTATCTGCTACTTAAAGAACTGTGGGGATTGAATCCATCAGATGAGAGAGCCAATCTCAAGTTTCTTGGCTCATTACCAAAGTCGGGCCATTTTTCATCAACAAGTTTCCAAGACGGGGAATCCGCTGGATGAGACATATAACCGTCAACTGATTTTCTTGCAGCATGCCAAGTGAAACTCTTAGCTATCTTATGTGATTGAAACATCCTTTTAAACCTTGGAATTGGAGGAAAATACCACTCCACCTTCGCTGCCACACCCTCTTTCAAGAACCCATCCTTGGTTTCCTTCCACCTTGAGATACCACAAGTAGGACAATTAGTTGCATTCTCATACTCCTTCCGATACAAAATGCAATCATTGGGACATGCGTGGATTTTCTCATAACTCATCCCTAAAGCAGACAAAGTCTTTTTTGCCTCGTACATAGAGGAAGGTAGTGTATTTCCTTCTGGAAGAAATTCTCCTTGAAGTATCAATAATTCTGTAAAGCAAACATCACTCATCCCATGTTTTGCTTTCAAATTATATAACTTCACCAAAGCCGACAACTTCGTGTACTTACTGCAACCAGGGTACAAGGGTTGATCGCCATCCCCAATCACATTGGCAAACTCATAAGGATCAGATCCAATATTGGCAAAATCATTATCATCCATCCCAAATTCTTCAGAAACGTAACTGAACCTACTTTGCTCATATTCTTCCACATTTCTACTAGCATTGGTAGTCCATTCCCAAGGTTCTCCGTGCCATCTCCAAATCTTATAGCTTTGGTCAATTCCATTAAAGTATAAGTGTTCCCTTATAATTCCGACCCCAAACAATCGAATATTCCCACATTTAACACATGGACAACGAATCTCAGTTGTATTTCCAAGATTTTCTGACGCAAAATTCAAAAATCCTTCCACCCCTAACTCATATGCCTTCGATCTTCTATCCGCATGCATCCATGACTTATCCATCTCACACTCTATCAAATTCATATAAATATATATATATATATATATATATATATATTAAAGTGGAAAGACCAGCAATGAAACACTACCACATTCAAATAGCAGAGAACAAAATCAAAATTAAATATAAAACATGGACAAGACGACGGTTTGAAAAAAATAATCGTCGTTTAATATTCATTCAGACGACGGCATCTATAGTCACCGTCGTGATTAAGACACCCAAACCCAGAAATTCGAACGGTGTTCTGGTAGCCTAAAGACGACGTTTAATGGAGAAACAGTCGTCTTTAGGCCACCAGTTGCGACTTAAAACTCAGACGACGGGAGTAAATGAACAACCGACGTATAATAAACATTTGGACGACGGTTTGATCCTTCAACCGTCGTCGTAGTTTAAAAAAAAAACAGCTTAAATCTCCCATCCCCATTCCTTTTCCAAGAACCCATGGCCAAACAAACATAAAAGAACCCAAACAGAGAGAAATTATTACAAGAATGCAAACACCAAAACATAAAAGAACCCTAATATAGCTACCAACGAAAATATTTATGGATTTAAGAAGAGATTAGGGTTGTACTTACATGGATATTGAGAGAGAGCTGCGAGAATATAACAACTGCTTGAGAGAGAGCTTGGAGAATCTACGTACCCAATGCTTTGAGAGAGAGCTTGGAGAATCTACATACCCAATGCTTGGAGAGAGATCTTGGAGAATCTACGTACCCAATGCTTGGAGAGAGATCTTGGAGAATCTACGTACCCAATGCTTTGAGAGAGAGCTGAGAGAATATAACAAAAGCTTGAGAGAGAGCTGAGAGAATTAGGATTAAAGGGACTAGAGTTGTACTTACATGGATATTGAGAGAGAGCTGGGAGAGCGAAAACTTTCAGACAAATTTATGTTGAAGAGAGAGAATGAACTATTTGAGGGTTAAAGGGAAATTTTGAAAATTTTAGGTCCCTGTCAAAAATTTTAAAGTACCGCGTTTTTCAACGACGACGGTCAACACTTACATGGACGTCTAATTCTTACTTACAACGGCGGGTTATATAAAAGACCGACGTTGTAAAAATAAAGGACGTCGCTATTCAATAACCGACGTCGTAAACCGAATACAATTAGTCTTCGTTTATGAAGTTGACCAAAAACAGCAGGACAAAACCGGCGTCGTTTCAAAAAACCCTAAACCCTAAATTTTACAATAAATTTTAAAAAATACACAAGTACGAGGAAAATGAACCGAAAATTGCTATGGACTCCTTACAACAATGCCTTCAACAATAGTAGGCTAAAATATGGATTTCATAATTTTGAATTTATGGGCACCAATGGATCACATAAACTTTAGGGTTATGTTATGTAAAGTATAAGGAGTACCATGCTTTGTCTCAAAATTTGTTTGAATTTTGTTATCATTCGAACTTTGAAAACTAAAATTACATTTTTCAGGCCTTAACGGGCAAGATATTGTCTCAATTACTGCATAGAATTTGCCGGTATATTTTTCGGATTTTGTTTTGAATATATTATTAATATTAGTAATTAAATACAAAAAAAAAAATATATCCAAAATTATATTTTTTAAAGCTTTAGGATAGAGACAATATTCCAATGCTTGGTAGTTTTCAGTTTAATTTTTGGATTTAGTTTTGAATTTAATATGGAATTAAATAAAATATAAAAGTCATTAAAAATTAAATGAAAATGACCTATCCGACGTTGTATCCATTTACAACGACGTTAAACATCACAAACTGACGTCGAAACTAATATACAACGACGTCTTTTTATAACCGACGTTGTTTAATTATACAAAGGCGGATATTTAAGAATATCCGCCTTCGTATATTATTAAGACGTCGATAAGGTTATACTAACCGACGTAGTATATGACTACAAAATTCATTTATACAGGATGAATTAATTATAAACCGTCGTTGTTATGACTATTACACGTCATTTTAGTGTATATAACCAACGTTGTTTAAATATACAAAGGCGGATATTTAATAGTATCCGCCTTTGTATATTATTAAGACGTCGATAAGGTTATACGAACCGACGTAGTATATAAGTACAAAATTCATTTATACAGGATGAATTAATTATAAACCGTCGTTGTTATGACTATTACATGTCGTTTTTAAGAATTGCCGTCGATGTTATATTTCCAGTTACTGCAAGACGACCATTGTGTACACGTATGAGACGTGTAAATTAGAATCAGACGTCGGTGTTTGGGAACTAAACAAGTTTTAAAACAAAATTTAATTTTTTTTATGTTTGTTCGCTTGATTACAACAAAATATTTATGTACATTTTAAATAAACTAAAATAAACCTAAACATTGTTCATAAATATTAATCTACATCAATTATCCTTCGGTAATAAGTTGTTCACGAATTTTGCCCATTCATGCCTAACTTCGTCAATATCCTCTTGTTTATACTGAACTTTATCTTTTTTCTTCTCAAACTGCAAAATAAACCAAAAAACCGACGTGTTATAAAGATACAAACGACGGTTTTAAACAAAAGTATATCTAAAATGTTGCGTTATACCTTCTTCTCGAAATTTAGGTCTGGATCGTGAATTATATCTCTCATGAATCGCATCACGTAATAGATTTTTCCAAATGGCCTGCTGTTTACGTGAATTTTTATTTATATGAATGTTAAACATTTTAATTGACCTGTTACAAGAAAACAAAGGGTGTTAATGACAAAACAAAAAATTTAAATACAAATAGTAACCGTCGTGGTAAATCAGTCAACACGACGAAGTTTTTTTAACAAAAGACGTGATATTTTGTTTAAAACGGCGGTAAAAACTTACCGTCGTTGTGTAACATTATAACGTCGGTAAGACTAAAACGTCGTATAACAAAAAATTGAGCAGAAAAAATTAAAACGTTCTTAAATAAAACCCAAACGACGTGGTAGTTAAATTAAAACGACGTTTTTAAGAAAATACTGACGTGGTAGTTAAATTAACACGTCGGTAATAACTTACCGTCGTTATATTTTTCTTATAACGTCGGTATTATTAAAAACCGTCGTTTATTTAAATACTTTATAGGAAAAATCTTAAATCAGAAGAAATCAACTTACGTATTCACTATATTTTTCATGTCGTCGTCAACCATGCGTTTTGGTAGTGAATTCATGTAATAGGCAGTCTCCGTTGCTGGTCTCACAATTACCATCACCCAATGACCCCTGCACATAATGATTCATATAGGTTAAATAGTACTACAAAGAAAAATATTAGAAGCTCAGGAAAATACTTTAAATGGTACTAACCCTGGATTATAAGGGACCAAGAAAAATTGATTCCCATATGCTGTTTTCAGGCGGTTTGTCAGGTTTTTTATTCGGTCTGATATTGATCCAGCTCCAGAGCTCACTAGCCCAGGGTCCACGAGGCCAACAAGGGTTTACCATATTTGCCATTTTTAAATAGTCAAATAGGAACCTAAATATATGAAAGTCAATTAAATGAGATTTTAATTTAAAAGAAAGGAAAATGTAAAACAAAATGGGATTTTAATTTACCTCATGTATACTGATATCACTGTGGTTCCAATCTCAACCATGGAACCAAACTGCAAAATATCATCAGGTAAGAGGAATGTATCATGCTCAAAGCCAAACACTTCCTTGGGCATGTGAACTGTCACAGCCTCCTTAGTAGGCAACAACTTGGTCTGGACGTGTAGGCATAAGGCTAACAGAGGAGGTGGCATGTCTAGCTTTGAGAGATCCTGTTACAAGAAATAAATAAAGAAATATAAGTTTGTTTGTGTGTGAACTAAAATAAACGACTCTAACTAAACCCAAAAAACAGACGTGGTATATAATATAAATGACGGTTTCTAGTAAATACTGACGGAGGAAAGGTTATACACGTCGGTAAATACATAACCGTCGTTGTGTTGAATTTATAACGTCGCTATACTATAGAAAGGTCGTCTAATATAAATACAGTTAATGAAATCATGAAATAGACGACGGTTTATAAAAGAGTTAGACGACGGCAGAAAACACAGTCGTTATTTTTAATGTCTAATAATTTGCAAAACAAGTAAAAGCGTCGTGGTATTTAACTAAAAACGACGCGTCCTGTAAGAAACAGACGTATATACTGTCGTTATTTTAAATTTTAACGTCGGATATTAAAAGGAGCGACGTCTATTTAAATTTAAAAGGCAGAAATAGAAAATAGCAGAGATTTTACCGTGTCCTTTTTCTCTTTTCCAGCAGTATCAGCTTCAGGCTTCGAATCTTCTAATTCCAAAGCTAGGGGTCTGAAACCAGTGGCCCCAAAGCAGCTTGCCTTATCAGACATTGGATTTTTTGGGCTTTGATCTTGAGGGGGTAAAGTAATCGGAGGAATTGGAGAAATTGGGGTTTTGAGCATCTGGTTGGGATCAAAATTGGGGTAAAGTTGACGGAAATATGCCAACATAGCCTCCCTCTCTGCTCTGACTGCTTCCATTATAGTTTCCCTTGACTTCGCCTCAATCCTCAAGGTCTCTTCTCTGACTGCCTCCCTCACACTTTCCTTCAATTTGTCACCAAATTTCACTCTCTGCTGTTTCGGCAAATTGAAGAACTAAGTTGGGGTAACGCCAGCACCAGCTCCTCTGACTCTCCTACCATGCTCGGGGGTTCCCAAAGCAAGAGTCAAGACATCATTGGTCCCGGAGACAATCAGAGTGCCTTCGGAGACTTGCTTTTGCAAATCATCCTAAAAGAGAGAAAGAGAGATTGTTAGAAACTGAGCAGGGTGTAAAACAGATAAATATACCGACGTTGTAAATTATAAACAACGACGGTTTTCTTAAATTACTGACGTAGTATTCATTTAAAACGTCTGTATTTAAATACCGTCGTTGTTTATAATTTACAACATCGGTATATAAAAATACGTCGTATATTCAAAATAAAACAGATTAAAACATAAATCAAAGACCGTCGTAGTATTCAAAGTAAGACGACGGACTATTGAACAAACAGACGTAGATGTCCAATTTCATACGGTTGCACAAAATTACCGTCGTTGTATAAGCATTCTAACGTCTAGATAAGATAAAACCGTCGTAAATTTTAATGAAGAAGTGAAAAAACTCGATTGAAATATGGATTCTTTTCCAGAAATTGTGCACCACAAATTTCAGTGAAATAGACAGAGAGAGGGAGAGTGTGTGCGTGAGTAAACTTAAAACAAAAATGCAGTTCATAGAGGAATTTAATCCGTCGTATTAATTCTATCTAGACGTCTACTTTATTCAAAAACCGACGTCCTATTCATTTTTAAACATCGGTGAATTAAGCCCGTCGTGGTGTTCATTTTATAACGTCGCTTATTTAAAGATAAACGACGTCTATACCAAAATAAAACACTCTGTTTTTCAAATTTAGAACAGAGTTATTGAGACTTACGATTAGTTTTGCCTTCTCTGCAACCTTTGGATCAGGGATGTTTCCTGTTTTATCTTCTCTTGCCTTCTTCCATAGAACAGCTCGATCGATTTCTTCAACATCGGGCATGATTTCTATCAAATGGTCCTCCAAACCAACATACCCTTTTCTAGACAACCTATGGTTGTACTCCAATTTCTCCCTCCTCTCTTTCTGCTCAGCATGCTTAGCCTCAAAATCTGGGGTTAACCTTGAAGCTACGAAGGCATCCCATTGCGATTTCTCTATGAACTTATAAAGCGCAGGGGTTTCTTTTAACTTCTCCTCGTCATGTGCGAATAGAAGGATATAATGCTTAGTTACGTTATACTTGAAATCCTTCCATTTTTTGGCGGCAGACGACAAGACCATGGCTTTGTACCTATCCCCAATAACATAGGACATTTGAACAGCTTCCCAAATCTGCTCCCTCACGTCCTTGGGTATTTGAGTCCATTTCTTGTCCACAAGAGGGACTCTGGTGCGTGCCAAAACACCAATGTAAGACTGCATCTCAATAGCAGCCTTGCCATGTGGTTTGCCCTTTTTATTGAACTCAACCACAGGCTTAACCTTCTCAATTTTCCTCTTCACAACACGGCTCATTGTGCTGATACCGCGGCTAGATTTTGGCTCTTCAACAAATGTGGCTGTGCTCGAGTCTTTCTCGGAGGTTGAGGAAAATCTCATCCTCTTCGAGGGTTTGCTTTGAGTTGATTTTTCTTCTTCCACTTGAGCCTTTGAAACTAATTTGGCTTCATCCCCTTGTGCCTTTGAACCTGATTTGGCCTTTGACGCTTCAGCTTCCTTGTTTTGAGATTTCGAAACCATTTTTAATTAATTTGCAAGAAAAACAACGTCGGTTATTAAAAATAAACGACGTAATAATACCAAACAACGACGGTAACACTAAAAAAGCGACGTCCTGTTAAACAGTCTCTTAGACCATGAATGGAAATAAGACGACGGTTTTATATATTTCATGATGTAAATGTGTATACACTACGTCGGTTACTAATAATAACCGACGTGGTTTAAAATTTACAAAACGATTGTTCTTCTCCCACAAGACGACGGTTTTATCTTGTTCCGACGTATTAAATGTCACACCATGACGGTTTTTAACCACCGTCGTGCAGTTTGCATTCGGTAGAATTTAACGGCCGTCGTGGTGTGTCCATTCTATCGTCGAAAACAAGACAGAACTGTCGTCTTTTGGCGTCGTGAGAGTATCTACTTATGTATTTAATCAAAACCAGTGAAAGATTTCTTCAATTTGACAGAATCTTGTTTCCAGACAACGACGGCATTCAAATGAAATGTAAAAAAAGGGAAGAGAGTGAGAAAAAATCTTTGGCGTGCAAAGAAAGTTTCCTTCCGACGAAGACGAAGACGAAAATGGTGATTTGGAGATGAAGACGAAGATTCAGACGATGATGCTGCTTTTGGGAAATGAGAGGGAAACTACGATACTTTATCGGAGAGAGAAAACCGTAGAATATTAGGTCAGGTGATGAAAAGTTTATATATTTTCCCAGAGTTCAATACAACGACGTTGTTATTACAAAACCGCCGTATTATTTAGTTATAACGACGGTATATAATTCATAACTGACGTGGTTATCACAACTGTCGAACGACTTTTGGAATTCCGATGTGGTTATGACGGCGCTTTTTTTTATCTAAACTGACGTTGTACTTAGAAATTCAACGACTGTGTATTTTAATAAACCGACGTGGTTACTTTGGTGTTCTGAAAATGACGTCGTTCTCTTTTTAATACGAGCCAAATGACTTTTGGATTTCCGATGTAGTTATGACGGCGCTTGTTTATCTAAACTGACGTTGATTATTCAAATATGACGTCGCTTTGTATATTAGAACCGACGTGGATATTTACAATAATTTGTTTAAATATGATTTTTTCACGTGTTTTTTAACTCTCAGTTTTCAATTAGGGTTGCAGAATGATTCCTCACAAGAAATTGTCTTTCTGAAGGCAAATGGGTTTGCAGAATGATTCCTCACAAGACCAAGCATGGGTTTGCTACATCCTCCTGTGTAGCAAGGGTGGAACCAGCCTTAGAACCTGCATGGGTTTGCAGCCGCACTTGCCCGTTTGAAGGCATACGAGGGTGTTCCTGATGCTCCTTATGATAAGATAAAGCCCTAAACACTCGCAGAGACGGACTCAGGTGGTGGCTGTAGTGGGTTCCTAACAAATCAGAGAAAAGTCTATTCATTCTGAACCTCAAGCCCACTCCCAGCTTCTTCCCAGCTTCTTCCCAGCCCCCACTCTCCCCACCCCAAAGGCACAACCCACAACAGGTTCTAAGGCTGGTTCCACCCTTGCTACACAGGAGTTTTGAAGTTGATCACTGTGGAAAAGGGGACTACAATGTAACCAGGAATCGAGGAGTGAGCTTTTCACACTTTGTTGATTTTGATTTTATGAAATTATTAGATATTCATCTGTGGCTGTGCAGGAGCTTGAGAACAAGAGGAAGGAGAGGGCCCAGCTTGCATATGAGAGGAAGAAACAGTTGAACAAGCTGAGGGTGAAGGCAGAAAAGAAACCACGATGTATAAAACCAAATTTGTGTACATATATTATGTAAATATTGATCAATATTTAACACGAAGAGATTTGCCTTTTAAGATGAAAATGTTGTTGAGGATTGAGAATTAAATTTTGTTTTGTGTTATGAAAGATATTACCAAAATAAAAGAAAAATTAATTAATTTTAAAAAGCTATAAAAATAAGACAGCGGTTTACAGAGAAGGCAGATGTATAAATTGAAAAAATACGACGGTAATTTGAACTTAGGACGTGGTAAATAAACACGACAGTAGTGTTGTAGGTACCGTCGTAGTATACTCCAAAATAATAAGTCGATAAATTAATCTCTCGCGTCATGGTATATTATTTAACACGTCGTTTTTTTGTAATATACCGACGTCTATTACATTACATTATACGACGTGGATTCCATTAAAGAATAACCGACGTGGTTTTTTAAATTACACGGCCGTATGTCCATAAGCACCGCCGTAAGTTTAAAAGATTTATTGTATAAATTTGACTCTTTCTTTCAGTTTCAGTTTTCATTTATGGTTCCAAGTTCTTCTGGTCTCTCTGGAGGCTCGTCCTCCTCTCTCACATACACACATACATCATCACTCTCTCTCACATCTCAGAGACAATAATTTGGATGTTAATGATGTATGCGTTTTGGTGTATCTCAAAGACACCAAAACACACACATCATTAACTTTCAAAACATTGTCTTTCTCAAAGTTTGCAGTAGTCAGTTCAGTTCTGGTTTCTTTTTGGATTTTGTGTATTTAAAATATTGTCTTTCTCACTTTGGTGGTTCGATTATGATCAGGATCCAAAGATCTCAAAGGTAAGTTATCATACCTCTTGGGATCTCATTTTAATTTTCGTAGGCTACCAAAATTAAAAAATAATTAAATCTAAAAAAGAAATAAAAATTAAGACGGCGGTTTACAGAGAAGGCACCGTCATAGTATACAGACGTGGATTCCATTATATTATACGACGTGGATTAAGAACAGTTGGTCGTGTTTAGTTAGGAGTTAACACGGCAGGTTTTTTGGTGAACTGTCGTCTTTATTTTCTACGTCGGTGGATTCATACCTGCTGTCGTTCTTTTTTGGTCAGATTTTAACTCTGAAGAAATCCTTTTTAAAAAACGACGCTTTTTTATTTGTATGCGTCGTCTTTTAAAAATATTTAACAGTAAGGCACTTATCCACGACGGTTTTTTTTTATACCGTCGTCGGTTTAAATACAACGACGGTTTTATGTTCTGCCGTCGTCTTTTTCTGGTCGTCTTTTTCTCTTTTTGTAGTAGTGTGTTCTGGAAAAACCATCACGTACTCATGTTATTGCTTCATAGTGAATTTATGAATGTGAGTCATGCAGTTGGATTGCTTGGAAAAAATGATGTACCAGATCATGGAAATTTGGCAATATACAGTAAATCTTGTTTGTAATGATTGCGTTTGCAAGATATATGAAGAAGGTCAAAATCTTTTAGATGTCCAAGTGTTATTTGTAAATTCATAAGGCTTTAAAAGATAGGTCTGGTGTGTGTGCATTTTTTTGGGTTAAGAATTCAAATGAAGTTGGTCATTTGAGGATGACAATCTAAATAAATAGTAAAACCTTCGTAAGAAAAACTAAGTACAGATCTTTCAGCATAAAAACCAAGGCTTTCAATTGAAGAAACTCTACAGGGTCTTTGTAAATCAACTTAGTTCCATAAAATACTTAACCTTTACCCTTTTTTCTCTTCTCTACAAGAAAATTCTTGATTTGAATGGCCGTATAAATATAGTAGTATGATAAATGTAGTGCATATGTACACCATTTCTATCTGTTGCTTGAGCAATATTTTTAAAGGACAGATAATAAATCATATTATTATCTCTCCTTTAATAATTGTAGTGTCATTTAAAATGTTCTTATATGATGATTAAAGTATATCAGACTGAAAAGATTTGCATTAAAGTATCTCTCTTTGACCAAAAAGCTTTGCATATTTACTAGATTTGACTAAGATTGGTTGAAATTGAAGTTGGATTTTTAATGTGATTCATTATTGGTTTTTTGTGTGTTCTTGGTAGAAATAGATCGATGGAGCTTCTAGCTATTGGGGTCAATATAAAAGGTTGTGGTTTGGTAGCCAAAGAGGAGTGGACCTTGCTGTTAGAGACATGAGAGAAGCAGTGTATGTTATCAAAATGCGCAAGCAGGTAACTCATTTGGTCCTCTTTGATCATGAACATGGTCTAATTTTCTGATATTTTTCTTTTGCTGTTGCATTTCTTGATCCATTTTCACTTCTAGGTTTTCAGAGTTTTATTTTTATTTTCTACAAATTTAGGTTATTGATGGCAATACATGGATCTGATAGGTTCACTTGGTGTACTTGGTGTTCTAAGATGCGGCAACAAAAGAACAAAAGAATGGAGTTATAATTTTAAATTTGACTGTAATTTAATTTGTTTTATTATGTGTATTTTCTTGTTGGTTGTAATTTTAAATTTAATATTGGATTGTTTTATTATTTTTGTCAAAGAATTGGGCCAATTGTGATGTTTAAGCCCAAATTTTTTAAAAATCAGATGGTCTTGAAGCTTAAATACCCAAAAAAAACTAAATTGGGCTTTATAGCAAGCCCAAATCGTGAGAACCGGAAACTGGCAGGTCCGAATTGGATCGGTCTTACTTATGGATTTATGTCAATACCGGACTAGACCGAACCGATCCTTATTTCCGATTCAGGTTCTAATTTGATGAGAAAACCAATCCAAACCGGACCGTGCCCAGCCCTAGTTTTCAGATCTGTAAACATGTATTTGTATTTTTGTATAGTCCATGGTGTAGAATTGTTATATGTATGACTTATGAGAAGAAAACAAATTGTATAACACATTTGTTTTCGTTTAATAACAATCCACTGAATTGAATTCAAGCAAAACCAACGTATGATTGATGCCAGAAGAAATCAACCACTGGCCTTCATCAACAAGTCGGTCCAAATTAATATTTGTACATTATTGAATTTTGCTTAGGTATATTTCTTCCACCACACATTGGTGGAAATGTAGATGAGCGAATAGTTGTTAAATTTTTGTATTGTTGCTGGGGCTGTTTCCACTCAGCTTCCTTCCTACCTCTCAGCCATATGCTTTCAAGAGATTGTAGCCTCTGAAAACTTTCTTCTACTGTTTTGAAATGGTCTTGGTCCTTGGAGCTTCCTTCCTTCCTACCTCTCAGCCATATGCTTTCAAGAGATGTATGGCTAATTCTTTGAAAGTGACTAATGGAAGCAAGTCGAAGTTTTGTGTCTTTGGAAAGCAAGTCAACCGTGGCTGATCGTAATGACTGGGACTTGGTTAAGCGCGTTACTCAATCTTATAAACCAGTTTGCCATGCCTTCATAATCAAATGGGAATATAATATTACCCGCATCTGATATTAATTTATTAATTCGTAGTTGATATACAAATTCAAAATGGGGGTTTTGGTTATGAAACTGATTTTATTAATTTACTCACTTGTGAATGGAGCGTTGTTCGTTTGTTCCATGCATTTGAGAATGGGAGGCAACGAGACCGATAGGCTTGCACTGCTAGCCATCAAAGCTCAAATAAAGCAAGATCCTCATAATGTAACGAGCTCCTGGAATGAATCCGTTCACTTTTGCTTCTGGCACGGTGTCACCTGCAGTCGACGACACCAACAAAGGGTCACAAGGCTAGACCTCCAATCTCAAAAGCTGGCAGGGTCCCTATCCCCACACATAGGAAACCTAAGTTTCCTAAGGGCACTAGAACTACAAAACAACAGCTTCAGCAATAAAATCCCTCCAGAAATTGGGAATTTGCGTAGATTGCAGGTACTATCTCTACACAACAACTCATTTAGTGGCTCTATTCCATACAACATATCATATTGCTCCAACCTCATCTTCATGAATTTCGGTTCCAACGAGTTGGTGGGTAAAATTCCATCTGAATTTGGCTCCTTGTCGAAGCTTCGAAGATTTGTTTTACAAGATAATAATTTAACAGGAGAGATCCCTCCTTCCTTGGGAAACCTATCGTCTCTCGAGGTAATCTCTGCATTACGAAATAACTTGATGGGAAGTCTCCCTACTTCTCTAGGCCACTTAAAAAAATTAACTTTTTTGTCATTGGGTTCAAACAAGTTAACTGGTACCATTCCTCCCTCCATCTATAACCTCTCTGCTCTTTATGTTTTTTCCGTAGCAGTTAACCAATTTCGAGGGAGTCTTCCATCAGACTTGGGAAACACTCTTCCTAATCTCCAAATCTTTATCATCTGTGGAAACCAATTTTTTGGATCCTTGCCACTCTCACTATCGAATGCCACGAATCTACGTGAAATTATTGTTCATACTAACAAGCTAACAGGACAGGTGCCGGATTTCCGAAAGCTTCATGACCTAGACATATTCAACATTCAACGGAATCATCTCGGAAGTGGTACAGGTGGGGACTGGAGTTTTCTTTCGGACTTGACCAATGCCACAGAGTTAAAACAGTTGATGGTGAGTGAAAACAATTTTGGAGGGACGTTGCCCACATCAATATCCAATCTTTCAACCAAGCTTGAAAAGTTTTGGTTTTTCAGAAACCAACTACATGGAAGTATCCCAACAGAAATAGGGAATTTGATCAACTTGGATTCGTTGTTAATGTGGGGAAATAGCTTGACGGGTAACATTCCCACTGAAATTCAAAAGATGTCAAGCCTTGTGGAATTAGATATTTCTATGAATGCATTATCAGGAAGCATTCCGGCGTCTTTAGGAAATTTAACCAAGTTATACAATCTCTTCTTGGAAGGAAATAATCTTGAAGGCGTCATCCCTTCAAGCTTGGGGAATTGCCAGCGGTTGCTATTATTGGATTTATCTAATAATAAACTTAGTGGCGCAATACCTCAACAAGTTATTGGCCTCCCATCCTTATCAAAGCTTTTGAACTTGTCTAGGAACCACTTTACGGGTTCTCTTCCAATGGAGGTTGGAAACTTGAAGAGTCTAGGTGTACTGGACGTTTCTAATAACATGTTATCCGGAGAACTTCCTAATAGCCTTGGTTCATGTGAGAGTTTAGAAGTCTTACACTTGCAAGACAACTTCTTCAAGGGGTCTATTCCCTCATCTATGATTGGGTTGAAAGGCATAGAAGAATTAGACCTTTCTCGCAACAATTTGTCGGGTGAAATTCCAAAATTCTTAGGGGGCTTTGTCTTCTTGAAGAAACTAGACCTATCATTCAATGAATTTTGGGGAGCGGTACCAACTGGAGGAGGTGCTTTCAAAAATGCAAGTGCGATTTCAATTACTGGCAACACCAAACTCTGCGGGGGAATTGCTGATCTCCAACTGCCCAAGTGCAAGTCCCAAAAAGGAGGATCATCTCGTAGCTCGAAATTAATAATCCCATTAGTACTTTCCGGAGTTGCTCTTCTTGTAATAGTTATGGTGATGTCCTATTTCTTCCTCTGTTCATCAAGAAGGAAAAGGAAAGAGATTCCGTTGAGCACATTGGCAAACAATTTTTTGCAAGTGTCATATGCTACTCTCCTAAGAGCTACTGACAAGTTCTCTTCGGCTAATTTGATTGGGGCAGGCAGTTTTGGGTATGTGTACAAAGGAATTCTTGATGATAATGATAAACATCAACTTGTTGCTGTGAAGGTGTTCAACTTGTTACGCCATGGAGGATCAAAGAGTTTCACGGCCGAATGTGAGGCTTTAAGAAACATCAGGCATCGAAATCTTGTCGAGATTATAACTGCGTGTTCAAGTGTTGACTTTCATGGTAATGACTTCAAGGCTCTGGTTTACAAGTACATGGATAGAGGAAGCTTAGAGGAGTGGCTGCATCCTCCTACTGATTTTGAAGATGTAAGAGAAGCGCCCGAGAGTTTAAATCTAGATCAAAGGCTAGAGATTGCCATTGATGTTGCTTATGCATTGGATTATCTTCATAATCATTGTGAAACACCGATAGTTCATTGTGATCTCAAGCCGAGCAATGTTCTTCTGGACAACGAGATGACTGGGCATGTTTCTGACTTTGGACTAGCAAGATTTCTCTCCCAACAAACTGGTACTAATGCTTCAGAAAATCAAACAAGTTCCATCGGAATAAAAGGAACAGTTGGTTATGCTGCTCCAGGTAAATGGTGTCCTTTTTTTCTTGGCTTTTTATCACAAATGGTCCTTCACGTTTAAGAAATTATCATGAATGGTCCTTGAGGTTTTTTTGTGACACTAATAGTCCTTAATGTTTGGACTTTTTTTATCACAAATGGTCCCTACCGTTAGAAATTCTGTTAAGTGTCTGAGGTTGGAAGATAAGTGGAACCCACATGTCCAATCACATCGTGACATGTGGATTAAATAAATAAAGAAATATTTTTTTATTATGAAAATCCATTAAAAAACCATACAATTTAGCCTCTCTCTCTCTCTCTCTCTCTCTCTCTCTCTCTCTCTTTTCCTCTACCCTCTCTCCTCCCTGTGCTTTCCCTCTCCCTCTGTTTTTTTGTTTTTTTGTTGCCTCTACAACCCAACCACCCCATGCCCACCCGCAACCCACCCCTCTCCCTATGTATATTTTGCAAAATAATCACTTTCATTTTACACAAACATTTATTCAAACAACTTAAAATAATAAAAAACAGAGGAGGAGAGCAAAGGAGGAGAGCAAAAACAAAGGGAGAAGGTAGGGGAGTTGGGCATGGGTTGCGGTTTGCGAGAAGAGATGGAGAGCAACTGTATACTTATATTTTTTCTTGCAAGTGGCAGAGGGAAAGAAAAAAAAAACAAAGGGAGAAGAGATGGAGAGCAAAGGGTGGAGAGCAAGGGCAGAGGGGGCAGAGGGGGAGAGAGACGGAGTAAGGAAGAGGATGAAAAATTGCAGAAAAAAAAATTGGAATTTTCATTAAAAATTTATTTAATTATTTTTTATCCACATGTCACAATGTGATTGGACATGTGGGCTCCACTTATCTTCCACGTCACACTTAACAGAATTTATAACGGCAGGGACCATTTGTGATAAAAAGCCCAAACGTTAAGGACTATTAGTGTCACAAAAAAACCTCAAGGACCATTCGTGATAATTTCGACAACGTCAAGGACCAAAATAAATCTTAGGAAGTTTAGTTATTTACTAACAATTGTGCTGATAATATCTTATGATGTTTCAATGGTAGAGTACGGTATGGGAAGTGAGGTGTCAACAAATGGAGATGTCTACAGCTTTGGTATTCTTCTATTAGAGATGTTCACAGGAAAGCGACCCACCGACGACATGTTTAATGGGGACCTAAACCTTCATACTTATGTTAAAATGGCTTTCCCTAATCGAGTTATGGAGATTGTAGATTCGACACTTTTTGAAGGAGGCACCAACGAGAGAAGGGTTCAAAAGATTGAGGTGTGCTTGAATTCAATATTTAGAATTGGAATTGAATGCTCTGCTGAATCTCCAACGGACCGTCTGAAGAATATCAGTGATGCTGCATCTGAGCTGCATTCCATTAGAGATGTTCTTCTTGGATAGGAACTTTTTCTTCTACGGGTTTGTGTGTGATGGGGATATTATTTTTTATGTGCTGCCTGAGAAATATTCTTGTTGTTGCTGCTAGCCTGCTACAGTAGATGGGAGTTCTACTACTACTACGACGTTTTATTTGTGTGTTTGGGCCTGAAGCCCTTAGAAATGTGATCAAAGCTATCAAACTACTGCATCTTGTGTAAATCTCTTATCTTAAATAAATCTGAAAGTACACTTGATCTTGTTCCAAATATGTTCTCTAAAGACTATAACGGCAATTTCCTAAGCCTATGCCTATTGTGAAGCAAGTTTATTCATTATTTACAAAGGGTGTAGCAGTCTTCTAAAGATAATTGCATGGTTGCAAACGGGATTTAACTTAGCGAAAAAGTATGTGTCTGAAAAATCCTCGTCCACCTTATAACTTAGACTATCGATTGTATTCAAAAATTAAAAACAACAAAAATATAATCGTGTTGTAAATGCATGAGTTGGTGGATGACCACCATACCTCTTAACATTCACCCTTTCTAATTCTATGTAACCTATACACTAAATACCATAGTTATGGGCTTGTAACTTATGAGTTGTTAATGTCTTCCTACCATTGTAAGCCTATAAATAAGAGGTCTTATCAAGATGAGAGATACAAGTTGATTGACACAAATTCTATTGTCTTTCTCTACTTTCCAATTCTCTCTACAATTTTCCCTTAGTTATATAACACGTTATCAGCACGAGTCTCTAACCACTTGAGATAGCACAGTTTCGTCTCAAGTATGAAAGCTCTTGTTACACAGGCTTATCAAATGGAAAGAAGTGCATCAACAAAAGGAAGCTGAACAACAAGATTCCAAACAGATAAGAATTATTTATTTTTATATTTTCATTTACATATCTAGTGCATATGAAATTTGATATTTTACAAAGAAATTAGCACTTTTATTATAGATATCTATCTTGTCTATCTACTTACAAGATTTCAACTGTATTTTGTTATTTGTCAAAAATTCAATATTTTCGTTAAGAGTAAAGATCAATATCAACGTGATATTTCATGTCTCCAATCTTTATGAGGTAAAGTGAGATACTCAAGAATTTCAATTCTTATATAACTAATGGAGGACAAGAAGTTCCTCAGTTCTTATTCAATCATATAAGGGACAGAGGTTCCTTAGATTTCAATCCTTATAATATAAATATTAATGGAGGACTAGAAGTTCCTCAATTCTTATTCAATCATGGAAGGGCCAGAAGATCCTTAGAAGACAAATGAAGACCTAAAGCTCTTTGATTCATTTTTCATTGGAACCAGAAGTTTCAACAATTTATTTTATTATAATATTTTATTTTATTTTATTGTATTTTACTTTTACTTGGTTCTTTTCTTTGGTTTCATTTTTATTTTATGCAAGGACCTGAAGTCCCTAAATTATTCTTATATAATTAAATAAAGACTCGAAGTCTCTTAGTTCTCAATCTTTATAATATCTATACAAGGAATTGGAGTTCTGCAATTCTTAGAAACCAAATCAAGACTTGAAGTTCTTTGATTTTCTTTAACTGGAACAAGAAGTTCCAACAGTTTATTTTATTACGGTATTTTAATTATTATTTTATTTTTCTTCTTATATTCAGTTATTTGTTTTCATTTCAATAATTTATAATTAAGGACCTGAAGTTCCTAATATGACATGAAGTTCAAAAATCTTGGAACCCGAAGTTCTAATTATGTCTAATCCAAACTGTAAGTTTCGGCAGCTTGTGCATTAAATTAAAAAAAGGGAAATTCTAGAACTTGAAGTTCTAATTGTGTCAACCTTCAAATTGATATTTCAACAAGTGCATATGTATTATGATTTTGGGTTGACAAATATACATCATGTTAAGAACTTGAAGTTTCCACATTGTTTGGATTTCAGATTTTCTATTTTATTTATTTATTATTATCGTTTTATTTTATTACCTTGAAAAATATCATATTAATACAAATTTGGACCTGAAGTTCAAACCAAATATTCTTTTCAAATTTGATATACGTATTCGAACCTGAAGTTCTAGATATATGTAAATATATATCCAAAGTTCGTCATTTTTATTGAGATTAATATTAATATGACCACGTAGTTCATATCCTGTAAAGAACCTGCAGTTCTGGCATGACATATATGATATTTTAATTGAACCTGAAGTTCAGAATCAAATTTTTTTAAAAAAAAATTATATATTTATCATGTTTTCCACAATGGAATCAAAATATTGTAACCAAATTCTAATTGGAACGTTCAAGTTCCTTGGTTCTTACTTTTAATTATTTTTATATTTAATTTGAACCTGTAGTTTAAAGCACAAAATGAGAAGATAAGACCATTCCGGAAGAATGGCATGCAAGAAATCGTTCCATAAGAACGACATGTTTTATGTACAAAAGAGTGTTCTAGAAGAACGACTTGCATTATGTACAAAATATCGTTTCAGAAGAATGACTTGGATTATATACAAAAGACACTTCCATAGGAAATGATTGAATCATCCTCATATGTATTCATTTCCGAATTATTAAATACAATGCAAATTATGAAGATTGCAAGTTGAATACATTGATAATACACTGCATAGATTAAAGTCCCAGAAGGACAATCCATTAACATGTCAATATTAATATGATGCACGCCGAATGCATTGAGCTACTTGAAGGACAATACTTATGACATGAATTAAGGTCCCCGAAGGACAATACTATTATGACATTCTTGGTATTATTTTGATGAGACCAAAATTCCCATCGTTAGGGGGAGATTTGGTTGTTCCTGAAAGAATAAAGAACGACGCGAATGATTATGAAATATATTTCTTATTGTCTCATCAGACAAATTGGTATAAAAGATAAATGCCCAAAGCATATTCAAACACAAAAAGGATTGTAAGTGAAATGACTAGAAACATATACAGACACAAAGTAAGTGACTACTAATAACCAATTTGTTGCATGCCTGAAGCATGACAGATTTATAGATTGCAAAAACTGAACTCCCCATAAAAGTTGTTGGATGCCTGAAGCATGACAGATCTATAGGTTCCAAAGACTTAATTCCTCAGAACAGGAGATTAATTGCAAAGTTTAAGCCCTACTCAAAATAACACTCTAGAAGAGGTTATGATCCAGATTCTATAAATTTTACATCTTAGAAGAGATATTTGTCCATAAGTGACAATGAAAGCCTCTGAAGTGGCACTGGTACCAGAAAATAATGAAAGCAATGAGATGCTTATAAATTATGCATGCGCATGCACATGAGAATCGTGGGATCATGAATTGATGATATATTGGTTTATAGTACGTACTAAAGTTATCAAGGGCTATACATGATGATATTGCACCACTTGTTATAATTGTCAACAAATGTAAATAAAGATTGTCCAACTGGAATAGGCAGTCCAGTAAAGTTGGATATTTCCGGAAAAAGTGCAATGATTGAACCTATAGTTAAAACACCAAAAGGATATAAAAATGTATATCTTACAAATTGGTGTTTGAGATGAAGTGAAATAAAGCACTTGATGATATGGCACAACGTTTCCCAGTAAAGACATGGGCTTATGATGGTAAACATATGCAACTATGTGTAGGGGCTTTTTTCTTCCGGCAGCAAATGGGCTGGGCTGATGAAGTTGTCCCCTTTGTCTGAGTTCGAAAATTAAGCCCCAAAATGCTTCGAAAGGGCAGCAAGGCCTTAGGAAGTATTTTGGTTATCTTCACCAACCAAAATAACAGCAACTTACAGATAATTTCTTCAGATTTACAGATAAACTTTTGAGCTTGGCATGAGAGGCATGTGGCATGAGAGCAAAATTATCATGGGTTTAGCACTTTAGGAGAGAGAGAGTTGTGGGTTCCTATGAAGGTCAAAGGTTCTAATGGAAGGGAAGAGAGGTTCTAAGGAGGCTTGGTGGGGAGTTTTGGGTGATTTTCGTAGCTTCCGGCAGCTTGGCGGAGACTCTGCCAAAGTTTCTGTCAAGCTGTCAGAACAGGGGAAGCAAAGGAAGATGGGGGGGAGAATAGCACGAAAGTTGCTGGGTTTGCAAGTGAGAGAGAAAGCTTGCTCTCTGAAGGTTGTGGGTTCTGTTGTGTTGGGTAGGAGAGGCCCTATTTATAGTTGCTGGGGTTTGTTCTTCTCCAAGAAACCCTAATGGTTTCTTCCCAACTTAGCTAAGCTTTCTTCTTCCTTTCTTCTCCTCCTTCTTGACTTACCTCATGGTGGCAAAGTCAGCTCTGCCCAATCCCACAAAATCAAAGATTTTGGGTGCTCAAGGCTTCTTCCAGCGGCTGCCTCAGAGGGGAGCTTCCCCTTTTCACCCATCTTCTTTCTCCTCTTTCTTCCTCTTTTCATGGCCAAATCTGATGAAGGAAAGGAAGTGGGTGCGCCTGTTGGTCTAAGGGATGGCATCCTTCCTTGCGTGCTAATATCCCTTGGTTCCTTGAAGGACTTTTGCTTGGAACTTGCTCCCAAGCCTCCCAGCATCCCCTTACATGTGAATTTTTTGGCCTTTCGTGGCTTTCTGCTTCAGCCAAGTGCTGAAGGCATTGGATTCCTTTCATTCAAATGGTATGGGCCTTTTAATATAGAAAACCAAGCTACTTAATAAGTGGGCTAAATTCACCAAATATTTGGGCTTTTATGGGCTATCTAAAGTAATGGATTATTTTGGTTGGGCTACCCTAGTTGAGGTAATGGGCTATTTTTTCACTAAGGTGATGGGCTATTCTCTCTTTTGTGCTTACCCACGTTTGGGCCTAAAAAATGGGCTTGAGTCCCGAGGCCCCCAAGCGACCCGAGACTTCCATTTTTCAACCCGCCGATGGGCCCCATGACAACTTGTTACCATCCATACCACAACCCACTCAAGCAAGCCCCAGGCATTTGAGTGGCTTGGGCCCACTTAAGCTTGTAGTGCAATTGGGTGTGAAATAATGATTTCCCACTTGGCATGGTTTGTTGCTTGGCATGCTTTTAATTATGACGCTTGATAAGATAATTAGCATGGATTCGCAGAGCTAAATGAATTTTTATAATTTTAATCTCAGTTTCTAGCATGATGGATTCTTATTTGGCATGGCATGCGAAGTATAACTCGTGCATGGCAGATTTTTGCGTGCTCCAAATCGAGTCTTTTCCCAATAATATATCGCTTTGGGCTAGGAATTTATCCGGGCCCAACCATGGATTTTTTGGGCCTCAACACTATGTTATGCATTTTTATGAAAAATTCATGTGTATAAAAATAACTGAAGGACTCAGAATGCCTGAAGCAAATGATTTAAAATATGATGGCTTGTAATGATCCTTGTGTGGATTAAAGTATTGTGGAAGAATATGGTATAATCGTCTTAATGAATATCTATTACAAAAGGGATATATAAATAATTTGGAAATGAGTTTACCATCATTGCAGTATATATATGAAGAATTTTGTTAGTATTCTTGAAGAGTTTACAAAGGATTCCCCTGATTTGATAAAGGAATTGGAGATGAAAAATCTAAAAAGATTATAAAGTTAAGCATATCGCCAGAAGTGATCTTTTGAAGAATACATCGGAATAAATTCTGAGAGATGTAAAATGTCATACATTACATAAATTATTGAAAGAAAATTTCTAAAGAAGTTAAGGAGCACGAAGCTCAATGTATGTATTCAAATATCATGAAATGAAAGTGATCTAATTGCCTTAGTGAGTACTTTGATTGAATTATGAGTTCAAGATCAAGTTCAATATCGTTGCAACGTATTCAAATTTTTAAAGAAGTTATCAGAATACTTAGGTCTCTTGAAGAGCCTATGACATGCTAGCATAGTATACAAATCTTTATATGAATAGCTTATTACATCATGCCATTTTATACTCTTGTCCTCGTAACGGTAACGTATGAGTTTGCTTATATTATTATTTTGATGGTATTATAGAATATGATGTTATTTTAAGAATTGTTAATGTGAAAAGATTTGTGAAAATAGTCTAGATATTTTTGGTATTACTCTAACCTCAACAGGGATTCAAAAGAATGACACACATACATCCTCCAATGATGATATTGAAGAAATGTTTATACAAAGCATTACCAAAACTTGCTCTGCAGGAGGAAAATGAGATATCAATATCATTTGTGTTGTATCTTCAAATAATTCAAGTTTGTCCTCATCGGGGGGAGTAATTCATTAGGGGGAGGATTCAACAATTTTCTACATGTAGGACATATACACCCTGTACTCTTTTCCCTTGGACTAGGTTTTTGTCCCACCGGGTTTTCCCTATCAAGGTTTTAACGAGGCAGTATAAGCACGTCCAACACCATATTAATGATCCAGAAAAATGTTGTGCTCTTTTTCCCTTTGCTTAGGTTTTGTCCCACTGGGTTTTCCGAGCAAGGTTTTTAATGAGGCAACTATGTCAATTGTATGGTGGACATCCAAGGGGGAGTGTTGTAAATGCATGAGTTGGTGGATGACCACCATACCTCTTAACATTCACCCTTTCTAATTCTATGTAACCTATACAATAAATACCATAGTTGTGGGCTTGTAACTTATGAGTTGTTAATGTCTTCCTATCATCGTAAGCCTATAAATAAGAGGTCTTATCAAGATGAGAGATACAAGTTGATTGACACAAATTCTATTGTCTTTCTCTACTTTCCAATTCTCTCTACAATTTTCCCTTAGTTATATAACAAATTGCACACTCACATGAGCTAACCCATTGTGGCACTATATAGTTATTGCCCTATCTTTCATGATTGATTTTCCTACCATGTATAATATAAAGGTGTCTTTATTCATCTGTTTAATTAATTATGTATTGAAAGTTGCAATTTTTTATGTTACTTTTGTTTGGTTCAACAAAAAATTTAAGTTGATCAGTTCATATTCATTGTTGGTGAATTATTTTGGCTGGTGAAATAATGAAGGGAACTAATAACATGTAGGTAGGTGTGCTGAATTAGTTTGGCTGGTGAAGTAATAGCCAACAAACAAATAAACAGAAAAAGAATAGCCAAAATATCTGTGTGGCAGCTCATATCCCTCACTTCCCTTCTTTACTCTCGTCGTCTCATGTGCTCTCACTCATCATACACCTTTTCTTCATATATATAGTCTTTCTTCTCCTCCTGTGCAGCCTCTCTTGATCTTACCGAATACCCGAAAGGCAGAGAGAAGACACGTCCAACCAATGTCAAGGGTATGATCTTACCGAATAACTATTCTTTCTTCTACAGCCTTATGTCATATCCACATGTCTGTAAACATGTATTTGTATTTTCATAAAGTCCATGTTGTGGAATTGTTATATGTATGACTTATGAGGAGAAAACAAATTGTATAACACAATTGTTTTCGTTTAATAACAATCCACCGAATTGAATTCAAGCAAAACAAACGTATGATTGATGCCAGAAGAAATCAACCACTGGCCTTCATCAACAAGTCGGTCCAAATTAATATTTGTACGTACATTATTGAATTTTGCTTAGGTATATTTCTTCCACCACACGTTGGTGGAAATGTAGATGAGTGAATAGTTGTTAAATTTTTGTATTGTTGCTGGGGCTGTTTCCACTCAGCTTCCTTCCTACCTCTCAGCCATATATGCTTTCAAGAGATTGTAGCCTCTGAAAACTTTCTTCTACTGTTTTGAAATGGTCTTGGTCCATATCATTCCTCCAGAAATTGGGCATTTGCGTAGATTCCACGTTTTACGTTTAGATAAAGATTCCACTCAATATAACTAGTTATCACGATAAACTGTAGTAATAGAATTTGGGGTTGTGTAATACAACACATCTAGAAAAGATTGCTGATAATAATAACAATTCTGAAATTTATCAACTAATTTTTGGTATAGTGGTAAGTAGTTGTCTCCACTTCGATAAAGAATAATATCTTAATTTGACTCGGATAAATAGGAAGAATCTAACTTTGTTATATGGATGAATTATCACGCGTATAAAAATATCACATTGTTTGCCAACAAAGTCATGGGGTGATTCCGACCAAAAAAAAGTCATGGGGTGTGTGGGAGTCAAATTCCTCCCACGGGAATATTCGCCTAAAGATTCCTTCGTCTTCTCCGCCTCTCTTTCTCCCTGCAAAACGAATAACAATAAGAGGACCACACCCGGGGGGTGTTGGCCAAAGGCCCTCCGATGCCTAAATTAGTTCAATTGATTTAGGGCAAAAAACCAATAGCTAAATAGGGTACGGAGTTTATATGTGAAAGAGGGAGAGAAAGGAGGTGGCTAGGGTTTCTCATAGATGATTTCTGCAGAGTTTCAGTAGGAGTTTAGACGTACCTCCACCCTTGTGTGTAGCTAGGTATTTATAGGAGTCTCGGGAGTTAGGGTTTCAGAGGAATAATTCCGTAGATGGAAGGGAATTATTCCTCCCCAATTTGGCGAGATTTGACTAATTAGGGATTTGATTTATTTGATTTAAATCAAATCCCTAATCAGGATAGCAATCAAATCAATACCTAATTTAATTAGGTAACTTCTCTATTAATTGAGAATATTCGTAGGAATTAAATCAATCCTCAACCTAATTAGGAATCATTCTATTTAATTGGGTAACCCCCAATTAAATTGGATAATTCCTAATTAGGTCAAATAATCCCAAATTGGAAGGAATTATCTGACCTAGGTTTACGAATTAATTAGGTTCCCACAAATGCCCCCCAGCTTCTGCATGGCGCGTGGTGGCATGTAGGAGATGTAAATCATCTGTTGGGCTGTCCAGCTGTAATTGGGCTTCCTTCAGTGAATTGGACTCATTTTGCAGATTGGGTTCCCAATTGGAGTGAGCTTTTGACTGTTCTTGGAGTTGGGTTCCTAGTAGGAATGGGCTTGCAATTCCTTCTTGACCTAGGATGCCCAACATGTATAAATGCAGGGCTTCTCTTCACTCTTCTTCACATCGCAAACTTAACTTCTCTACTTTCTAGCTTGAGAGAGATCTTGGAGAATTTGTACTGCTTGTCGAAGAGAGGAGTCGCCGTGCATCCCAAGGTAAGTCGAGCACATATGTTTCTTTTTCTTCATCTTTTCTTCTTTTTGCTTCGAGGATCAACTAGGGGAAGCCCGGCTAGTCGTCGTGACAGGCGATGGCTGGTAATGGGCGGCAGCTGTGGTACAGTAGGTGCGCGCAGGTGGACCATCTACTGCTTGTCGTCGCAGGTCTGGGCTGAAGCATGCTTGGCCTCATGCGTTGCAGGACTCGTTTGCTGGGCAAGTATCGGGAGGAAGTTGGTGGTCTGCCCCCTGCCCAGGATGTTGGGGAGATGGAAGCAGAATGGTTCAGACTCTGATGATCTGCCCAAAGGAAGGCTGATGTCAAGTCTCCAAGAAATGGAGTTGCGACTTCGCATGCGAATGATGTGTCTCCGTTGAGGAAGAAGCCAAAGTCTCATTCTGCTGAGAAGACTCAAGTGTGGTCTGTTCCATCATCATCTGCCAGGGTCCAACATCTTGTCGACGCAGATAGCAGGAAGGTTGGTGAAAATCATGATCTGCTTCGTGAGGCAACCCGTGCCTGATCTAGTCCTGCGGAGCGTCAAAGAGATGCCGATATTCCTCCTCAAAGTTCGAGTCGTCTGCATCAGTCAAAAGATTGAGGTCGAAGCGGGAGGTCTGCTCGTGACCCAGTTGTTGAGACACGGGCCGTCAAGTGCGGAGTTGATTCTGCCTCATTGACTCCTTTGCAGGCGAGGTTG
Organism: Prunus kanzakura; assembly: GCA_020521455.1. Classification (NCBI taxonomy): domain Eukaryota; kingdom Viridiplantae; phylum Streptophyta; class Magnoliopsida; order Rosales; family Rosaceae; genus Prunus; species Prunus kanzakura. Next base: position 233,094 of record BPUM01000931.1, read on the forward strand.
GTGGAGGCTAAGTAGATGAGAGAGTCGTCTGCCCGGGCAAAGGGTTCTCTTTCAGCGTCGGCGGTTGATCCCAAGGTGAATAAGTCCAGCCCTGTAAGAGATGTATGCGTGTCTGATCTGCTCAAGACGAACTTCTTATCAAACCCATCCTCCTGTGCTGAGTTGGTCGATCACATCCGTCAGGCCGGTGATCTTGGCACATTTTCAAGTCTTTCCTTGGAAAATCAAAGGGAAGTGTCACTTCACTTGCTTCAAAAAGGGACTGGTTTTTACTGCTGAGACTATCCGGAACTCATCTGCTGGAGAAGAAGAATGTTGAACTGGCCAGTAAGCCTTCTGCCGAGCAGGTCCGTTATGAGAAGAAGACGTCTGATCTGAGGGCAATGATATCAGAGCTGAAAAGCTCCTTTGCTGAGAAGGATTCCGAGCTCAACTCTTCTACTGCTGATTTGGCTAGTCGAAAAGATGTCTTCTTCCGTCTTGAGTGCAGGAATGCTGACATCTCCCATAGCTATGATAAGCTCCTGGCTAGGTTTCGTGCTCACCACAAGTCTGAAGCCACCGTAGACGCGTACAAGTTGGGCTACCTGCACTGTGCGGATGGGGCTGCTCCTCTTTATGCAATTGAAGATGTAGACATCGAGACGCTCTGCCCTGACTTGTTCTGTGTGCAGGGAGGAACTGAAGAGCAGGTAGTTGGAGCGGATGCGGTTGAGGAGGGTGAGATGATGGCAGATGTCGCGGAGCAAGCAGGCGAAGCTGCTGAAGGCATGGCTGATCAGGCGGGTGCAGAGGAGACTGCAGATCAAGGGCCTCCTGCTGGCGTTTCGGAGTAGATGAAGTCTCCTTTACTTATTTTCAGCATTTGTAGTCTGCTTTCTTGTTTAGAATAATTGGTCTTATTCGACCATCTCCCTTTTGTTGAACTTGGCCGGTTGGTCAGCTTGCTATGGAAATTTAAGTTATTTTTCAACTTCAATTTGCATGTTGGCTTGTGAACCGTCTGAGTAACCAGCCTGTACTTTGATTGCGCATCTTCTTTTGGAGATTCACAACTGCCAGGGTCCCCCTTGAGGGACTCCGGGCGTGGTCTGCATATGATGTAGGTAAATTCCTGGCGAACCCTGCGTCTCCCGAAGGACGCTTCTTATGGGCTGCGTCTCCCGAAGGACGCTTTGGTCGTCGCCCTGCGTCTCCCGAAGGACGCTGCTTATGGGCGACTGTGTGACTATCCTGCCTCCCTTAGGAAACGGATAGGAACCTGGATACCTCCCTTAGGAAATTCCTGGCGCACCCTGCGTCTCCCGAAGGACGCTTCTTATGGGCTGCGTCTCCCGAAGGACGCTTTGGTCGTCGCCCTGCGTCTCCCGAAGGACGCTGCTTATGGGCGACTGTGTGGCTATCCTGCCTCCCTTAGGAAACGGATAGGAACCTGGATACCTCCCTTAGGACGTCTCCCTTAGGAAATTCCTGGCGCACCCTGCGTCTCCCGAAGGACGCTTCTTATGGGCTGCGTCTCCCGAAGGACGCTTTGGTCGTCGCCCTGCGTCTCCCGAAGGACGCTGCTTATGGGTGACTGTGTGGCTATCCTGCCTCCCTTAGGAAACGGATAGGAACTTGGATACCTCCCTTAGGAAATTCCTGGCGCACCCTGCGTCTCCCGAAGGACGCTTCTTATGGGCTGCGTCTCCCGAAGGACGCTTTGGTCGTCGCCCTGCGTCTCCCGAAGGACGCTGCTTATGGGCGACTTATGTGTAGGCAGATGAGACATTCTGGAATGAGATGATGACTGTGGGCAGCCAGACCGGCAAATGATGTTTCTCTAGATGAATCGTTCCACATCGGCTTCTTTAGTAGAGCATAGAGCTTCGGCCTCGATTCATTTAGTAAAGTAGTCGGTGGCGACGATCATCATGCCCTTTTTGGCAGGCGCCGGTGGCAGAGGACCCACTAGGTCAATGGCCCATTGCATGAATGGCTATGGACTGTTTTGTGGATGGTAGACTTCGGCAGGCAAGTTAGGAATTGGCTTGTATCGCTGGCAGCGATCACATTTCTTGACATATTCAGCGGAGTCGTGGCGCATGGTAGGCCAGAAGTAGCCTATGTTTAGAGCCTTCTGGGCGAGTGATCTGCCCCCAGAGTGGTTGCCACACTCGCCGTCGTGAATCTTGCAAAGGACCTCGAGCGTTTGAGGGTACTTTATGCAGGTAAGATGAGGGCCGGAGTATGATCTGCGGACGAGCTTGTTGCTGTGCATGTAGTATCTCGCGGCTTTCTGTTGGACTTTTCTAGCTTCGGACTTGTCCGTTGGTAGATTTCCATTCATCAAGTAGTCGATGATGGGGTGTTGCCAGCTGGGGTCCTCGTCAATCTACATTGCTTCGATTAGCTCTATTTCTTTAATGCTTGGTCGGTCTAGGTGTTCGACCGGGATGGAGCGTCTGAATTGGGTATCCAGCGCGGACCCTAGGCTTGCCAGGGCATCGGCATGTGTGTTCTCTGCTCGAGGCACTTGTTGGATGGTGAAGGTAGGAAACGCCTTTAATAGTTCTTGGACTTTATCAAGGTACAAGATCATCCTTTGGTGCTTCGCCGTGTATTCACCTGATGCTTGATTTGTGATCAACTGAGAATCTGAGTAGATGGCTAGCTTCTTTATCGCTAGCTCCTTTGCCAAGCGCAGGCCAGCGAGTAATGCCTCGTATTCTGCTTCGTTGTTCGAGGCCTGGAAACCAAGTGTGATGGCTTGCTCCAACAGGGTTCCATCCGGAGTGATAATGACGACACCTGCTCCTGCTCCTTTTTGGTTCGACGCTCCGTCTACGCGCAACTGCCACATGTCTATGGGTTGGCCAGGTTCTGCGGAGGTGCCGTCTGCTCTTGAACTTTCCTTTGATCAGCTTCTCTTCTTCGGCTGATGAGGTGGATTCTGCCACGAAGTCTGCTAAAGCCTGGGCTTTTATCGCAGTTTTTGGCCGGTAGAGAAGATCATACTGGCTTAGCTCTATAGCCCACTTCATGAGTCGCTGAGAAGCGTCAGGGCTGTGAAGTATTGATCTCAAAGGAAATTCGGTCATGACGATGACTCGATGAGCTTGGTAGTAGGGTCGCAGCTTTCTCGCGGAAACTACAAGGGCCAAAATGAGCTTTTCCAATTTTGGGTAGCGAGTCTCTGCATCGAGGAGAGCTTTTGACGTGTAGGATACCGGATGTTGGGCCCCTAGTTCTTCTCGGATGAGAGTTGAGCTAACGGCCGAGTTGGACACTGCCAGGTACACGAACAAATCCTCGCCTGGGACTGGCTTTGAGAGCAGTAGGTTCCTCTCTCGATGATGAAAGAAGTTTTCGCCTTGTCGTCCTCGTGCATCAGGATTTGATTATAGCCGGAATAGGCGTCCATGAAGCTGAGCAGCTGATTACCGGAGGTTGAATCCACGAGTTGGTCGATTCTCGGCAACGGGAAGTTGTCTTTAGGGCATGCCTTGTTGAGGTCGGTGTAATCGACGCAAACTCTCCATTTGCCCTTTTCTTGTTTCGCCACCAGAACAACGTTGGCTAGCCACTCTGAATAGGAGACCTCTTCAATGAAGCCGGCGGCTAAGAGCTTGTCGATCTCGGCTTCAATGATTGTGACCTGCTCTGGGGCGAAGTTGCGTCTCTTATGTGCCACTGGCTTGCTAGCAGGGTTGACGTGGAGTCGATGACAGAAGATGTTTGGGTCGATGCCTGGCATGTCTGACGGTGACCACGCAGACATGTCCTTGTTGTTCTGGGGGAAGGTGGTCAGCTCCACCTTCTCGTTTGGGCTTAGGCGCGAGCCGATCCGCGTTTTTCTGTCTGGCTGGTCAGGATGCAAGAGTATTAGCTCGACGTCCTCTTCGGGTTTCCATCCTTCTTCAGGAGAGACCTCCGGACGGATTTCCTCGACTCGGTCCTGATGCTTTGATTGCTATAAGGGGGTAGCTATTCCCTTCCCCTTTTGGCCTGCTCGGTTGCTAGGAGCGGGATCTAGCTGTTCTACTCCCTTCAGATCTGCCTGGTTCATAGGGAGGAACTGTGTTGGCTTGCTTTTCTTCAGCCCTTGAGCTGAGCATTTCCTCGCCATTGCCTGGTCGCTGTTGATCTGGCCGACACCGCCCCCAGGAATTGGGTAGCGGATTTTCTGATGTGTGGCGGAGGTGATGGCGTTGATCTTTCCGATCCATGGTCTGCCCAGGATGCCTTTGTAAGGAGAGACTTCGTCAATCACCATGAATGTTTGGGAGCTGATTATAGGTGGGGAGTAGATGTCGAGATCTATTGTGCCCACGGTAATCGTCGTTGCGCCATTGAAGCCAGTCAGCGACCTGGCTGATTTGTTGATCTTTGTTTGTAGGCCCATCTGCTGGATGACCGCCAGTTGCAGGATATTGGCCGCGCTGCCTTCGTCCACATGGATCCGGTCGACCATGGCCGGAGTGATTTGAATGCTGACGACAAGGGCGTCGTTGTGTGGCATATCGAGGCCGATCAGATATTTCTTCTGGAAGTCGATCACAGGGTCATCCTCCGCCGGTGGAAGGTCGGTCGAGACTTGGGAGACCACAATGGCCTGTTTGATCTTCCTCTTCTTTTCTTTGCTGGTCAGCCCAGATTCCTCGGAGTCGGCTAGGATTGTGTTAATCCTTATGACCTTCTGAGGTGGCTCCTTGGCGGCGTCGCGATCCTCAATCCGCTGGATGGCCTGCTTCGCGATGAACTCCGTGCAGTGACCTTCTCTCACGAGTTCTTCAAGGTGCTGAACTCGTCGTTCTTTTGGCCTGCCCTCTTGGTCGGTTGACCTTCCTGCTTAGTAGACTTCTTTGCGGCGATTCGATCGTCATCCCAGAGCGCATAGCGTTCCGCGGTTGCGAAGACCTCTGCCAGAGTCTGGCTGGGAGCGATAGTCAGCACGCGGTATAGGTCGTGTTCAGCTGGAAGGCCCTTCTTGAAAGCAGAGGAGGCGATCCAGTCGTCACATCCTACGATGTTGGCCTTTTCTGCTTTGAATCTCTTGATGTAGTCTCGAAGGGATTCGTCGGACTTCTTGCGTAGGTTGAACAGGTGGTCGGGGTTCTTCTTGATTGTCCGGTAAGACGTGTATTCTTTCGCGAAGACGTATGCCAACTCTTTGAAGCTGCTGATCGACCCAGATGGTAGGGGTGGAACCAGTCCTGAGCTGCTCCCCGCAGGGTCATCACAAACACCTTGCACATCAATGCGTCGTCGGCCTTGTGGAGGATCATGACACTTTTGAAGTGTTTTAGGTGGCTCTCGGGATCGGAGTCTCCTTTGAAGGGCGTAAACGAAGGCGTTGAGAACCGCTTCGGGGGAGCCGCCTGCTCAATTTCGACGGTGAAAGGCGTCGAGTTTGCTTGGTCCATCTCCTTACACAGGGCATCTTTGAAGTTCCCACCGGCTTTCAAGTCTCGTAGTTGGTCACTCACAAGCTTCTTGACGTCCTCTGCACGCATTGCTGGTTGGACACGTCGGCGACCTTCGCGATTGGGACGACGCTGATTGACCTCCTCATTGATTCGCAAGGTTCGAGCTTCTTGGCTGTGTTGCCTAGGCGGCGTGTTGATGGACTGCGCTTGCGAGTGATTCTCCGCAGCTTGTCGACGAGAATCGGTCCTTCGAGGGTGAGCAGCGGAGCGCCTTTCCTCGCGGTTCTCACCGTGAAGGTTGTCAGGTTGATCTCCATGGGAGCCTTGCCTTTGAAGAATGTTCCTCGATGAGTGAACAGCAGAGCGCCTTTCTTCACGATCCTCATTGTGATGGTCGTCAGGCTGATCTCCCTGGGAGCCTAGCCCTTGAGGAGCACTCCTCTGCGGGCCTAGGTGGTCACGGACGTGGAGTCGTGGGCCCTGCCTTCCTCGCACGATGCTCTGAGTGTGGCTTGCGGATGCTTGTGACATGTTGGCGAGCTGATCACGTTGTTGTCCCTCTCCTTGTCTGCCCATGCCTGCTTGACCTGTTTGGCGCCCGTCGATCTGCCTGTTGGCGCAGTCGTCCATCCTTCTCTCTTCGCCCAGTTGTCCAAGGCCAAGGTTTTGAGTTAGATTGATTTGGTTGAGAAGCTGCCTCATCAAATTGCTTTGGTCGTCCATTCTCAGAGCTAGCTGGTCAACTCTCAAATTGAGGTCTGCTTGACTTCGTGGATCGGGAGGAGAGAAGTGTGTGGAGCCCAACTGCATACGGGCTAGGGCTTCATTGGAGGTGTACGCGGGAGCATGTGTCGAGCGCGGATGCAATGGAGGGAATGGATGAAGTTGCTCCAAGATCAGGCCTAAGTCAGCGGTGGTGACGAGTCCACTTTGATGGGAGGTTTCACCATGCTCGGCGGTGGAGCCACGAGGGTGGCTAGATCCGGTCACGGGGCCTTAGGTTGACATGGCGACGTTGAGGTAGCCGTGATAGGAGGTTGCAGGCCTTGCTTTAAAGGACCATGCGTCGGGTTGACCGACGGATCGTGGATCAAGTTGACCGGAGAAGCTATTAAGTATGCATTATTAAATAAGGCATGTGCAATATTTTCATAATAAAATATTCATTATGAATATGCATTAATTCAAAATGAATATTAATTGTTTAATATTTATTAAGAACATATATTAACTCAAAATAAATATTAAATATTAATATTATAATTATGAATTGTAAATGAGGGAATAAGAAACTGTCCCTGTATATGCGCGGAAGCCATTGTTGGTTTGAGGAAGGAGCGGCTAGCAGCTCCAGCACGTGCGGCGCCATCTCCAGCGGTGCCATGGACCGTGACAGGGTGCTTCACGAAACCCACCGGTTTGAGCCCCTTCGTTCCAGCGATGGTGACGGTGTCGCGAGATGGAGGAAGGATCGTTGCCATGAATGCTGTGCAGAGATGGCTCGTCGGCGACTCTACGGCGTCGACGGGCGTCTTCCTTCATGGGTTCTGCAAATCGGAGGCCGGCGAGTCCGCTGGTGTTGGCGGTGACGCAAGGCAACACCGGGAAGGTCCCCATCCATGCTGGGCCGTGGCTGTCATCTTCTCCAAAGCTTCGTCGGCGAGGTTCCAGCGTCTGGTCATGGAGTTTTCCATCGGCATCTGCAATTTGGACACCCACGAGTGCGATGGTGTTGTCCGTGTGGCTAGGCGACGAGCGGAAGTCGTCGACTCGTGAATGGCAGCGGCTGGAGAATTTCTCCGATCGCACCTGGGTTGTCTCCATGGCGGCTAGTGACGGCACGGGCCCCTGGGCTTGGAGGTCGAAGACCGGTGTTCATGGTGGAATAGGCTGCGTCGTGAGTGGTGGCAGCGGTGGTCGACGCAAGCGACGGAGCAGGCTGTTGTTTTCTCCATTTTTCCCCCTCTGTGTCCAGGCAAAAGGTTGTTTTTTTTTTTTTTTTTGTTTTATAAACAGAGAGGAAAACGGCCCTTGGGTGCCTAGAGAAAATTTTGCCAACACACAATTCACCATGTTTTTCGCAGTGGAGCCTTTCACCATGGTGATTTGAGGGTTTTGGATGAAACCGATGATGGAAAGGAAACTGATTTCCCTTTATTTGGATTCGAGAGCATCGCATTGAGTATATCTCGAACCTCTCAATGAAAGCACCAATTTGTGGGAGTCAAATTCCTCCCACGGGAATATTCGCCTAAAGATTCCTTCGTCTTCTCCGCCTCTCTTTCTCCCTGCAAAACGAATAACAATAAGAGGACCACACCCGGGGGGTGTTGGCCAAAGGCCCTCCGATGCCTAAATTAGTTCAATTGATTTAGGGCAAAAAACCAATAGCTAAATAGGGTACGGAGTTTATATGTGAAAGAGGGAGAGAAAGGAGGTGGCTAGGGTTTCTCATAGATGATTTCTGCAGAGTTTCAGTAGGAGTTTAGACGTACCTCCACCCTTGTGTGTAGCTAGGTATTTATAGGAGTCTCGGGAGTTAGGGTTTCAGAGGAATAATTCCGTAGATGGAAGGGAATTATTCCTCCCCAATTTGGCGAGATTTGACTAATTAGGGATTTGATTTATTTGATTTAAATCAAATCCCTAATCAGGATAGCAATCAAATCAATACCTAATTTAATTAGGTAACTTCTCTATTAATTGAGAATATTCGTAGGAATTAAATCAATCCTCAACCTAATTAGGAATCATTCTATTTAATTGGGTAACCCCCAATTAAATTGGATAATTCCTAATTAGGTCAAATAATCCCAAATTGGAAGGAATTATCTGACCTAGGTTTACGAATTAATTAGGTTCCCACAGGGTGATTGAGAGAGTGAAGCCCCCATCAGCTTCCAATACAATGACAGCGTCTGCATGATGTATGGCTAATTCTTTGCAAGTGACTAATGGAAGCAAGTCAAAGTTTTGTGTCTTTGGAAAGCAAGTCAACCGTGGCTGATCGTAATGACTGGGACTTGGTTAAGCGCATTACTCAATCTTTCACAAAATGCCCTCAACTACTATTCAACATAATATGATCTTTCACAAAAATAACAACACTAAACATAACTTTTTAGTTTATTACCTAAACATTCTTTTAAAAACCTCAATCAAATATGTAGGGCATTTTGGTCCAACTTGCTTTTAAACACCCTTAAATCCATCATTTTTAATCCAAATTTACTTCATAAAATACCCACACTCATTCTATAGCATAATATTATTTTTTACTATTTATGAAAAATAATCTTAAAGTTTCGGGTTATTATAGTTCATGTCAGATCCACCGGCTCCAAATTTTTTACCCTTGGAGAACATTGTCATCCCTACTCCTAGTTTGTTTTTCGAAATGAACTTTTGAGGGCACTGGATATGTGATCGCCCTAATAAAACTGAAAATCAGGATATATATATTTAGAGAGAGGTTTATTAATTATATTTTGATTAGTTTTTAGAATTGGAATTGCATGTTTTGCTAAATCCCCAACATATTGCTTGAAGAATATAAACGATGCTGTGTCTGAGCTGCAGTCCATTAGGAAATCCCAAAGGTGAATAACCCTCCGTTTGGATGAGAGAAAATAACTCGAAATTTAGCTAAAATTCGGAAATTTAAGAGGAGAAATTGACAATTCCCTTGTTTGGCAACTTAAGAGTGGAATTTATTAAATGACGCATGGAAAAAACCGTGGAAATTGAGGCATCAAATTCCCGAGTTTAATTTCCACTAAAATAGGCTTCATTTCATAATTTTCATGATGCCATTTACAAAATTTAATTTCCACATAAATCCAAACACTGATATTTTCAATTGCTAGAAATTGAAATGATGGAAATATAAATTCCGACATTTTAGAATTCTATGTAATTTTCAATTACTTCATCAAACGGAGAGTAACTGTTTTAATGGAGTGAAAGAGAAAAGCTGCCTCGTGAATATGAGCCATCGGATTCAGATGATATAGAATTGCTGATTTATAACCAACGGTTGAGAATGCTAGTTGCCATGTGGGAAATGCATAACAATAAACTTGTGGCAAATGCATAAATATAGGAAAGGAAAAAGATACATCGACAAAAGTGTGTGTTATTTAAATTTTAATAAACTATTGTTTGCGAGTTTTGAGATTCATTTACAAGATTTTAGTTTAAATACCAACATTTTACTTTATGTACAACCAAACAATTCGTAGCTCATCCTTCCTATGCAGGCATCGTTTCCGGTCAGACTCCAGCCGCCACTGTCTACTACTGGCGACAATTACCAGTCTGTACCCTGCCAACCACCATCATCTTAAGGAAAAAAAATCACATATTGTGTGGCATTGGTGGTATTTGAAATCACATAAGAGATCGTGGCCTCAAAAAAAAATTTCTAATGTTTTGGAATGGTTTTGGTCCTTCGAGTTTCTAGCATTTGTGTAATTATATTGTAACAACACTAGATGTGACAACAATATTTTTGATACAAGCAATATTGGAGAAGAGAGAATCGAACTTAGGACCTCGAATGCAGGGTAATAATATCTGAGCAAATGAAGTCTGTATTGGAAAAAGCAAGTCAAAAGAGGTTGTTCATAACTTGTTGGACTAGTAATTATTCATCTAGAAATTGAATGGACGTGGAATGTCTGAGTCAGCAGTCATATAAAGTGATACAGAATTGTGGTTTTAATTTGTAGCACAAGGTAGCATAATTGTTGGCATTTTGCGTAGATTGCAAGTTTACGTCTAGACAATAACCAATATAATGGCCTCATTCTTAAGGGTGGGCATCAATCGGGCCAAATCAATAAAACCGATTGAATCAAATTGTAATTATCAATTTAGTTTGGTTTTGACTAAAAATAAGTCAGACGGTTTAAAAATTAAATCAGACCGTATATGGCTTGGTTTGGTTTGATTTTGAGCTTTTGTAAATCAGTCTAAACCAAACTGAATAGTTTATGTGTATATTTATTTATTTATATTATATTTTACATGGGTAATATTCTAATTAGGTAATAACTATATATGAATATTTAAATTGAGCTAAATTAGTTATTGATATTTGAAGTTTTATGGCATGTGGAGCTTTAGGATGGTTTCATACTCTAGAAAATTTAAGTAGCGAGCAAATTGTTAATTTATTGGTAGTAATTGGTCTAACAATGTTGAAAAATACAAAAAGAAAGAAAATTGGGCTTAGGCTCAATCTGCAGAACCAAACCGTCTTAAATTGGTTTGGTTTCGTTCGATTTCCTTCATGACTTTTGTTAAAATCGAACCGAACCGAACCGTTATATTGTAATTTATTTGACCGTGACTTTGAGGTGAAACCGATCCAATTCGGATCATACCAACCCCTACTCATTCCTGCAAATGTTTCCAATTGCTTCATCCTCATCAATCTCGATTTTTGACAGGGCCCGTCCCGAATATCCTGGGAATCCGGGACGAATCCCATCTTTTCCGGCACCACTAGATGCCGGGCCCACATTTAAAATTGAGACTTCTGCCAAAATTTCGGCAGAGTTTCTTAGGAAATTTAACAATGCCCAAAACTTCGACCTACACACAAGCAAACATAAAACACAATCGGCAGCATGCAGTTAACATTCAATAGTCAATAGTATATGGCCTCTGGCCACACACATACACCCTAGCATGCGTAGTAACAGAGCAGCTAAATGTGAATTACTACATCAAGTAGTTATTAACAGAAAGAGATGAAGACCTATACTACAGAGGCGCACGATTGAACGTCTGCAGGAGTGGATTCCGCGACCCTTCTGGGGCGAATATTGTCTGGGGGGCGCAAAACAAAAAATATGTGAGTGGACAAAACAAAAATTTATTTATAATTTCCAAAACAACATAATATCCCCACCGTTAAAAATAACGCACAAAAACATACACGATTTCAAACTTATAATTCGATTAGAAACCAACCCTAATTTTCCTCTTTCCGGACTTACACCCTAACCCTCATCATCAAAACCTTAAAATCATCATGTCACTCTTTACATTCCTTATTCACCGCAAATATAGTATTATAATCACTTAAGCATATATCTATAAGTATAAGTTCATATATATATCCAGTCATATACGTAATTAAACATCTTGAAACCAATTGAAAGATGTAGTATAATTATGCATATACGAATATATATATATATACAAGTACATAATATTTAATACACTACTTATGACAGGACCCGACCCAAATTCCACTTTGGAATCCGAGCCAAACCCTGTGCGTGTCCGACACCTGGCAAGTGCCGAGCACAAAAGACCTAATTGCCCTTCTAGTCAAAATTCAACCAAAACTAGGGTTTGACTTCTGCCGAAAATTCAGCAGAGTCTCCCCTTAAATTGGACCAATCCCCAAGGTACACTTGTCAAACATGCATATAAAAATATACACCAACTGCCAGTATACAAAAGTTTACATACTAACAGTTAGACAAGTGTTCTAGGGCAATATCAGAGCTCTACACAGATTAGATTACAAGTATAAAATAATTAAACAAGACCCTACGTTGTCAAGGAATGTGGCGGAAGATGGACTCGGCCCGGTGGTGGCGCACTGACGCACGACTACTGCCTGGGGGCGTAAAATATTAAAAAGGTGAGTGGACCAAAAACAAAGTTATAGAAAATAGTATAAGAACATACTAACCCCACTGTAAAATCAGTTATGAAACTAAATCATCTCTTATCTATATAATACTTGTACTGAAATCAATGCATTCATATTTATATCTATAGAATCAATCATACTCTTAATCAAACATTAAGTCCTTGAAAACATTGAAATCAAATTTAATCTACCACCTAGGTGTACCCATTTATTATTCCGTCAATTCCTTGTAATCCGTCAATTCCTCTAGTTTCCGTCAATTCCTTACGTTTCCGTCAATTCCTTATGTTTCCGTCAATTCCATCCTCGTGCCACCAGAGTGACACGTCCTAGCAGACCTTGGGAAACACAAGGCCGCCCGAGCCGCAATCCTCGCGGGATTCAGGGGACATTTGGTTCATCTGAGCCGCGGTGTCTAGCATGCTGACCTACCCGAAGGCAACTAGATGTCTGTCGACATCAATATAACCGAAGGCAACCTTATTTCCGAGGCAACATTTATTATACTGAAGGCAACCTTAATAAATCTTGGGTACCTATGGTGGTTTAAATTAAATGTATATAAATAATTCTGAAAAAAAAAATTTAAAGTTTATAAAACTATTTATAAAACTATTCCTTAAATCCTGCTGCCATTTAATCTGATAATACCTCATTTCTGACTCTCAAAATCCCTTTTATTATGTTCAACTAGGCAGCATATAAATAAACAGAAATGTTTAAATCTATCAAGTCATGCTAGAAAAGCTGTATTCAGTAAAACTTATTCAAGATCAAATAATGAAATAAATCATATAAATTCATTTATAAAAATAAATAGTCCACTCACAGATACTCTGAGCTAGTTGGACCCTTTGAAGGTCCCTCTTGCGAGTCACCTGGTGCCCGGGTGCCTGAATAACCATCATAATCTTTTATTAATAACTCCGCTCAATAATATAATATTTAAAATAAAAACACTGACCCCCGACTCCTAAAAGTGCGTGCATCACTTTAAAGATCATTCCTACGCCCACAATAGCTTTCCTCTCAATGGGCATGACTTAGAACCAACTCGAGACTCAAAAGCGATAAGGTCCTAAAAAGTCAACTCGGGACCCCGTGGGGTCCACGACCTCCAAATTCTGATCCGATCATTCCTAGAGGTTCCAATATGCCTAGGACAGACGTCCCGAGAGTTTGGTCTTAATCGGACGGTCGGATTGCTCACGATCGCACGATCGAACTGACAGACGATTTTTTCGTAATCCTAGCCCGAGGGTTGGCCTTTTCGGAGTATCCAGGACTCCGATTAACGATCCGTCGAATCCTACAAGATCCTAAAATTACCTAGATCAACATACTCCAGTTTGACTACGATCCAACAGTCTGAACGTATTGAACCCGAAAATCACACACTATGCGAGATCCGTTCGGGGGTTCAAACGTTATCCGAATTGAGATCCGCGAATTCCTACGCGCTCGTGAGGACACGAGGATTATTCTAGGACCAAGAGTGTCCCCTGTTACCTGGCCCACACGCCGCCCACGCGCGGCCGGCGCGTGGGTGTGCCTAACAATTTCCGGTGGCCGGATTTTCTCCAAATCGTCGGCCCAAACTCCTATCCTAGGTAATACACCCTATTTGGAACCACTTTTGTTCTTGGACTATGGCCAAAAAGTGGCCGAAAGTGGCTGAAACTAAGCTCTCAAACTCGGCAGAATTTCAATTCGAAATCTAACCCTTCAAACCTCAAAATTTCTCAAATCCTACCCAACCAACAGCTAGAACACGAAAAATAGTTGAAAATCCATACCTCACTCGTTCGATTTGGTGGCCGGAGGACGGCGTACGATGCCGGCGAATTTTCAAACGAAAACCGACGATTTTCGTGGTTTACCGACGAAACCAGGGCGGCTGGAGGTCAGGGAAGACGTCGGATGGCTGGGAGGGGTGACGCCAGTCAGATCCTGGTCGGTCCGATGCGAGGTGGTGGTTTGCTGGTTTGGAGGGTGTCGGCTGGGCTGGTATCGGGGAGAGAGAGGATAGATGCGGGGAGAGAGAGAGTGAGGAGAGAGAAGGAAGAAATCAGATTTTTAAATCTGATTTTCCAAAATCACAATTTTGCTCTTTTTCGTAATTTGCTCGTATTTTCCTTATTACAAGTCTGATTTGAGTCCACTACGTCTCTACGGACTCGTTTCGTCGCGCTCTACGCAACGGTACAAGCGAAATTTTGAAATTCTTCCCTGGTCAAAAAGTCAACTTAAAACCTAATAAAATATTCTAAGGGTATAATCGTCTTTTACTCTATTAAATTATTAATTAAGGTTTGGGTTGTTACAACTTAGGTACCGGGGGAAACAATCTAACCGGGAGATTGTTTGGCTAGCCTGCATGATTTTCCTGTTTCTATCCTGCATCTACGGTTGAGCCGTCCAATCGGGGGACAAAACTTGACAGCACACACGTAGAAAATTTCCAACGCCACGTGTGGCTCCACTCTAAGTCCTACGCACTCAGACTACATCATCACACACCGGAATTCTCCAACGCCACGTGTGATGATTCTTAACAAATCACAGGGTCTCACCCGCCGGAATATTCCAACGCCACGGCCGATAGTTACATATTTTCCCACACGCCGGAAATTCCAATGCCACGTGTGAGAAACCTAATATCTAGGGGATGGTACTTAACTTAGTGTAATTATATATATATATATATATATAAAGGGCCATTCTCCATTGCGAATTCCATTGATGCAGATTCAATACGGATTTCTATTTTGATCCGTTAGATGGCTTGGGCGGTGGAGATTCAATACAACAAACAAGACATAAAAAAAAAAAACCATATCTGACTTTGCACCGCCATTTGAGAACAAAGAAACAAAATACCACTCATCCCATGCTTTCTCTTTCTCATTTCATCTCCTCAATGTTCGATTTTTTTCATATCTCTTTTTTAGTCAAAATATATCAATGGAGGAGGTATGGCAAATGGGGCATGGACTATCTTACCCATTGTGATTGCAATTAGAAGGGTTGGCTTCCTTGTTTGATTCACTGGAGTGGAGATGGATCCCTTGTGAACAAAATCATGCAGCTCAAATTGGTCTCGGAGCAGTGGTTGTGCAAACTGATCAGCAAAAGACCACTATTCTTCCCCGTGCTTTTCTGAGTTCTCTTCCCACCTGAAGAGTTTTCCCAAGCTTTACTCCATACCAATAGCTCAAAGAACATAAATTTAGAACCAAAATATATCACACCAGACTAAATTGAAGTGAAATCGCTGACAGCAAACAAAAGCTTCTCCCACAAACAAAGAGTTAATTTTTCTCTGGTTTTTTTTTTTTTTTTTCTAACACAATTGGGTTTAGTTTTTTTTTTTTTTTTTTTTGGTCTGAAACAGGGGTTTGCTTCTTAGACAATGATTTCTGAGATGAGTTTTTAGAGCTGATTTTTTCAATAATTTATGGGTTTTTTTCTTTCTTTTATGTCATTGTTTATTGAATCCCTAATATATATTGACTCAAAACAAGAGCTGAAAAATTGAACATGGAGGAGATGATATGGGAAAGAGAAAGCATGGGCTGAGTGGTCTGTTGTTTCTCTGGTTCTCAAATGGCGGTGCAAAGTCAGATATTGGTTTTTTTTTTATGTCTTGTTTGTTGTGTTAAATCTCCACCGCCCAAGTCATCTAATGGATCAAAATAGAAATCCATATTGAATCCGCATCAATGTAATTCGCAATGGAGAAAGGCCCTATATATAAATATATATATATATCCCGAATTATGTTCACTCATAACTTGGCAATCATCACCGTTCATCATCAAATAATTCCGACTCTTAAATCTCAAATCACTACTACAAAAAGGGCAAAAGACGACCAGTAAACAACGACGGTAGATCAAAAAACCGTCGTTGTTTTTTAAAAGACGACGGTAATAGAAACCCGTCGTAGAAACATACTTTAAACACCTAAAAAACGGCCCACGTATAGATATTTTGAAACCACGACGCACAAAATTAAAAAAGCGTCGTCTTATTACAAAGGTATTTTCAGAGTTAAAATCTGAACCTAAAAACAACGACTGCATCTATGAAATCACCGCCGTAAAAAGTAAAGATGACGATATAAAAATAAGACGCCGTGTTAATTAATTAATAAACACGACCCAATTTTCTTAGTCAGCGACGCATAAATTCAAAGGAATCTACGACGGTTAATTACAAAAAAAATCGACGATTTAAATTAAGTTACCACGACTGTAAATATAAATTTATCGACTTTTTAATTATACTATACTACGACGGTATCCATAACTCTACTGTCGCATAATTGTACTAACCACGATGGTTTGTTAAATTAACGACGTACAAATTTTATGCCATTATTCGTCTATCATTACCAGAATGAACTCTGTTCCTCATCATAATCGAACCAGAATGAACAAAGGCAATGTTTTAGAAGTGGATGATGTGCCAATTACTTTCACAAGGAGTTTGAGGGCAAGAAGCTTGTCTCAGCAGCCAAGGAAGGTCTCAAGCTTGATGAGAGTGAAGACGAGGCAAAGAAGAAGGAAGAGTTGAAGGAGAAGTTTGAGGGACTCTGCAAGGTTGTGAAGGATGTTTTGGGTGACAGAGTGGAGAAGGTTGTGGTGTCTGACCGTCTGACCGTGCTGGACTGCCAACATGGAAAGAATCATGAAGGCTCAGGCCTTGAGGGATAACAGAGCGGCTGGGTACATGTCGAGCAACATGAAAAGCTCACTCCTCGATTCCCATTTTCATCAAAATCAACTGTTTCTTCAAAACTCCTGTGTAGCAAGGGTGGAACCAGACTTAGAACTTGTTGTGGGTTGTGCCCTCGTATGCCTTCAAACGGGCAAGTGCGGCTATAAACCCATGCAGGTTCTAAGGCTGGTTCCACCCTTGCTACACAGGAGGATGTAGCAAACCCATGCTTGGCCCTGATGCAGACCTTGTTCTCCTTCTGTGCAGAAAGACAATTTTTTAGATGATGTGTGCGTGTTTGTGTCTTTCAGATACACACACATCAACATCCAAACTGAAAAATGAAAGCGAGGTGAGACAGAGAGGTGATGTGCCTCCAGAGAGGTGAGAAAAAGTTGAAACCCTAATTGAAAAATGAAGACGACAGAAAGACAGAAAACCCATTATTTATAAACAAATCTTTTATACCACGTCGGTTTTTTTACATTATCGACGTTTATATATAACATACACGTCGTTTAAATTTAAAATAAGGTCGTATAAATTATTTAACAACGACGCTATATAAAAACGACGTTGTAATTTTTTGGAAAATTAATTTATTGTGTAATTAAAAAACTTACACGTCGGTATGAGTAATTAAAACGACGTGGTATTAATGTTTCACGTCGGTATTATTGAATATAAGGTCGTTGGGTAAATTGGAAAATGACGATTCATCTTTTTTGAAGAAACATGCGTCGTGTAATTCGATTTAAAAACGTCGTTTCATTAAAACATACCGTCGTGTAAAGTAATATTATAGGGCAGTGTTAACAATAGCGCCGTATAATGTATCATACTAGGGTGCATACTATTAATAGCGTCGTTTTTATGAAACGGTTTTTTATTATTTTAAACTTTTCGCCTTCCTGACCCATGCTTGCACTGTTTCCAAACCCGAGAAAAACTTTCAAGCTTCTCTCATTTTTCATTCTCCAAGAACTGTTTCAAACTTTCAAGCTTATCTCATCTTCGTCTTCACCTCTGAACTGAAACACCAAACTCCAGAAGAAAGCTTTCATCGCAAGCAAAGGGTAAGCATTTCTGGAAGGATTTTTGTTCCTGTTTTGCATGCGCATATCATTTTTGTTTTTTAAAATCTTTTTACATTTTTTCTTTCCAAGTTTGATAAAATTTGCAGACAAAGACGAAAAGTTTCCAAGTTTGAACACTACTCTGGTTCTTTTACTTCAACTAAATAAGACGACGGTGGCTTGTTATTTACGTGGTTAGATTTATAGACCACGACGGTTCGTCAGTCACCCTAGCGTCGTGTGAAAGTGTTCTTCGTTGTTTTTTAAAATGATATCCTTTTTTTGTTTTTGATTTTTAAGGATATATTCATCGCATGTTTGATTTCTCTGAACAATGGTTTTTGTTTCGAAAATCTTTTTAATTATTTTTCTGCTGAAAATATTTTACGTTGTTCCTAATTTGTTTTTGTGGTATAGACGACGGTATATTAATATTTACGTCGTTTTATTTTCAATACCACGACGATTTTTATTATTAACGTCGTTGTAATATTTAATACTCTGTTTTTAATTATATCATAAGACGTCGGTTGTTTATTATTGACGTCGTCGTAATATTTTATCACGTCGGTGATTAATTACCGTCGTGTAAATTTATTATTACGTCGGTTGTTTTGTTCTTACGTCGTTTGAAATATTATAATACGTCGTAATTTATAAATAATCGTCGTGGTTTTTCTTAATTTCACTGATATATTTTCACTTGCAGGTTTAATTTGTCTGTAACCATGGTTTCTCAATCCCAAAGTAAGGAGTCTGGCTTGAAAAAAAATGAATCCTCGAAGAAGGAGCTTATAGTTGTAAATCCTCAAACCAAGTCCTCGAAGAAGATGAAGTTTGTTTCATCTTCTGAGACAGAACCAGCCAGCACGGCAACTATTTCTGAGGAGGCAAAGTCAGGTCTGGGTATGAGCACAATGCCTCGTGTTGTGAAGAGAAAATTTCAGAAAATTAAGCCTGTTGTTGAGTACAATGAAGAAGGGAAACCATATGGCCGTGCACATAATGAGATGCAGTCATACATTGGTGTGTTGGCACGCTCCAGAGTCCCACTTGTGGACAAGAAATGGGTTCAAATATCCAAGGATATAAAAGAGCAGATTTGGGAAGCCGTTGACATGGCTTTTGTGGTTGGTAAAGGGGGCAAGCAAATGGTGCTATCTTCTGCCGCCAAGAAATGGAAGGATTTCAAGTCTACACTAACGAGGTTTCATATCCTTCCATTCATCAAGGAGCAGGATAGATTAAGGCAGCCCCCTGAAACATACAAATTCATAGAGAAAGCTCAATGGGATGCCTTTGTAGCTTCAAGGTTATCTGAAAAATTTGGGGCTGTGCATGAAGAACAATCACAGAGGAGGGAGAAACTCGAGTACAATCATCGATTGTCTCGAAAAGGATATGTTGGTTTTAAGGAGGACTTGAAGGAAATCATGCCTGGGGTAGATATTGATCGATCTACCTTATGGAAAAAAGCACGAGAAGACAAACATGGTAACATCCCGGATCCAAAGACTGCAGAGAAAGAAAAATTAATTGTAAGCCTACTCACTCTGTTTTAAAATTTTTATTACGTCTGCTGTTATATTTTTACGTCGTGTGAAAAGTTTTACTACGTCGAAATATTTTAAAACGCGGCGTTAAAGGTCTGAATCTGGAATCCATGCTCTGTTTTTTGTAATTATATCATAAGACGTCGGTGGTTTATTATTGACGTCGTGTTAATAAATTAATAACGTCGTTATTTAGTTAGCGTCGTCTAAAATATTATATTACGTCGATTGTTATGTTATTCAGTCGTGTGAAATATTATATTACGTCGATTTTTTATAAATAACCGTCGTTTGTTTCCTTATTCTGACTTTTTATTATGTCTTTTTGTTAGGATGATTTGCAAAAGCAAGTCTCTGAAGGCACTCTTTCTCTGTCAGGAACCAATGATGTTTTGACAATGGCTTTGGGTCCCGAGCATCCAGGAAGAGTTAGAGGGGTAGGGGCTGGGGTTTCCCCTAAGCAATACTTCAATTTACCTAGACAACAGAAGGTAAGGTTTGCTGATCAATTGAAGGAAAGTGTAAGACTTGTCCTTCAAGAAGAGACTTTGAAAATGGAGGCTAGATCAAGGGAAGAGAGTTTAAAGATGGAGGCTAGGACCAAGCAATTGGTAGAAGCTGAGAGGGAAAATTTGCTGAGTCAGCTTTCAAAACTCATCCCCAATTTTGATCCAAGCGTGCTGAAACTGAATACATTGTCCCAAATCCAAGGGCTAAGTCCCAAAAATCCAATGTCGGACAAAGCAAGCTGCTCTGGGACACTTGATGTTAGAGCCCTACAATTTGAGGAGGATACTGCCAAGAATGGGGAAAAGCAGGAGGAAATGGTAACGTCTTTGAACTTTGAATTCTCTGTTTCTCTGTTTATATTTACCGCCGTGTTAAAGTTATACCACGACGCTTTTTATTAAACCGTCGTTTGATGTTATTCAGACGTCTGTAATTATTTCAAACCGTCTTCTGTTAATGTTTACCACGACGGTTTATTTATTTGTTTTAATTTTTCTACAAGGTCATTTATATATTTCTTTATTTCTTAAAACAGAAATCCGGGGAAGTAGAAAAGATAGTAGAAGGAAAGATACTTGAGATGGTTGAACAGGTAAATTCTCATAACTTTGCATTTTTCATTTTTTTTTCAATAAAGGAATTACGACGACGTTTATTATTTACCGTCGTTTGATTAAATATACACGTCAGTAATTCTTAAATACCGTCGTTTGTTATTATTACCACGACGGTTTAATTTAATTTTTTTACTTTTTTTTTTGCCCTTTTTGTACTATGTCTTATATATATTTCTTTATTTCTTATAACAGAAATCTGGGGATGGTGAAAAGATTGAAGAAAAGAAAGATGAAAAGGTAAATTCTCTAAACTTTGCCTTTTTCATTTGTTTTTCAATTTTCAGACGTCTATATTTTCTTTCAACCGTCGTTTGTTTTAAATTTCCACGCCATTTTTTATTTAGTTGAATGTTTAAATTGTTGTACAATCTTTCTTATATATATATCCCTTTATTTATTATAACAGCAATCCAGTGTTGGAGAAAAGCAAATTGAAAAGGTAAATTCATTAATTATGAATTTTGCATTTGAATTAGACGTCGGTTTTATTTAAACGACGTAATAAAGTATTCATTACGACGGTATTTTTTTAACGTCGTTTAACACATTTTAAGACGACGTTTTGTTATTTAAACCGTCGTTGTTATTTATTTACCACGTCACTTTATGTTGCTTTATTTGTTCAAACAGAGTACTGAAGTACCAGATTATTCAAAGCTGGAGTTGCCATCTTCTTTACAATCCCTTTGTAGTTATGTTGAATCGACACTAAAGCCTCAGGAGAAGGCTATGACCTTTACTATTGAGAAAAGGAGGTGTTTGGCATAGATCGTAACACCTTCATCTTGCATGAAGATATTACCCAATTTGCTGGCATGGAAGAAATTGGGGCTACTGTCGTTGCAGTATATATGAGTTTTGTCCTTATCAAATATTCATTTGACACTCTCCTTTATGTTTTTAAAAAAAAACACTCATGGTTTCAATTCATATATTTAGGTGCCTATTTGATCATCTGAAAGCTGCAAATATGGTGAATATGGTTGGCTTTATCGACCCTGCTGCAGTTAGTGCCGACGCTGGTTCATTAACTGATAGATCACGTCTCGTAGCCAATCGACTTCAAAAAACAGATGGTGAACAGATTTTCCTGATGCCTTACAATCCAGGGTTAGTCTCCAAACGAAAAACAGGATTTTGTTTGTATGATGCTCTGCATATAAAACTATTTAACCTTTATATTTATTTTTTGCAGCCATCATTGGGTCTTGATCATTGTGAGAGCAAAGAAGGAGACCGTCTATTTTCTGGATCCACTGCCTGGAAATCGTGTTGTGGATGAGGACGGGAAAAATATAGTGAACTCTGCTCTAAAAATGTATAATACACACATAGGCAGAGTAGGCCGTAAAACACCTCTTTGGAAAACTCTGCCCGGCACTCCAAAGCAACCAAGCAGTGTAGAATGCGGGTATTATGTCATGCGCTTTATGAGAGACATCATAAAGGATACTTCCCTGGAATTTGAGAAGACGTTAAGAAGAGGAATTTTCAGATTTATTTTTATGTGGGTTTTTATATTATCAACGACGGTAAATTAAAAATACCGTCGTTGAATATATATACTACGTCGGTAAATGAATAATAGCGTCGTCTGTGAGATTAATCTTTGTTTATGGACTGCAGTTTGCCAAAGGAAAGGATCAAGCGCCATACCCCCAAGCTGCCATTGAAGAAGTTAGGAAAGAATGGGCAGAGTTTGTGTGTGTTCATATGGAGTAGAGGAATTTTAGCATACTTAAACATTTTTATAAAATGTACAAATTTTGTTAGAATTAGACAAGTTTTTGTACAAAATTGGTTAGAATTAGCAAGTTTTTGTTGACGTCAACGTCCCTGTAAATTTGTTGAGGTTTTCATGTTGTGAAAAACCGTAGTTTCTTCAAAAAGACGTTGTAGACAAATAACAACGTCACAGTTTTTAAAAAGCGACGTAAAAGGTTGTTCAAACGACGCTCTTGGTTCTATAGACGACGTTGTTTTCTTGATATTAGACGGTGAGAAGTTAAGAGTTTTGGTCGTGGAAAATGGTTTGTACGTCGTTTTATGTGTAAAAATGGCCATGGTTTAAAATTTAAACGACGTTTTGTTTTAAAATTAAGTCGTTTATAATAATTTAAAACGTCGTTAATTTATTAACGACGACGTGGTTTGTGGGTTGTATTAATAATATTTTATTCCATTTAATTCAAATATTCATAATAAATTTAAAATAAATCCAAAAAATGCAACGTCAACTCCTATGAAGTCATTGCGATATTTTCTTCCCCCTTAAGCTTTAAAAAATTAAGTTTGAGTTATACAAATTTAAAATTACCACCAAAAAGAAAAATGTTTTCATGAGTCACAACATCACTTATACTTTAATGGTTTAGGGTTTAGGGTTTAGGGTTTAGGGGGATAAAGGTTTATTTTTGGGGTTTAGGGTTTATGGTTAATATATATTAGGCCCTAAAACCATAAATCCTTTTCTATAATTATTTAAACATATATATATAATTTAGGGTTTATATTTTATGGTTTAGGGTTTATGGTTTAGGGTTTATGGTTTAGGGTTTAGGGTATAGATGTCATATTTAACGACGGTTTTATTGTTTTCCGTCGATGATTTACGAAGAGCGCATTTCTAAACCGTGGTTTCTTTAAAATGACGTTGTACACACATAACAACGTCATATTTTTCTAAAAAGCGACGTAAATTATTGTTAAAACGACGCTATTGGTTATATAGACGACGTTGTTTTCTTGACATTAGACGGCGATAGGTTAAGAGTTTATGTCGTGGAAAATGGTTTGTACGTCGTTTTATTTGTAAAAATGGTCATGGTTTGAACTGTAAACGACGTTTGTTATTAAAATTAAGTCGTTTATATTAGTTAAAACGTCGTTAATTTATTAACGACGACGTGGTTTGTGGGTTGTATTAATAATATTTTATTCTATTTAATTCGAAATATTCATAATAAATTTAAAATAAATCCAAAAAATGCAACGTCAACTCCTATGAAGTCATTGCAATATTTTCTTCCCCCTTAAGCTTTAAAAAATTAAGTTTGAGTTATACAAATTTAAAATTACCACCAAAAAGAAAAATGTTTTCATGAGTCACAACATCACTTATACTTTAATGGTTTAGGGTTTAGGGTTTAGGGGGATAAAGGTTTATTTTTGGGGTTTAAGGTTTATGGTTAATATATATTAGGCCCAAAAACCATAAATCCTTTTCTATAATTATTAAACATATATATATAATTTAGGGTTTATATTTTATGGTTTAGGGTTTAGGGTTTAGGGTTTAGGGTATAGATGTCATATTTAACGACGGTTTTATTGTTTTCCGTCGATGATTTACGAAGAGCGCATTTCTAAACCGTGGTTTCTTTAAAATGATGTTGTACACACATAACAACGTCATATTTTTCTAAAAAGCGACGTAAATTATTGTTAAAACGACGCTATTGGTTATATAGACGACGTTGTTTTCTTGACATTAGACGGCGATAGGTTAAGAGTTTTTGTCATGGAAAATGGTTTGTACGTCGTTTTATTTGTAAAAATGGCCATGGTTTGAACTGTAAACGACGTTTGTTATTAAAATTAAGTCGTTTATATTAGTTAAAACGTCGTTAATTTATTAACGACGACGTGGTTTGTGGGTTGTATTAATAATATTTTATTCTATTTAATTCGAAATATTCATAATAAATTTAAAATAAATCCAAAAAATTCAATGTCAACTCCTATGAAGTCATTGCAATATTTTCTTCCCCCTTAAGCTATAAAAAATTTAAGTTTGAGTTATACAAATTTAAAATTACCACAAAAAAGTAAAATGTTTTCATGAGTCACAACTCACTTATACTTTAATGGTTTAGGGTTTAGAGTTTAGGGTTTATATAAATTTAGAAAAGGGATTAGGGTTTAGGGTTTTATGGACGAGATATTTTAGGCCATAAAACCCTAATCCCTTTTGAAAAATTATTTTTAAAAACAATATATATAATTTAGGTTTTATTTATTAGGGTTTAGGGCATATTTCTTTAGACATTTTAACGACGGTAGTTTGGTTTTGCGTCGTAAGTATATTTACAACGACGTCATTTTTAAAATAAGCGTCATGTTTAGGTTGAACTTTTAACGACGATTGTGTTTTTGTTTCCGTTGATGTTTTTTAAAAAGCGCACTTTCTAAAAATTTCAGCTCGACCTAAAATTTTCAGATTTCGCTCTAACTATTATACAAGTTGACCATAGTCTGTGTCCTAAAACATTTCGCTCTGCTCTCTCACTTCAACTCTAATTCAAAGTTGGTCTCTCCGTCGAATCCAAGTTGGCCATATGCTGTGAGCTCTGCCTACTTGTAAGTGCAAACCCTAATCTCATGCTTGTAAATTCATTGAATGATATTCAGTTCTGTGGTAAAGGGTTTTGTGATTTTTTAATGTTGTCGACGGCTAAGAATTTGACTTGGCATGCTGCTAGAAAATCAATTGACGGTCAGATGTCTCATCCGGCGGATTCCCCGTCTTGGAAACTTGTTGATGATAAATGGCCCGAGTTTGGTAATGAGCCGAGAAACTTGAGATTGGCTCTTTCATCTGATGGATTCAATCCCCACAGTTCTCTAAGTAGCAGATATAGTTGCTGGCCAGTTATCTTAGTTACATATAATCTCCCACCATGGCTGTGCATGAAACGAAAGTTCATGATGTTGACTTTATTGATTTCCGGTCCTAAACAACCCGGAAATGATATAGACGTCTACTTGGAGCCTTTGATTGATGATTTAAAATCTTTGTGGGATGGGATTAGAGGAGTGTATGATGCACACATAGGAGAATATTTTACACTCAGAGCTGGATTACTGTGGACCATTAATGATTTTCCCGCCTATGGAAACTTATCTGGTTGTGTTGTTAAAGGATATAAAGCTTGTCCAATATGCGGCGATGATACACCTAGTCACAGGTTGAAAAATGGCCACAAAATTTGTTACATTGGGCATAGAAAATGATTACCAATCAATCATCCATATAGGAGGCAACGTGCAGCTTTTAATGGGAAACCTGAATATGGCACGCCTCTGGAGCCATTAACGGGAGAAGAAGTGCTGCATATGGTTGAAGATATTAATTACATATGGGGATCGAAAAAAGGGGGAGATGGAGGTGAAAATGATGGTGACAGAGTTTTTTGGAAGAAGAAGTCAAAATTCTTTGATCTTGAGTATTGGAAATACCTTCCAGTGAGGCATGTCCTCAATGTTATGCACATTGAGAAGAATGTTTGTCATAGTATCATTGGTACATTGCTGGAGATCCCTGGAAAAAATAAAGATGGGATTGCTGCTCGGTTAGATTTATTGAATATGGGGGTCAAAACTGATTTGCAACCCGAGTATGGAGAAAGAAGTACTCGTTTGCCTCCAGGGCCTTGGAATTTGTCAAGAGCAGAGAAGAGAGCGGTTTGCAATTCTTTCTATGGTATGAAGGTCCCTGAAGGTTATTCTTCAAATATAAAAAATCTTGTATCTTTACAAGATTCAAGACTTCTTGGCCTTAAATCACATGATTGTCATACCTTAATGCAACAATTGCTCCCTATGGCAATTCATTCTGTTTTGGAGAAGCCTGCAAGGTATGCAATAACTCGTTTGTGCTTCTTCTTCAATGCTATATGTGCAAAGACGGTTGATGTTTCCAAGCTAGATAAGTTGGAAGAAGATGTAGTGGTTACTTTGTGTTTGCATGAAAAATACTTTCCACCTTCATTCTTCGATATCATGGTTCATCTAGTAGTACATCTTGTCAGAGAAGTTCGTCTATGTGGGCCAGTATATTTTAGATGGATGTATCCGTTCGAAAGATATATGAAAGTTCTAAAGGGGTATGTTCAGAACCGTACTCATCCCGAAGGTTGCATTGCGGAGCGTTATATAGCTGAAGAAGCTGTAGAATTTTGCACTGAACATTTATCAGATATTAGTACAATTGGAGTGCCATCAAGTCAGAAGATAGGAGTTTCAAAGCCATTATCAAGTTGCATAGTGAGCTTAGTTGATCGGGACCTGTTGAACCAAGCACATCTATATGTCTTGGAGAATACGGAGGAAGTTCTACCTTATATCGAGTATGAGTTTTATTCCTTAAGTTTCCATTTTAAATTATTCCTTATGTTTATCTTATATGTTTGGGACCGTAATGCTTGAATTTTTCGTGTCATGTAGGGAACATATGATCCACATCAAGGCCGTTTATCCAAAATTTAGAAAGAGAACAAAGTGGCTGCAAGATAAGCACAATAGCACTTTCATTCAATGGCTACACTTCAAGGTATATGTTATTCAATAACATATTGGACTTTTAATTTTCTTCTTTCTATGTTAGATTGAATTAAGATATGATTAATTTGCAGGTTCAAAGTGAACTTGATGAGGGAGGCAATCATGGGGTATCAAAAAATTTAAGGTGGCTAGCAGCTGGTCCAAACATGGCAGTGCCATTATATAGGAGCTATCTTATTAAAGGTGTTAAATTTAACATCAAGGCACAAGATGATGTGCGGACAGTTCAAAATAGTGGAGTTTATTTACTTGCACATACCATGCAAGTTGCTAGTGCCAAGGATAAAAACCCAATTCTCTCAAATATGGGTTTTTATGGTGTCATTCAAGAAATTTGGGACCTTGACTACCAAAAGTTTACAATCCCAGTCTTTAGGTGTGATTGGATAGATAGTACTTCCGGCCTTGTAGTCGACGAACTTGGATTTACCCTTGTAAATTTGAGTAAAATTGGACATAGGAATGACCAATTTGTTTTGGCTTCTCAAGTCAAACAAGTATTTTTTGTTGACGACCCGATGCATCATGGTTGGTCGGTAGTGTTATCAGCGCCTAATAGAGAATATAATGATGATGTTATTGGTGATGATGTCTTAGGTGATGTGAGAATTGAGTGTGAGCCATTTACTAGAGGGATGCCAAATGTTGACATATTTGATGAACTAGTGGGTGAGTTTGGGAGTCAAAATATTCGAGATGGGTGTGAAGATATATGGATTGAATGATGCTCTTGTAATTTATGAAATTATTTATGCCCTAAACAGCACTACTGTATGACATTAATTTTGTAATAAATTGTAATGTGTTTTCTTCACTTTCATTATGCAGGTGTTGGACACAAAACAATCAGTACATAAAATACTGGTTCAGTATTATAAAACGACGGTCCTTATAAAACTGTGAAAAACAGACGTCTGTTGTCATAAAATTGTCAATAAAAAACGACGTTTTGGAGCATTCAACGACGGCATTGAATTTACCGACGTCTAAAAGCGAACAAAAAGTGAAAAAAGACAACGTTATTGTGAAACAGTTATTAACGATATCACGTCAGAGAAGGATAAAGAGCCGACATCTAATTACAAATAACACGACTTCAGTACAATAATACCGACGTCTAAAAGGACAGATATCGAACCTGAACGTTACAAAAGACGACGTCTTGGATGGATTAGACGACTATTATTTTACTAAAGACGACGTATAAATAGAGAAACACGGCTGTCTTTTACATGATCACGACGTTGTATATCACATACTACGTCGTTTATAGAAATAAATATGTCGTAAGTCATGAGCCTAATATATTTTCCACGTCGGTTATGTAAATATATAAGACGTAGTATATATTAATAACGTCGGAATTTATTTATTTAAAGACGTAGTATATATATACACACGACTGTGTTTGTATAAAATAGGTCGTCTATTCTTTTCCGTGACAATTTTTTGGTTCATTTTTCAGTATACAGACGTCGGTTTTTTTGTAAACGACGTTGTTTGTTAAAACAACGACGGTGATTTACCCTAACCGCTATTTCCACGTCAATATTAATGGGAAAACTGAAGTAACAATTCTATTTCACGACGGTTATATAAATATATTGGACGTCGTATGATTTAATAACGTCATATTTTATTTATTTAAAGACGTATTGTTTTCTTTTACACGACGGTTGATGTATAAAATAGGTCGTCTATTCTTCTCCAGGACAATTTTTTGGTTCATTTTTCAGTGTACAGACGTCGGTTTGTTTTGTAAATGACGTTGTTTGTTACAACAACGACAGCGATTTACCCTAACCGCTATTTCCACGTCAATATTAATGGAAAAAACGAAGTGGCAATACTATTGCACGACGGTTATATAAATATATTGGACGTCGTATAATTTAATAACGTCATATTTTATTTATTTAAAGACGTATTGTATTCTTTTACACGACGGATGTTGTATAAAATAGGTCGTCTATTCTTCTCCAGGAAAATTTTTTGGTTCCTTTTTCAGTGTACAGACGTCGGTTCTTTTTTGTAAATGACGGTGTTTGTTACAACAACGACGGTGATTTACCCTAACCGCTATTTCCACGTCAATATTAATGGAAAAAACGAAGTGGCAATACTATTGCACGACGGTTATATAAATATATTGGACGTCGTATGATTTAATAACGTCATATTTTATTTATTTAAAGACGTATTGTATTCTTTTACACGACGGGTGTTGTATAAAATAGGTCGTCTATTCTTCTCCAGGATAATTTTTTGGTTCATTTTTCAGTATACAGACGTCGGTTGTTTTTTGTTAATGACGTGGTTTGTCATAACAACGACGGTGATTTCGCGTCGTGGTTTTACTTTGCAAAAGACGTCGCTCGATTTTACGACGGTTTGAAAACCAAATTCACGACGGTGAATTCCCGTCGTCTTTTGCCTTTTTTTGTAGTAGTGAATCTCAAACAAATTCCTAGCCAAATATTTCCAATAAATAACATATATATATAACTTATTCCAATACTTTATCCAAAAATATATATGCGTATATTTATATCTATAAATCATGCATATTCTTTCATTTATTGAAAATAATGCATATTCAAAATAAATGTCCACTCACAAATAATCCCACGCTGCCTGACCCGAAGGGGGTCCTGCTTGCTGCGAGCGAGCGGTATTAGAACCTATTTCAAGATATGAATGCCTAATTAATACAAAAGCGCTTGGAAAAGGACTTTATAATTCAAATAATAATTTCCCCAAATTCCCGGTGTGTGCACGTAAAACGAGGTATCCTAGGGTCCGACTACACATCTAGGACGGTTATCGCAAACCACAAACTTCAAGTTATTGAATCAGAACATCCGGGGCTCCGATTCACGATCCGCAAATTCCTATACGATCCTAGGAATGTCTAGATCAACATATATTAAAATGAAAGCGATCCAACGGTTCTAACGTATCGAAACCGGAAATCGCACAGTATGCGAGATCCGTTCGGGGTTCAAACGTTATCCGAATTGAGATCCGTAAATTCCTACGCGCTCGTGACATCATGGGGATCGCATTGGGACACAATGCCCCTCTGCTACAGTGCCCACTCGCCGCACACGCACCGGCAGCCCGTGGGTGTCCAAAAGGATAGTGGCTCGCTGGAAAATCTCAAAATCACGGGCCAAGACTCCTACCCTAGGTAATACACCTAATTTGGAACTACTTTTGTTCTTGGACCTACCCCAAAAAGTGGCCGGAAGTGGCTGGAAATTCAATCCAAAAACCGGCCAAACTTTGGATCCAAAATCGAACTATCAACGCTAGAAATTTCGCAAATCCTACCCAACCATCAGCTAGAGCACGAAAAATAGGTGGAAATCCATACCTTACACGTCAAATTTGGTGGCCGGAGGAGAGAGGTTTTCGTGTGATTTTCGGCGGCAAGTGGTGGCTTCTGGGCGGCGCAGGGTCGGGGAAGAACGGCGGCGCTGGGCTGAGGGGTTTGGTGCCGGTGCCAGAGCTACTGGCTGCCGGAGGTGAAGGCCGGGGTTTTTGCAGAGGGAAGAGGGAGGTGTCGAGGTCGCAAAGGGGAGGGAGAGAGAGAGAGAGAGAGAGAGAGAGAGAGAGAGAGAGAGAGATTTCTGAGATTTTATTAAAAATAAATTTCAAAAAAATTACGATTGTGTCACTGGTGATGTTTTGCTCATAACTTTTTTGTTAAAATTCCGATTCGAGCCCACCGCGTGTCTACAGACTCGTCTCAGTACGACCTACGTAAAGGTACCATCCACTGCCCCGAAATCCTCCCCGATTAAAAATGACCAAATTACCCCTACTCCCGAGGGCAAAATTGGAAACACCTTGATTACCTTCACCAACGGAAATAACAATAACTTACAGATAGATTTTCTAGCTTGGCATGAGAGGCTTGTGGCATGGAAGCAAATTTGTCATGAGTTTAGCACTGAAGGGAAAGCTATGTGTTTCTGGAAAAAAGGAGGTATTAAGCTAGGAGAGGAGGGGTTTGTAGGAAGGTTTGGAGAATGAGGGAGAGAGATGGGAATGGGTGGCTTAAGTGTTTTTCCGACAGCTTGACAGAGGCTCTCTCAAATGTTATAACAGTCTGCCAGGATAGGGAAAATGAGGGAGAAGGGAGAATAGAGCACGAATTTGCTGGGTTTTGTAGGTGAGAGAGGAAGCTTGCTCTCCAAATGTGGATGATCTTTGGTGGGCAGAAGAGGCCTCATTTTATAGCCGCTGGGAGCTATCTTTCCCAAGAAACCCTAATGGTTTCTATCCCATTTGGCCAAGCTTTTTCCTTCATTTCTCCTCCCTTCCTTTAACTTATCTTATTCTGGTAAAATCCCATATGCCCAATCTCACAAAATCAGGGATTTTTGGGAGCTCAATGCTCTTCCCGCAGCTGCCACAGTGGAAAATTCCCATTCCCAGCCATTTCCTTATTTTCTTTTCTTCCTCCTTCCATGGCCAGGTCTGATGAGGGCAAGAGATGCGTGTACCTGTTGGTTTGAAGGGTAACTCCCCTCCTAGCAATCTGTGCGCCAATATCCCATGGTCCTTTGGATGTTTCTTGCTTGAAACTTGTTCCTTCCCATGTGCTCGAGCCTCCCAGTAGCTCTGCGCACGTGGTCCTCCAAGCTCCCTTCGTGGCTTTGTTCTCCAGCCAAGTGCTGGGGCCTTTGTTGCCTTTTATAATAATTGTATAGGCCTTTTAAGACAACAACATGATTTATCAAATAAATGGGCTAATCTTATCAAGTGTTGGGCCATTTTGGTTGAAGGAACGGGCTATTCTTGGTTGGGCTATTTTGGTTGAAGTAATGGGCTACTTTCTCCCTTGTGCGTACCCACGCTTGGGCCTAAGAAATGGGCTTGAGTTCCAAGTCTCCCAAGCAACCCGGGAGTTCCATTTCTCGGCCCACCAATGGGCCTCATGACAACTTATTACCATCCATACCACAACCCACTCAAGCAAGCCCCGGGTATTTGAGTGGCTTGGGCCCACTTATGCTTGTAGTGTGATTGGGTGGGAAATAATGATTTCCCACTTGGCATGGCATGCTTTTTATCACGATGCTTGGCGGGGTAATTAGCATGGGCTTGTGGAGCTAGTGCATTTTTTGATTCTCATCTCAATTACTAGCATGGGGAATTATTTATTTGGTGTGGCACGTGGACTATGACTCGTGCACGGCAGACTTTTGCGTGCTCCAAATTGGGTCTTTTCTTAATAAGGTGTCGTATTGGGCCCGGGATTTATTCAGGCCCAACTGTTAATTTTTTGGGCCTCAACAGAAATTAATTAAATTAACGGAAGATTATATTTTGGGTTGGGATGTTACAATTGCAGCAACAACAAGCTAGTGGGCACATGACCCACTTTCAATGACCAAAATGCATGTTTTGGTGACCAAATTGTAGGCCCTTTAGTGACCAAAGTTAGTTGCGGTCAATAATAGCGTTTCATTAGTGACCACACAAAGGAAGACACTAATTCTTTATCTAGAAAGTTTGACTTTTCACCTTAGTCTTTTTAGCTCAATATGTCATAATTAATCCCATCATCAGTCAAAGTTTCTGAAATTTCGTTGGATTTGTGAGTTTTGAAAGCATTGCTAAAAGACAATTTTCTCTAATAGTGAAAATACAATGTTTAAGCAATATTTCTTCAATTCCTGCCAAAAAAAAAAAAACCTACATTATATTACATTTCTTATGTTAAAACCTTGGGGTTGTCTCATAATGCCTGCCAATAATATACAACAACAAACTAATCCATTAGACTTGTGTAATAGACATTTATCACCTAGTGAAAGTCTAGTTTAGTTGTCTTCATTTAATTAGAGAATGTCTTAAGTTCGACTAACATAAATAATAAGAGCTAAACTATCTGTGGGAGTCAAATTCCTCCCACGGGAATATTCGCCTAAAGATTCCTTCGTCTTCTTCGCACCTCTCTCTCCCTGCAAAACAGATCGGAGTAAGAGGACCACACCCGGGGGGTGTTGGCCAAAGGCCCTCCGATGGCTAAATTAGGATGGGTGTTCAAGGAAAACCGGGTGGCCGGAGCCGTGTGTGGAGGCCGGAGCCTTGTGTGAGAGAGAGAGAAAAAAGATGGTGGCTAGGGTTTGTGGAGAATTATTTCTGCAGAGTTTCAGTAGGAATTTAGACGTACCTTGACCCTTGTGCGTAGCCAAGTATTTATAGGAGCCTCGGAGGCTAGGGTTTCAGAGGAATAATTCCGTAGATGGAAAGGAATTATTCCTCCCCGATTAGGTGAGATTTGATTAATTAAGGATTTGATTTATTTGATTTAAATCAAATCCCTAATTGGGATAGGAATCAAATCAATCCCAATTTTAATTAGGTAACTCCCAATTTAATTGGGTAACTCCCAATTAAATTGAGTAACTCCCAATTAGGTCAAATAATCCCCAAATGGAAGGAATTATTTGACCTAGGGTGATTTAATTCGGTTCCCACACTATCACATAGTAAAGATAGTTTTACAAAATCCTACCGTATGACTAATTCGTTGCAAATCAGTGAAGTTGTCATGTAGTTGCTATTTTGCCCCATCTGTAAGTCATCAAAGTCAACCTCGGAAGCAAGTCAACCGTGATGGATTGTAATAACTTGGACTTGGTTAATAAGCTCATTACTCAATCTCATAAACCAGTTAAATTTGCCATGCCCTCAAATGGGAATTACTAATTTCACAACCCAAATGGAGGTTTCGGTTTTGAAACTGATTTTGATGTACTCACTTTTCAATGGAGTATTGTTGGTTTGCTCCAATGGGATTGGGAGGGAACGAGACAGATAGGCTGGCCCTGCTAGCCATCAAAGCTCAAATAAAGCAAGATCCTCATAATGTAACGAGCTCCTGGAATGAATCCACTCACATTTGCCTGTGGCACGGTGTCTCGTGCGATCGACGCCATCGCC
Organism: Prunus kanzakura; assembly: GCA_020521455.1. Lineage (NCBI taxonomy): Eukaryota > Viridiplantae > Streptophyta > Magnoliopsida > Rosales > Rosaceae > Prunus > Prunus kanzakura. The sequence goes on from BPUM01000931.1 coordinate 266,955, forward strand.
AGAGGGTCACAAGGCTAGACCTCCAATCTCAAAAGCTGCCAGGGTCCCTATCCCCACACATAGGAAACCTAAGTTTCCTAAGGGAACTAGAACTACAAAACAACAGCTTCAGCAATAAAATCCCTCCAGAAATTGGGCATTTGCGTAGATTGCAGGTACTATCTCTACACAGCAACTCATTTAGTGGCCATATTCCACACAACATATCATATTGCTCCAACCTCATCTTCATGAATTTCGGTTCCAACGGGTTGGTGGGTAAAATTCCATCTGAATTTGGCTCTTTGTCGAAGCTTCAAAGAATTGTTTTACAAGTCAATAATTTAACAGGAGAGATCCCTCCTTCCTTGGGAAACCTTTCGTCTCTTGAGGCACTTGCTGCATTTCAAAATAACTTGGTGGGAAGCATCCCTACTTCTCTAGGCCAATTGAAAAACTTAACATTTTTGTCATTGGGTTCAAACAACTTATCTGGTACCATTCCCCCCTCCATCTATAACCTCTCTGCTCTTTATTCTTTTTATCTTATAGAGAACCAAATTCGAGGGAGTCTTCCATCATACTTGGGAAACACTCTTCCAAATCTCCAAATCTTTAGCATCGCTGCAAACCAAATTTTTGGATCCTTGCCACTCTCACTATCGAATGCCACGAATCTACGTGACATTCAAGTTCAGTATAACAAGCTAACGGGACAAGTGCCGGATTTACGAAAGCTTCATAACCTACGGCTATTCACCATTCACTATAACCGTCTTGGAAGCGGTACTGATGGTGACTTGAGTTTTCTCTCATACTTGACCAATGGCACAGAGTTGGAACACTTGCATATGTTGAAGTGAGTCTCCTAATTAATCAAGGAGATTTATTTCCTTGATTAATTAAGGGATTTACTTTCCTATTTTATATAGTTGTCAAATCATTGTATAATTAGGAGATACTTTCCTAATCTTTTACTGTATCTAATTCCTTGTAAAGCACTCATATAAACTCTTATATATAACTCCTTATGGAGAAGAATAAAATCTAACCTAATATATTCAAACCCATATTCATATTTTAGCATGGTATCAGAGCAATCGATCCTCGGTTGTCTCTAAATCCTCATATCGAAGTTCCTCAAACACAAACCCTAAATCCTCATATCAAATTTCCTCAAACACAAACCCTAAATCCAATTTCTCATATTTACAGATTCAGATTCAGATCTTCATACCCAACTCCTAATATCCTCTTCTCACAAAATCCTAAACACATATTTTTTTTTTCTCTTATTCTTACATCCTTCTGCTGCCATGGATATCGTTTCCAAAACCACCGACTCCACTCCACCATCCTCCCAAATTTTTACTATTCATAGTGACAACACTCCGTTTCCTACTGGCATCATCTTGACAGAGACCAATTATGTCTTATGGTCTCAAGTGATGGAGTTACGTATTGCTGGCCGCGAAAAATTGGGGTACCTCACCGGCGACGCTCCGCAACCCTCTAAGCTCTCCTCCACCTACAGCAAATGGTGTATGGAGAACTTTCGGGTCAAGGGGTGGCTCATCAACTCCATGTCTCCCAACTTGATGGGTCATTTCATCTGTTTCAGTACCGCAAAAGAAATTTGGGATGCCATGAAGAAAACCTACTTTGATGGTGGGGATGAAACTTTCCTTTTTTATCTCAACAAACGAGCATTCACCATTAAACAGAATGGTGCACCTGTCCACAAATACTACAGCCAGCTGCAGACCATCTTTCAAGAGATTGATCACCGCACTCTGAATCACATGCACTGCAACGCCGACGTGACTGAGCGCCAAACAGAACTGGATCGTCTTCATGTTCACCTTTTTCTTGCAGGGCTCGACCCTCAGTTTAATCAAGTTCGGGGGGAAATCTTGCGCAAAGATCCCAAATTAGACCTTGACCAAACCTTTGCATATGTACGTCGCGAAGCTCAACAACGACTGACCATGGCCAGTACTCCAGACACTGCAGTCCTAGCCACTCAACGTCCACGAGTCCCTCTGCCCTCTACCGGCGGCGCTTCTCAGACTCAAGTCACACGCTCTCGTTCGGAGCACAACTGCACTCATTGTGGTGGAAGCAAACATACCCGTGCTGGCTGTTACGAACTGATTGGGTACCCGGATTGGTGGGACCACTCCAAAGCTCCCCGCAAGAATAGGAGCAAATCACTCAACACATCTTCCGCCGCATATCCTGTAAGTCCTACTGTTCCGACTGCACCGGCTCCCGCATCTTCCTCTGTAGCCACAACAAGACATTCTCAGCAGCAAGACGATTGGTTGTGGTACTAGGAGGAGCCTAGTTCTCTTGTAACTTGTGCTTGCGTTCTTCTTGCAATTTAAGTGCTCTCCTCCCCTCCTCTTCAAGGGGGGAGGGGGAGTGAAAAAGGATCTATTTCTCTTTCCTATAGCTTATCTCTCTCAAATGTGTTGCTTGCCCCATTACCTTGACGTATTTCCATGAAGAAATTGCTTATTTCTTGACTCCGACGACCCCTTCTCTTCAAGGGGAAAGGTGGAGTGAAGAGAAGTTGTGTCTGTGTGAATTAGTTGAAGTTCATATGGAAGAATTTGTCATTGTAGTTTTTCCATTGTTGTTGTTGTCTTTGCCTTATCTCAAATTTCTCATATTCAAATCCAAAACCCTAAATCAAATTCCTCATATTTTTCCCCAAATCCAAATCCCTCAAATCAAAAGTCCTCAAATCCTCTTATCAAAATCCCTAAACACATACCCTCAAATCTTATACACATACCTCTCAAATCCAATTCCTACATCAAATTCATACATCAAATTCCTCAAATCAAATTCCTCCAATCAAAATCCCTCACATTCTCATATCACATTTTACTTCCGCTGCGATGTCAGGAATCCCTACGATTCTCCCCCAGTTGATCTTAACCAAAACTGTTTGTGGCAGAGTATTTCATGACTCACTTACCAAGTTGGGCATTGGTGACGTATATGCACCAACTTCAGGAGGAGTGTTGAAGTGAGTCTCCTAATTAATCAAGGAGATTTATTTCCTTGATTAATTAAGGGATTTACTTTCCTATTTTATATAGTTGTCAAATCATTGTATAATTACAAGACACTTTCCTAATCCTTTACTGTATCTAATTCCTTGTAAAGCACTCATATAAACTCTTATATATACCTCCTTATGGAGAAGAATAAAATCGAACCTAATATATTCAAACCCATATTCATATTTTAGCAGCATATTGAGGCAAACAATTTTGGTGGGACGTTGCCCACATCAATATCCAATCTCTCAACCAATCTTCAAATGTTTTGGTTTCACAGAAACCAACTACATGGAAGCATCCCAACAGAATTAGGGAATTTGGTCAACTTGGAGTCGTTGTTAATGGGGGGAAATAACTTGACGGGTAACATTCCCACTGAAATTCAGAAGATGTCAATCCTTGTGGAATTAGATATTTCTATGAATGCATTATCAGGAAGCATTCCGGCGTCTTTAGGAAATTTAACCAAGTTATCCAATCTCTTCTTGCAAGGAAACAATCTTGAGGGCGTCATCCCTTCAAGCCTGGGGAATTGCAAGCGGTTGATATTATTGGATTTATCTAATGATAAACTTACTGGCGAAATACCTCAACAAGTTATCGGCCTCCCATCCTTATCAAAGCTTTTGAATTTGTCTAGGAACCACTTTACGGGTTCTCTTCCGATGGAGGTTGGAAACTTGAAGAGTCTAAGTGTACTAGACGTTTCTAATAGCATGTTATCCGGAGAACTTCCTCATAGCCTTGGTTCATGTGAGAGTTTAGAAGTCTTACACTTGCAAGACAACTTGTTCAAGGGGTCCATTCCCTCATCTATGATTGGGTTGAAAGGCATAGAAGAATTAGACCTTTCTCGCAACAATTTGTCGGGTGAAATTCCAAAATTCTTAGGGGGCTTTGTCTTCTTGAAGAAACTAGACCTATCATTCTATGAATTTTGGGGAGCGGTACCAACTGGAGGAGGTGCTTTTAAAAATGCAAGTGCGATTTCAATTACTGGCAACACCAAGCATTGTGGAGGTATTGCTGATCTCCAACTGCCCAAGTGCAAGCCCCAAAAAGGAGGATCATCTCGTAGCTCGAAATTAATTATCCCGTTAGTACTTTCCGGACTTGCTCTTCTTGTAATAGTTATGGTGATGTCCTATTGCTTCCTCTGTTCGTCAAGAAGGAAAAGGAAAGAGATTCCGTTGAGCACATTGGCGAACAATTTTTTGCAAGTGTCATATGCTACTCTCCTAAGAGCTACTGACGAGTTCTCTTCGGCTGATTTGTTTGGTGCAGGCAGTTTTGGGTATGCGTACAAAGGAATTCTTGATGATAATGATAAACATCAACTTGTTGCTGTGAAGGTGTTCAACTTGTTACGCCATGGAGGATCAAAGAGTTTCATGGCCGAATGTGAGGCTTTAAGAAACATCAAGCATCGAAATCTTGTCGAGATTATAACTGCATGTTCAAGTGTTGATTTTAATGGTCATGATTTCAAGGCTCTGGTTTATGAGTACATGGATAGAGGAAGCTTAGAGGAGTGGCTCCATCCTCCTACTGAAATTGAAGAGGTGAGAGAGGCACTCAATCTAGAGCAAAGGCTAGACATTGCCATTGATGTTGCTAGTGCATTGGATTATCTTCATAATCATTGCGAAACACCAATAGTTCATTGTGATCTCAAGCCAAGCAATGTTCTTTTGGATAACGAGATGACTGGACATGTTTCTGACTTTGGCAGATTCGTAATGACCGGTCGTTTTTTGGCAGATTCGTTTCTTTGTTTTTCAGTTTTAACCTCTGTCCAGTTTTTGACCTATAACTTTCCAACCGTTTGTCCAAATTTCACGTTCTTTATACGGTTGGATTCAGCACAGAAAAAGGAAGAACACCAAACTAGCCAAAAGTAAAAAACAATTATGGAAACAAACAAAATTCAGTGAAGAAAACACACAACGTTTCAAACAACACAAACACACAACAAATTGGGGGGAGGGAGGGGGGGTTTTGATTTGAATCAAGTGACCTAATTCTAATGCTTTAAAGTAATCGAACTCTAATTTTAACAAGAATGACATGAATGAAAATCAAAGTATGAAATTAAAATGTAACAAACACTAGGGTTTTCGGAATCCAAATTAATTTTCGGAATCCACCCTAACAATTCTACCCATGTTCATGGACACTCAAGTGATGAAATCTAAATGTGTTGATGAAGATTTTCGCAATCAAGACCGGCTCTAGTGGCTCAAGACGCATTGATTCTCTCTAATATAAGTAGAGTGCAGTGCTAGTACTACAATACTTGTGCCTTCCCTATAATCAATCTAGGTGTGCTTAGTACTTCGATTTAATTACAAGAAATACCCATTAAGTTCAAAGAGAATATGAACATCACAAGAACCCTAATAGTATGATGTTTACATTAGGCATTCAAGAAACCAATTCACATGGATGATTCTTACTTCATCCATTTGTTGCTTAGGAAGACGTGAGGGTACATGTAATCCCAACAACCTCAAGAAGCATGCTTTCAAAGGTGATCAATAAAAAAAAAACATACATCAAGGATAGATTATTTTAGTGAATGAGAATTCATCAACAATATCTAGAAATTCATACACTCAGGTATCAAAACAATAGAGTTTTCATGTTTAGGGCTTCAACCTAAGCCCTATGTCACATCCCGGGATCGGCTCCGCCGTAGCACGATATTGTCCGCTTTGGGCCCCCCTCTCTGCCCTCACGGTTTTGTTTCTGGGAACTCACGAGCAACTTCCCAGTGGGTCACCCATCCTAGGATTGCTCTAGCCCCAATTCGCTTAAATTCGGAGTTCCCTTGAATCCGAAACCAGTGAGCTCCCAAAAGGCCTCGTGCTAGATGGAGGCGGGCATGTACATATAAGGCACATCACCCCCTCTCTGTTGGTCGATGTGGGATGTTACACCCTAGATATGAGGTTTAGTTCCTCATACTTATTTCAAACACAAATTCAAAATATAACTAGAAAGAGTTTACAGATTTTGTGAAAGTGATGGAAGCTCAAGGCCTTCAATGGTGGAAATCTTCTCCACTTCTTGCTTGGCTGCCCTTATCTTCCTTCTCCGGCTCTTTAGCTCCAATCTCTGCTCAACTCCCTCCTCATCCCAATGTCGAATGCCATGTGAATGGCTGATGCCTTCCACTTTTGCTCCTCCTCTCTCCTCCTTTCCAACTCAAACCTCAATATTTAACTCCACCTTTTGCTAAAGCCTTTAGCCATTGTCTCCTCCTTGTCTTCTTTCCATGATGGGGTTTTATTTTTAAATACATTCCAAGGCTCAGAAAATCCCACTTCAATAAGGTAATTCATTGTTACCATAAAGGTATGGTAACAAGTAGAAATAAGATGACATCAAGTGTAGGTGAAACTGGCCCAAAACAGATTTCCAGAGCTAGGATCAATTGTTGGATCGGTTGGCTGGGCAACACTTGCTCAATGGAGCTTAAATTCAGATATGTTGTAGTCAACATCCATTGGAACATGTTTCATGAAGATCTTCACCTCATCCGAGCACCGGAGCATGCTCATCCGTGGCCAAAAATTTGACCTACGAAAATGAACAAAAACAGAATTTATAACCAATAATGCGTTTTTGGCTCATTTTCATTCTAACAAAGGTAAAATCTATGAAAACACAAAAAGGAAGTAAAATGCTATAACATGTCAAGAACTAACTCAAAATATTAGGTGAATAATATGATAAATCATGTGTAAAAATGAACCCAAAAGGAAACTTTTATGTGTTACCTGAGGTACACTCTTGTTGTTGCTACAGTAGATGAGAGTGCTGCTGCTACTACTATTGCGTCGTTTTATTGGTGTGTTTGGGCCTGCAGAGCCCGAAATGTGATCAAAGCTAGCTACTACATCTTGTGTAAATCTGTTATCTTAGTCAAATGTAAAACTGTTTGGGCCACACTTGATCATGTTGCCAATCGTATTGAGAAATCCTATATTGTTGAGTGTGAAGTGAAGTCTGTTATATATCTTAGTCAAATGTGATTAAATTTCTACTCCTAGTTTGTATTCTGAAATGAACTTTTGAGGGCACTGGATATGTGGTCGCCCTAATAAAACTAAAAATCAGGACATATATTTAAGAGATATTTAGTGCCAATTTGGCATTGCTTATTTGGGGTAATAAGTGATTTTTAAAAAAATTTGGAAAGCCCAACCTGTTTTGTAAACTATGAGAAAATCACTTATTGTTAAAAATGACTGTGAGAGAAAGCTATAAGGGAAAGCAGCTAATGAGGTGCTGCAAGGAGCAATCTGATGCAAGTGTCCCCTTGTGTCTGAGTTCGAACATCAAGCCCCAAGGATGTCTCGAAAGAGTGATGATGCCTTAGGAAACTCCTTGGTTACCTTCACCGATGAAAATAACAACAAATTACAGATAAATCTTCTAGCTTGGCATGAGTGACTTATGGCATGGGAGCAAAAATTATCATGGGTTTAGCACTTAAGGAGAGAGAGTTGTGAGTTCCTATGAGAGACAGAGGTTCTAATGGAAAGAGAAAGGGGTTCTAAGGAGGTTTGATGAAGAAGGAGAAGGACGGTGGAGAGTTTTGGGTGACCTTAGCAGTTTCCAACAGCTTGACAGTGACTCTGTCAAAGCTTCTATCAATCTGCCAAAACAAGGAAAATAGGGGAAATGGGCAAGGATAGCACGAAAATTATTGAGTTTGCATGAGAGAGGAAGCTTGCTCTCTGAAGGTTGGGTTGTGTTGTGTTGGGTAGAAGGGGTCCTATTTATAGCTGCTGGGATTTGTTCTTCTCCAAGAAACCCTAATGGTTTCTTCCCAATCTAGCTAAGCTTTTCTCTCCCTTTCTTCTCCTCCTTCTTGACTTACCTCATGGTGGCAAAGTCAGCTCTGCCCAATCTCACAAAATCAAAGATTTTTGGGAGCTCAATGCTTCTTCCCGCGGCTGCCTCAGAGGAGAGCTTCCATTTTCACACATCTTCTTTCTCTTCTTTACTCCTCTTTCCATGGCCAAATCTGATGAAGGAAAGAAAATGGGTGCGCCTGCTGGTTTAAGGGATAGCATCCTCCCCTGCGTGCCAATACCCCTTGGTCTCTTGAATGCTTGCACTTGGAACTTGTTCCTTAACCTCTCAGCAGCCCCTCACATGTGAATCCCCCAAGCCCCTTCGTGATTTTATTTTCCTGCTGAGTGCCAAGGCTTTGTGCTGCTTTTTACTCTAATTATATGGGTCTTTTAAGACAACCACATGATCTATCCAATGGATGAGATGGCTTTATCAAATGTTGGGCTTTTTGGTTGGCTTATTCTAATTGGAGCTATGGGCCATTTTGGTTGGGCTACTCTAGTTGAAGCAATGGGCTATCTTCTCTCTTGTGCTTACCCATGTTTGGGCCTAAGAAAATGGGCTTGAGTCCTGAGGCCCCCAAGCGACCCGAGACTTCCATTTCTAGACCCATCAATGGGCCCCATGACAACTTGTTACCATCTGTACCACAACCCACTCAAGCAAGCCCCGGGCATTCGAGTGGCTTGGGCCCGCTTAAGCTTGTAGTGCGATTGGGTGTGAAATAATAATTTCCCGCTTGGCATGGCATGTTGCTTGGCATGCTTTTAAATATGACGCTTGATAGGATAATTTGCATGGATTTGCAGAGCTAAATGCATTTTATAATTTTAATCTCAATCCCTAGCATGATTGATTTTTTATTTAGCATGGCGTGCAGAGTATGACTCGTGTATGTCATACTTTCATGTGCTCCAAATCGGATCTTTTTTCAATAATATATCGTTTTGGGCCAGGGATTTATTCGGGCCCAACCATGGATTTTTTGGGCCTCAACAGGCCCCACTTCTTTTCAATTGATTAACATTGGAGAATTAGGGTTATTCAGAATTTGGGTGAGAAGGGGAAATTGGGAGAAAAGGACTAGGGTTTATGAAAATATGAGGTGGGGTTTGATTTTGGGAGACTCTGGAGAAGAAATCGCGGTCTTCCCTTGCAATATATGGCAAAGCTTTTGCCAGAGATACCAGTTTTGAAACTGGCATGTTGGCATCCCTGGCAACGACTTGAAGATAAGAATCGATGAGCTTCCCAACCTTTCTCATTGTTCCCAATTTGGGGTCTTTTTCCGTCGGAAGGCTTGTCTAGGCTTGTTGGTTCTTGGACCGCCATAGGGTGGTGAATCAAGCCTTCGTTGCCCCCTTTTTCTGAGTTAGCGAGAACTAGGCCCAAAGCATCCCGAGGGAGAAGCAAGTCCTAGGGGAGTACTCTGTTCTTCTTCCAGCGGCTGCGTGTTTGGTGCTAATGTTTCCGGCAGCTTGACGAAGAGTTGAAGATGACTTGCTGATGTTTCTGGCACCTTGAAGAAGAGTTGAAGATGACTTGCTGATGTTTCCGACAGCTTGATGAAGAGTTGAAGATGACTTGCTGATGTTTCCGACTCCTTGAAGAAGAGTTGAAGATGACTTGTTGATGTTTCCGACAGCTTGACGAAGAGTTGAAGATGACTTGCTGATGTTGATATGAGATTGTGTGAGCTCGGCATGAGAGCTTGGAGTGTGGGAGCTAAAGATCCACAAGTTTAGCAAATGAGAATGCTTGTGCTTGGCTTGGTGTTTAATACGCTTGAGCTTAGGTGTTGAGAACTTATTGTTTGAAGCTATGGCTATGGTGGTTTGATTGTTTGGTTGTGATGGTTATTGGGATGTTTATAGTAGTCAAATAAATGGGGTTTCAAAGAGCATGGTTGAGGAAAGAAAAGCTTAAGACTTTGAAGGCTATGGTGTTTGGGACTATGATTCTAGAAAGATTTATGAGTTCTAGAGGTGGGAGGATGGAAGGAAAAGCTTGAGGCTTGAAGGCTATGGTGTTTACGGCTTGGAAGGGTGTGAGGAGAAAGAAAAAGCTTGGAGTTATGCTTGGCGGCGCTTTATAGGAAAAATAGAGGATTTCAAGGGTGAGAACGTAGGAAACATGGTTGTGATGGTTGATGAATGGTTGGGATGGCCTCTGGAATGCTTGCAGCAGTCGAAGAGAAGAAGGAAAGTGGTTTGATGGTTGCTAGGGTGCTTGAGCAACCAAAAGATGTTGGTTAATGACTGCTGGGATGCTTGCAGTAGCCAAAGGATGGAGGTTGATGGCTGGGATGGCCGCTGGAATGCTTGCAGCAACTGAAGGGAGGAAGGAAGATGAGTTCCTATGATTGCTGAGAAGCTTGCAACAACCAAGAGAGGTTGATTTTGCCTAGCAAATGCCTCCCAATTTATAGAGGGTGATGGTTTTCCTTTATTTCCAATAGGTAAAGGGAGGTGCTGAAACAAGCCTATTTCCAATGGTTAAAAGGGAGCACTGGGGCATGCTATTTTCCAGCAGGTGTATCTAGGTACCATAAACTGATTATTTCCTATGGGTAAAAGGAAGCGCTGGAAATGGCTTGTTTCTATCGGTTTATATGGAGTGCTGGAAAATGCTTGTTTCCAACGGGTAAAGCTAGGCATTTGGAAAATGACTATTTCCTATGGGTAAAAGGAAGTGCTTGAAAAATATCTCATTTGCTCACCCATATTGGAGAACTCTAAGTAATGGGTTTGGACTTTGGTGCTCCCAAGTAGCTAGCCCAAAGTCTCCATTATCCAAGAGCTTCCGTGGGCCTTGTGGACCTCCATAACCTTCCCTCATGCAAGCCCCGTAAACCACATGACTTGGGTTCATATGACCTTGATAAGAGATTGACATATGAAAAATATTGTTGAGGCCCAAAAAAGTCACGAGAAGCCCAAAGACATTTAAGGCCCGATATAAAATATAATGTTGGTCATGCATTAATCCAAGCTGTATTTTGGGAATTAATTCATTAAATAAATAATAGTGTCCATGCTATGCGAAGCCAATAATACATTTTTCATATATCAATCACTTATCAAGCTCACATGAACCTAAGTCATGTGGTTTACGGAGCTTGCATGAGGGATTGTGGTGTGGAAGGTTACGGAGGTCCACAAGGCCCACGGAAGCTCTTGCATAATGGAGACTTTGGGCTAGCTACTAGGGAGCACCAAAGTCCAAGCCCATTACTTAGAGTTCTCCAATGTGGGTAAGCAAATGAGATATTTTCCAAGCATTTCCTTTTATCCATAGGAAATAGTCATTTTCCAAATACCTAGCTTTACCAATTGGAAACAAGCCTTTTCCAGCACTCCCTATTACCCGCTGGAAACAAGCTAATTTCAACACTCCCTTTTACCCATAGGAAATAGTCATTTTCCAATGCCTAGTTTTACCTACTAGAAAATAGCATGCCCCAGTACTCCTTTTCAACCATTGGAAATAAGCTAGTTCCAGCACCTCCCTTTACCTATTGGAGATAAAGGAAAACCCTCACTCTCTATAAATTAGGAGGCATTTGCTCAGCCAAAATCAGTTTTCTCTTGGTAGCTGCAAGCTTCTCAGCAACCATGAGAACTCATCTTCCTTCCTCATTTCAGCTGCTGCAAGCATTCCAGCAGCCATCCCAGCAATTCCTCAACCATCACAACCAAGATTTTCCTTCCTCCTCATACCCTTCCAAGTTATAAATACCATAGCCTTCAAGCCACAAGCTTTTCCTCCCATCCTCCTCTTGAAACTCTTAAATCCCCATAGCCATAGCCATAGCCACAAATAACAAATCATCAACACCCCAAACTCAAGCATATCCAACACCAAGCCAAGCACATGCATTTTCATTTGCTAAACTTGTGAATCTTTAGCTCCCACACTCCAAGCTCTCATGCCAAGCTAATATAATCTCATATCTACATCAGCAAGTCATCTTCAACTTTTCGTTAAGCTACCGGAAACGTCAACATCAAACACGCAGCCGCTGGAAGAAGAACAGAGTACTCCCCTGGGACATCCTTTTCCCTCGGGATGCTTTGGGCCTAGTCCTCGCTAACTCAGAAAAAGGGGCAACGAAGGCTTGATCCACCACTCTATGGCGGTCTGAGAATCAACAAGCCCGAACGAGCCTTCCGACGGAAAAAGACCCCAACAAATATATTATTAGCTTGGCATGACATGCACACTATTGCTATATTTATTTAATAAATTAACTCCCAAAATACAGCTTGGATTAATGCATGACCAACATTATATGTTATATTGGGCTTTAAATGTCTTTGGGCCTAAACACCCAAAAACTGGCCGCTGTTGCCGTTTGATTCAGAAGCAGAAGCAGCTGCAGGGGATTGTCTTCTCCACAGCACCAAGAAACTTTGTAAAACTACCACAACCAAGTAAATATCGTAAAATTCAGGGTCAGTGGGCGAGTGTGATAGAGAAATTAGGTCATTCACTGTTGCCTCTTGGAGTTGTAGACCGGACCTCCTTAATAGTTCTGTCCTTGTCACTGGAGACACTCCTAAGTAATTTGCAACTATAAGAAGCCTTAGCAAGAATCCAACACAAACTGCTGTGTTATCTCCAGGAATCATCCCCACAATGGTATCAACAGTTCTTCGATTCTTCTCCACAAATTGCTCATCTTTTTGTGGAGGCGGTCTCGTGGTGTCTGGCAGCCAACGACAAGCATATACATGCAAAGTTTCACCAATGAGCTACAGTATCAGCTCAGGTTTATAAAACTCTGAGGTGGAGCACCCAACCATGTCAAGCAGCTCAAGCACCTCAGAGTTTTATAAACCCGCGATTTCTTCTCCAGATTCTCCCAAAATCAAACCCCACCTTAGATTTTCATAAACCCTAGCCCTCTTCTCTCAATTTCCCCTTCTCACCCAAATTCTGAATAACCCTAATTCTCCAATGTTAATCGATTGAAAAGAAGTAGGGTCCAAACGACGTAATGGAACGTCTTTTATTTTTTACGGAACGGGTAATGTGAGACAGCTTTTAAAAGTTTAGGGGGTTACTTTGAGACATTTCAAAGCACAGGTGGTAATCTGAGACAACTTTGAAAGTACAGGGGGCATGTACATAAATAAGCCTAATTAAAATGGCGTAAGAGAAAAATTCTGAAGCTTGTGCAAAATGTACCAGGGTAAGGACCACCTGATACGGAATGATTGAATTTTTTTAGCAGTCTTGTTCATCCCCTATACTATAAGATCCAAAGACTGGACCCTCTAGTTCCCTTCATGTCAAAACCTCCAAAGGAACAGCATTACTTCTATGTGAGCTCATTTGAGACTTTCTTATTATTCTACTAGACCACCACCTGAAAGTATCAACTGTTGAGAAGGAAAATTCAAAGACATCCAAACTTTGCATCTTGAAGCACAGGTTAGTACTTAGAAGTGATGTGCTCACATACGCTTCAAAATAATTGAATTGGTATTGCAACTTACAAATCATATCAGTCTTCCAACCCCATGTTCCCTATACTTATTTGGTAGAGAGCGAGAGAGAGAGATGCCGGTGGAGGTGGAGCTGGGGGGAGCGTGCGGTTGTGCTGGGTACAAGGAAGGGGATGGTTTTTTTTTGTTTTTTTATTTTTTATTTTTTATTTTTTATTTTTTATTTTTTTCTTTTAAAAGGAAATTACGAATTTACCCCTACTATTGACGGAAATTTGAATGGACATCCAAAAATTAACAGCGAGTCCCCAATTGACCATTTTTATATATTTTAAGTCCTTAATTTATCCCCCCGAAAAAAAAAATTAGGGAATAAATTAACAATTATGGAGCAAAACCGCCATTAACCTTTAGTTCGAAGGAAGGCTTCAAATTCAAGCTATGAGGCTCTTCACCATGCACAATTAAAATTCAAAATAAGTGATTTTTATTTTTCGAAAACTGAAATACATTAAAGTTAGATCTCCTTGGGATTTTAATACCATACAAGTCAAAATAAACTCTAGCAAGAACATCCATAAGGAAGTTACTTACAAAAGAGAAAAACTGACATACAGAAAACTAGAAATAAGCAATAATATTATCTTCAAATCACCCTCCCATTCAAGCATAAATAAAGGCAGCAAGTATAACCTTTTTCTACTCAAAACATCCCATGGCATCAAATATGTTTTCAATTTGCATGATCCATGCTTCAGCCTTTAATGATGAACTAGGAGCCCCATTAAATAAGGGTGGCTTATAAGTCTGAAAGTTTTCCCAAGTCACTCTCATTCCTTGCATTTGCATTACCATCTTCAGCATTGTAATTATTGTTCATAACCTGCACTTGCCAGATTGCAGGGATAACTCTTGAAGGATAACCTAAAATATAGATGGCCCGATCGTTGAAATGCATTGTGACCTAGCCCTATGAAGGATGCATGCACTTTAGTTTAGACCAAAGAACACATGCAAGGCACAATATCAGATTTTGTGGGTCGTTTTGGTAGCACTTCAAATACTCAGATTTTGGAGCTTTTGCCAATCACTGTCCCTTGCCAAATTTTGTGCACCTGCAGAGGAGACTTGGGGTTTGGAAGAAGGGTTAATTGGCAAGCTGTCAAAAGGAGAGAGAGTGAAACTTCAGAATACCCAGGCTACATACGTGTTTACGTCTCTGTTTAAGATCACAATTTTTGTGACTTAGCGTCTAGAGAAGCTTCAAAGAGACTTTCATCTTGTCTAGGTATTTGGTCGCTGATTATAGGGGGGTTATTGTGTAGGAGAAAGCCTGAGGGGTGTTGTACGGTGGAAGTATGGTTATGTATAAGGGTTCGCTCGCTCACACCCAAGCTTTGGAAGCAGTAAAATGTAAAATGCTCTCGCCAGGAAACCTTTGGCTTTCAAGGTCGCTTTGTATTGTATTTTCTTTTACAAAATTAAAAAATAAAACTAAAAACCAAGCATCAAATCCAACGTTGACCAATAAACTGGTGGCATAAGGGGCAGGGGACAGCTGACCAGAATTTAAAGTCCATAAGCCCAGCTTGACCAAAAAAAAAAAAAAAAAAAAGTCCATAAGCCCAGGTGACTTTTTCTCATGCACACCATATAAAAAAAATAGTTTAAAGAAGTAATAATAAGCAATACTTTACCATTCAAGATTTCATGCATACAGGAACTAAAAGGTTTAAAATAAAAGTTTGAGGGGCAAAAGAAAAATACCTTACCATTCATGTGTTGATCAAAGAATCTTGTGTTGCATTCTCATTTACTTTCTTAAACCGAGCAAGGTGCTTGTGATACTCTTCCAGTTCTTTCCCCAGTTTTTCAATGAACTGACTTGTATGCTCAAGGGACTGCTCATACTTATATTTTTCCAGGGCCTGCAGTTTTTCAAACAAAAAGGCAACTGTAACATTTATTTTTCATTCGTGTGTGAATCAATGCCTTTTAAACCAAATTTTCAATTGGCCTTCATAAAAATAGAAAATATATTTTAAAAAATCTACCCGCTTTCAAAATCACAACCTTCTGGGGATGATGGTTCATCATGTCAAGTACACCTTCAATTTTTTCTTCGACCAAAAAAATAAGTGCAGCAAACACGATAGGTAACCCAGAACTGTCAATTTACTCTCGTTATATTAAAGACAAGATGACCATCCAAAAGAGAGTAGATTTTTGTTTTCTTTTTTAGGAAAAAATATAAAGGCTAAATTAAAAGTTGACCTGCAAGAGTAGAAAGATTAAGCACCTAATCTACATTTTAAAACTTAGAAACAACAACTTCCACCCAGTACAACAGTCATTCTCAATCAACAAAAACTGCACTAAAGGGATGCCTTTGTAATGTTTGGACGAGGACACCCAAAGAGAAGCTAAAAGTCTAATATGCCATATTACTTCAAACCTTCCTCCCTGTCTTCAAACATTCTCCTATTCCATTCTGAACAAACACCACAAAAGAGGCAAGATGTGCTGTATCAAAGAGTAATACCTTCTTGTTGGCCCCTAAACCAAAAAGTTCCCATATAACTTCCAACCTTCCTCCCTGTCTTCAAACATCTCTTAAGAGCCACATTTCCACTTCTTTATTCATTCATGTTAGAAATAACTTCTTTTTTTTCTTTTTTTTTTATAATGAGAAACAATATTTAATTAAAAAGCTTAAGAAACTACAGAAAACAAGAAATCCCTAAAGGGTAAAGAAAAAGAATCCCATAAGGATGCCCAGAACCTGACTTTTTCTCAAGAATTCTTTTATTTCTCTCCAACAAAATTACCCAAAAGACAGCTAACACAATCACAATTCCACAAAATTCTAGCCTTCCTTCCGCCACCAAAATACATTTTTCACAAAGAATGTTTGAAGGTGATTGAGGAATAACTCACTTAACCCCTGCTTCCTTGACTAACTGCCACCACAGCCTCAATGTACGAACAAGGGAATTCCAGATTCCACCTCTTCTTTTGCACTAGATGCACCAGTGAGGAGATAGACAAACATTTGATCTTACTCTTTCTACCAAATCAAAAGTATTTCATGAGTGATGATCCAAGCCAAAACAAGAACCTTAGTAGGTACACCGGACATCCAAACCATTTTAACAGGCCAGAGAACAGGAAGGTATTGCCTATCACACCGAAAGTTAAAATTTACTATAAATAATAATAATAATAATAATAAAGTCTTAAAAGAGAAAACCCTGGATCAATCCAATTTCCACTTCCTCCTATCTGGCCTAGTGTTGAGAGCTGATAATTCTCTACAACTGTTAATAGTGCTGCAAGCTCCTCAATTTCCTCTTATTATACGAAATTCCAATTCACTTGACCTGCATGACCCTCAGAGAAATCAAACACCCTAAAATTTGGACCCCTAGATAGCCTAAAAAAGATGGGGAAATCTTGAGCCCCCTACAAACTATAAACTGACAACAACCAGAAAAGCCTCCCAACCTTGACCAGTACCTTCTCATCCCAACCAGTCTCCTGAAGGACATATTTACTTCTAAGCAGATGATGCCACGAAGAATTCTCTTTGAAAGGGAACCACCACAATAATTCATGTAGCTATGACATTTACTCTTCTTTACTCAACTAGTGTTATATATAGTTATAATATTAATATCTATTATATCCATTGAAACTTATAATACGACAATAGCTAGTAGCCATAACCGCACTATGCATCCTTGCAATGCAAATAAGTGAACAACCACATCATATCTTTCAGGCATTCACAAAAATAAAAAATAAAAAAAATATAACCCAAACACAAATAAATTAAAACGTCTAAAAGCATTTCATTTTCAGGACAATACCAGAAAATTCCAGACTAAACTCCTTTACTTTCATGCATTGATTACCATATTCTAAAAAATGAAAAATTTAAGGATAGCTGAAAATTACCTTATTTTTAGATAGTGTATCCGCAGGTGACATTACTTTCGGCTGAACATAGTTCTTTCCCCGGTAGAAAATTACAGTATTATTAGGTTTTATGTCAATCACAATGCCTTTACTCAGTCTAGCAAGCTCTTGAGCATATTCCTGAACCTGTCCTGGCTTACAAGGCTTGCAAATCACCTTTACTGTCTCATGCTTCTTCCAATGCAGATGCATATTTAGAACCACACCTCCAAATACTCCCCGCCTTCCTACTGGGACATAATTCTTCTTTTTCTCACCAGTTCTCTTAAGATAATGTTTTTCTTCTTCAGTTAAAATTTCAGGATCTGTATATCAGCAGGGGCTTTGGCAACCTCAAATTTCATCAACTTCTCAATCAACCATGCTTCCTTTCATTTTGCCTAAAGAATACACAAGTTGACAGAGATAAAGTAAACATACGTACTGGGGAAACTAGACATATGCAGAAAATAAGTATATTTTCTTCTAGAGGTTTTGCTGATGCATGAGCATCTAAGAGGCTTTCCAAGGCTAAGTGGGCCATCTAACTAGTTCGGGTTTTAGTTGTTTTCTTTATCTATAATTTGTCTTGTTTTATTTTTATGTTTTATTTCAGTTGGTAGACTAGAGTCCTGCTCCTATTTTTTGTAAATAGTCATGTGAGGTTTTTAGTATCTTGTAGAGCTAGGATTAAGTAGCTATTTAAATAATCAAGGTCTAGGATGGTATGGCTGCTGTAGCTCTAGTATAAATACTCTTTCAAGAGGCTTTGTTAACAGCTTTTTATGCAGAAAATGAGATTCAGAGTTCCTCTTGGGTATTAGGACTCAATTATCGACGTTCCAACTTCGATTCTATTGCTTATTATCTTTTTTTTCATGTTTTCTTATTGCTGGAAATTCCTCTGGAGTGGTTTTGGTCTGCTACACCAATCTGACAGCACCCTACTGCTTCTGTCCAACATCATTTGAGATGGTCATGTCCTAGGAAATGCAGAAATTTATGAACAGAGAAAAATAGAAAACCTAAAAGAGATATTAGCCGTAACCACAAACTGTGGTTACCAGAATCAAGGTTACTGAGAAAACGTTTTTTCATAAACTTGGGAAAATTTGTAAACATTCAAATTCTTTTGTAAGAAACAAAACTTTCATGAAACCTACTACAAACTCTGCCCTAAGAGGATAGACACAAAACCAGAAAGCTCAATTAAACAGCGATAACAGGATCAGGAACACCAAAACGTAAAACAAGTCCTGAAATAGTGCCATCAAATTGTGCATAAATAACAAAGCGGTCCAACCTTTTCAAGTTTGTATCTAATTCTAACTTCTGGATTAGGAGAATTCATCTTCTTCTTGGCCTTTAGACGGTAAAATTGCAGTTCATTCAGTTTGGCCTTCTTGGACACTTCAGCTCGTTTGGCCATCTTCTTCCCTTTGGTTGAGGAACCAGTTTTATCAAGTGGCTTACAAAATGAAAACCTCACAACATCATTGTTTGTCTTCAGCTCAATTGATGTACTACTCATGCATCTAGCAGGCAGACAGTTTCTAAGAACACTTTGACTCTCAAAAATATAAAGGCACCAGGTTGGGTTTGATACTCACTAGAACATAATTACGAACTAGGACCCGTGGTTACTAGTTCAAGTCTGGTGATCCCCAAGTCGGATCCAAAGGTTAAGGGGAAGGCCGCGAGAGTCAATCAGTTGGGCATCAATCACTTCTTTGGATCTGGAGGTCATCTGATCGGCCTCGAGGGTCACCAGGTTAGATACGATGGCCATCAAGTTGCGTCTCGTGGTCTGGGTTGAGTCATCAGGCTGGTCCTAAAAGTCACTCAGTTGGGCCTCGTAGCCACTCGTTTTGTAAGATCCCACATCGACCAAATGGAGAGGGGGTTGATGTGCCTTATATGTACATGCCCGCATCCATCTAGCACGAGGCCTTTTGGGAGCTCACTAGCTTCGGAGTCATGGGAACTCCGAAATTAAGCGAGTTGGGGGCCAGAGCAATCCCAGGATGGGTGACCCACTGGGAAGTTGGTCGTGAGCTCCCAGAAACAAAACCGTGAGGGCCAGGGGGGGGCAAAGCGGACAATATCGTGCTACGTCGGAGTCGGTCCCGGGATGAGACAATTTGGTATCAGAGCCACTCTGCCGTGTGGTGCAAGTGTGCCGACGACTCACTTCTTTGTTTTTTAGGTTTATTGTTATGAAACGACGTCGTTTCGATTGCATTGTTTTAACTTTAAATGAAACGACGTCGTTTCGATTGCGTTTTTAAAAAAATTCTAACTGAAACGACGTCGTTTCACTTGGAGTGTTTTGACAAAGAAACACAAGTTTCTATTTTTTTTTTTTCTCACCTTTATTGTAATAAACTTAAGGCAAGAAAAATTAATATCTTTCCTAAATTAATATATTAAGACATGGACTTATCTATATATATATATATATATATATATATATATATATATATATATATATATATATATATATATAAAGCAAAAGGCAGAGAATGGTGAAACATTCAAAATAACAAAAAATGCCATTGGTTTAATGCAAATATTAAGAATTAAAATTATTGATTAAATGATGATAATATGGTAAATTCACACTTTTTCGTATTAAAAAAAATTAAAATTAAAAGAAAAATCAAATAATGGATCGTATTTTTATGGAACACAACTACCCATTATCTTTTTTAATTTTAAAAAAAAAACCTCTCGCAAGCGCGGAAGCGCGTGCGGAGAGGCTAGTATATATAAAGCAAAAGGTAGACAATGGTAAAACATTCAAAATATCAGAAAATGCCCTTGGTTAATTCAAAAATTAAGAATTGAAATTATTAATTAAATGAGGATAATATGGTAAATTCACATTTTTTATATTAAAAAATTTAAAATTAAAAATGAAATCAAATAATAATTACCCATGTTATCTTTTCTTAATACTAAAAAAATAATAATAAAAAAACCAATTGGCACCAAGAAGCTAGTATATATATATATATATATATATTGTATAGTACAATCCTAATTTCTACCCTTTTGTTGATCTCCGCAAATCTCACAACCTGGTGCTCCGGGCAGAGGGGATTCGCGTCAACACAGGTCGTCCTTCTTTGGTGCGGTGTGTTTATGAGCGGGAGTGCCAGCACGGTCTACAGTGCATTCGAGGATGATGCGAATGAATGGATGGATGAGTTGCGCGCCTATTTGAATTTGATTTCCAATCAAAACGACTGTGACCGAGAGAGGAACTGATCTCGGTCGTCAGGTTCATGGCCTGAGCTATAAGGCCGTTGATGGTGGTGTTGATGGTGCTCCGGCGCATAATATGTAAAAATCTGTTCGATCGTCAAACAATAACCAAATTCGAATCCGAGCATACCGTCATGCTCGGGACTACATGACGATCATTTTAGGATCAAATGGGCCTACGCGCCGCCACACGCGCCAGCAACGCGTGGGTGGCTTAAGAAATTTTCAGCGACGAAGATTTCTCAAATCACCCAACAATATCTATACCTACGTGATCATGACAACTAGGGGAGCAACTTTTGTTCTTAGGCCATGGCCAAAAAGTGGCCGAAGCTTACCGGAAATTCGAGCCGAAAAAGGGTCAAAACTTCGATCGTAAATCAAGCTTCAAAACTTCAAAATAAATCCTAACCAACCCAACCATCAGCTAAATCACGTTGAATAGATGAAAAAGCATACCTAGATCGACAAATTTGATGGCCGGAATCATCGGAAACAATGACGGAAAATTCAAGAGAAAATTGGACGGTTTTCGAGCTGCCGCCGGCCACAATAACTTACTCTTGTTGCAATGTCCCCACCTTATTTGCATCATAACTTCACATGAGTAACAGAGGAGAGAGATGGAGAGAGAAGGCTAGAGATATGAAAGTTTTTCTCCTTAAACACTGCTTCTTTTTGTTTAATAAAAAAAAAATTTACAACAAAAATATTCGGCATGTATATCTTACTATACATCTTAAACAATATTTTTGGGTAAACATGAAAGGGGAAATTGTCAAACCAAATACAAGGTTCTAGATACTCATGTCCTAAATGAGCGAGACTACTAGCGACCATGTTGGCTTCTCGATAAATATGATGGTCTTGATTATTGGCGGACCCAGGAATTTTTCAGCGAAAGTGCAATTTTTAAAGGCTAAAAAGCTCAAAAAGAAAAAAAAAGGTTTCCTTTTTTTTAAAAGCTTGGTTCAAAATGACGCTGTTTTGGCTAGGGTTTTTTTTTTTTTTTTGAAAAAAAAAGAAGAAGCACGCGGTAGCCCCCAGAAACAAAAACTTCATTTAGGCATTTCTTCAAACAACTACGCTGCAACTCCAAAACTGAGCAGAGATGTAATATGCAGCAGCTCTTATGGATTTTTTGGCGAGGTGAGGTGTAGCACTTCCTTGCGCCTTAATAGGTCCGCCACTGATCTGGATTTTAAGAAAGAAGGGTCAAGTTGGATAAACGACAGTGGAATGCTAAAGCAAAACAAACATTCAAACATAAATTTTTTACAAAGCTACCAACCCAAATGATTGTGAACCCGCACCCAAAAACTCCAAGTAATTTACCAAACAAGTGTGAATCCGCACCCAAACACCATTTCCCTTTTACGATAAAATTCTAAGGAAAAAGGAGGAAGAAGCCAAAGGAAAAAAAATTATGAGGATGAAGACTAGGAAGCGAGGCGACACAAAAATAAGATATGAAGAGCATGAACTAATCTCAACCTCAAATTTTATAATTAAAATAAAGTAATTTAGTTATAATAATACAGTAGAATCGGGAGCTTATTACAAGCTACAAGCCTGGAAAAGGGTAGGCTGGGTTGTGGCTCTAATTGTTATTAACAAAACAAATACTTTTATAATTTTAGCTTAGCACCGTCATCATTCGTTTCTGACAAATCTTCAAGTGTTGAAGCATCTAACGATACTTGCATCAGACTTCTCTCTATTTCCCTGCACCTGCTAACTTCTACTGACAGTTCAGCATCTTCACGGATATTGTGGGTTGGTACACTCAGTGGCGAAGCCAGGATTTCATGAGTCTGGGGGCCTCTCACAAAATATAAATAATAAAAACTTCGAACTCACAAGACATTAAAACATCAAAAATCATATTGCCTATAGTGTCTATTCATTACAATCATAATTGTCCAAGTTAACTTCCGTAGTTTGGTTTGAACTACTTTCATTTTTCTTTTGACTCTTTGCAAGTGACGACTCCACTAACTCAAACTTTGATTTTGTTTTGAAAAATCTTTTCATAACTGAAACACATATATGAACTAAATTTAAATTGAAACAATTATGAACATCTTCTCAAACTTATAAACCAAAGCAAATTGAGCATTCAATTCAAAGTAATATATTAATCAAACCAATAGAGAATCTTATATATAGAAATTTATAAATTAAAATTAAAATTTCACCATCACAAGTTCACAATTGCATTAAAGGGATAAACAATTACATACTACGCAAGAAAAATTAAAAGGGATAGACAAATACATACTTGGAGTTGAATAGCGATTTACTAAAAACCTCCAAAGCTTTTTCCCTTTGGTAATCTACACATAAATTGAAAGACCCATTAAAATCAATAGAAAAAAAAAAAAAAAAACTTGATAATATAATTAGAATTTGAGAAGAAAAAAACCTCATAAGCAACTGGCTGGTCTGGTCGTGTTTCTGACTCGGGAAAAGAGAAAAAGGTTTAGATTTATTGATTTATACAAGAAGGCAATATATAATAATAATAATAATTCTAATCCTTTTAGTTATATGTAATGTATGATTTTGGGATATTTGGCTTGGCTGGTCAATAGGGCTCACGTTGAAATCACTTTTGGCTGAAATCTACTTTGGCTGCTGGACCATGCCACTATGGCTTAACTTCAGCTGAAATCTTCTTTGGCCCATATGGCTTCTAAATATGTAGCCAAACTCCAGAATACTAGTACTAATTTTTTTTAAAATAAAATTTCAGTGGGGGCCAGTGACTGCACTGGTCCCCATGTGCCTCCGCCAATGGGTACACTGCACCGTGGGCATTTCATACCATCGGGGGCATCAGATATCACCTGCCTCTTGATGGTCTGTCTCATTGACCGCCTTTACATTGTTGAGAGGTTCTGAAATAGAATGTCCATGATTATAATCACTCCCTGTATTCACTTCCAAAACAGAAGATGTCTCATCCAGGTCAGGTTCTTCCATTTTTCTTTCTACTTTTGATTCACTTTCAGCTGCATTTGTAATGGCAGGAAAAGACTGGAAAGGATCCCAATCATCTTCTGTAAAATTAGTATAGAAGATATTGTGCCGGAATAAATAATTCTATTGATTGTACAACGTTCTTATACAGGGAGAATACAAGCCTAACTAGGAAAATATACATGGCCTAACTAGGAAAAGAATTGTACAGCAATTCTAGGAAAAGTCAAACAATTACAAAGAAGGTTTTCCTATTCTAGTTCCCATAGAATCGGGTATTGATTACTTTCCAACACTCCCCCTCAAGTTGGAGAGTGAATATCAAGAACTCCCAACTTGCCTAGCATGGATAAGAAGGGATCTTTTCCCAAGGGTTTGGTGAACATGTTTGCTAGTTGATGTGAAGAAGGTATGAACTTGGTAGAGACTGTACCATCTTGTATCTTGTCTCTGATGAAGTGACAGTCCATCTCTATATGACGAGTTCTATCATGAAAGACTGGATTAGCAGCAATATGTAGTGCAGCCTTGTTGTCACAATGGAGAATTGAGGCTTCTGGATGTGGAAGATGTAGGTCACGTAATAGGCTTCGTAGCCAAGTGAGCTCGCAACATGCTCCTGTCATAGCTCGATATTCTGCCTCTGCAGAAGATAATGAGACAGTTTTTTGTCTCTTAGTCCTCCAAGAAATTAATGAATTCCCAAGAAATACGCAATACCCAGTCGTGGATCTCCTCGTCATAGGACACCCCGCCCAATCAGAATCACAATAAGCACGTAGCTTCAAGTTATTTCCAGCTGAAAAAAATAGACCTTGCCCTGGTGCATTTTTAAGATACTTGAGTATTCTAAGAGCTGCTTCCATATGCGGCATTCGGGGTGCATGCATAAATCGACTAAGCACATGTACTGCATATGTGATGTCAGGGCGTGTGATGGTGAGATATATTAGGCAGCCTACCAATCTTCTAAATTGAGATGGATCTTTGAGTAAATCACCTGCATCAGAAAGTTTGGTGCCTTGTTCCATGGGAAAGGCTACCGGTTTTGCTCCTAAAATGCCATTGTCTTTGAGTATGTCAAGGGTGTATTTTCTTTGTGAAATACATATTGCCCTGTTATGAACGGGAAACTTCAATCCCTAAAAAATACTTGAGATCTCCAAGGTCCTTTATTTTGAACCGTGACTGTAGAAATTGCTTAAGAGATGAGATTGCCTTTTGATCATTCCCAGTTATTAGTACGTTATCAACATAAATCAACAAGGCTGTAAACGATGTACCTTTCTTGCATGTAAAAAGAGAATAATCTGCCTTGGATTGGATAAACCCAGCAGCTAGAACAGCTTCAGTAAATTTGGCAAACCATTGCCTAGATGCCTGCTTGAGCCCATAGAGTGATTTATTAAGGCGACACACAAGATTCTCCCCTTGTCGCCGAAGACCGGGAGGAGGTGACATGTAAATTTCTTCATGGAGATCCCCATGTAGAAAAGCATTGTTAACATCTAACTGGCTAAGGGACCAATTTTGAGCAGCGGCGATAGCAAGCAAACAACGTACAGTAATCATCTTGGCCGTGGGGGAGAAAGTATCATGATAATCAATCCCCTCAGTTTGAGTATATCCTTTGGCAACGAGGCGAGCCTTATAGCGTTCGATGGAACCGTCAGAACGGTGCTTGATTTTGTAAACCCATCGACAACCAATGGGGTGTTTGTCGGGGGGCAAAGTAGTGAGCGTCCAGGTGTTGTTCGATGTTAAGGCCTCAAGTTCAGAGCGCATAGCTTGTTGCCAATTGGGATCTGCAGCAGCCTCTGTAAAGCAAGAAGGTTCCACACTACTACTGACAGTTGCAATAAAAGAGAGATGTGAAGGTGAGTAACAATGATATGAGAGAAAATTACAGAGAGGATAACGAGTACCTTTGGGCTGGATTGGCAGCGAGGAAGACGATGATGCGGGTCTGGGCACTAGTACATGATTAAGAACATAATCTTTCTGCCAGACGGGGGCTTGTTTGGAACGCTGAGAGACTCTGACAGGTGGATTGGTAGAAAAAGGAGGAGTAGAAAGTGGAAGAGAAGCGGGTTGTTCTGGGTTTGTAAGTGCAATAGGTGATGATGTGGTGGGGTCGGCTGGAGAAATAGGTGGGTCAATGGGATAAAAGGAATGGTTTGCTGGAGGGTTAGGCGTGGCTGGATTTATGGGATCATCTTGGCTTGAAAGTGTGGAGTTGGGTTCAGGGGAAAAAGTTGGGTTGGTTGGAGGAAAGTCATGTGGGCCCAAGGTTGGATGGCATGGATCAAGGTCTGCTATATGTGGTGTGGGTAGGACAGGAAATTGGACTGATGGTGTGGTTGGGCTGAGAGTATGGAAAGGGAAATTGTGCTCAAAAAAGTTAACATCCCTGTTGATGAAAATTTTGTGGGTAGTCAGATCATACAATTTGTAAGCTTTTTGACCACTAGGGTACCCTAAAAAAATGCTTTTCTTGGCACGAGTATCAAATTTGGATGTGGGATGATTATTGGTGGCAAAAGCAAGACACCCAAAGACTCTCATATGTTTATAGGAGGGTGGTTTCCCATATAATTTTTCAAAAGGAGTTTGCTGGGCTAATAGTTTGGTGGGAATTCGGTTAATGATATGAGCAGCGGTAAGCACTCATTTCAAGGAGATGACGATGTTTGCGTTCTACGACCCCGTTTTGTTGTGGAGTGTAAACGCAAGATCGTTGGTAAATGACCCCATGATCTGTGAAAAAATTGCAAAGGGAATAAAATTCTCCCCCATTGTCCACACGTATCTGTTTGATTTTGGTGTTGAACTGTGTTTGGGTATAGGCAAAAAAAGATCGAAGGTGCTCTTGTGTTTCACTTTTATTGTGCATGAGAAAAATCCATGTAAACCTTGTAAAATCATCCACCACAGTCAAAAAATAGTGTGCCCCGGATAAAGAGGCTATTTTATGTGGATCCCAAATATCACAGTGAATGAGTGCGAAAGGGTGTGAGGAGGTGATGGAACTAGTAGTAAATGGGAGTCGTGTCTGTTTGGCCAAGGGACAAATATCACAAATATTGTTTGAAGAACAAAGAAAATTTAACAATGTTTTGGACATAAAATTTAAACGGGCCAAAGATAGGTGACCCAAACGGCGATGCCATAAATCTGCGGAAGCTAAAGCCAAATGACAAGACGGATCAGATTTAGTTGGGGAGGAGTTTGGAGAAGCTAACGCTGCTAAATAGTACAAGCCTCCACGTCGTTTACCTAGACCAATCGTCCTCCTCGTAGCCAAATCCTGCAAAACACACCATTGTGGAAAGAAAGTCACTGAACAAGTTAAATCCTCTGTAATCTTACTCACAGACATCAAGTCAACTTTGAATGTGGGAACCCCCAACACATCTTTTAAAAATAAATATGAATTTATTGGCAAAGTGCCAGTAGCAGTAATTGGAGCCTGGTCTCCGCTTGGTAACTGCACGGGTGGCATGGTGGAATGCTTCACATTTGTGAGCAAATGAGGGGAAGACGTGATATGATCTGTCGTCCCGCTGTCAATAATCCAATCAAGTGTTGTAGAGCAATTTTTAAACAAACCTGAACTGGCAATATTTGCTTGGGAATCAGGGTGTGAATCACTTTCCTTCTCTTTCAGGACTGAACATATTTGCTTATATTGTTGATTGGTGAGGTTGGGCATCACGGCTTTCACATCATAAAAACTAGGATTTGCATCCACATGGTTTGCTGAAGAAGATTTGTTGCGGCCCCCACCACCTTTTGATTTGTTATTGCCTCCTCCCGATTTGTGTAGTCTATGCCATGAAGGATACCCATGCAATTTCCAACATGTTTCAACAACATGGTTTGTATCCCCACAATGAGAACAAAGCAACGATTGTTGGCTGAAACTGGAGTTGGGTAGCGATTGATTGGGTCTGTATTGCTGCTGCTGCTGTGGTTGGCCAATGTTAGGCCGTTGATTATTGTTGGCCCGTTGTTGTTGCTGACTGGATCACACCACCATCGCTGCACTTTCAGCTACAGCCCGTGCAGAACCTATTTCTCTCTGTTTTTCCTCCTGCGAAACCAACGCATATGCTCTACGAAGGCTTGGCAAAGGATTCATAAGTAAAATCTGCCCCCTTACAGCACTGTAGGATTCATTTAAACCCATTAGGAATTGCATGAGGGCATTGCGTTCCTCTCGTTCATGATGCTTCTTCATAGCACCACATGAACATGTTGTTGAATCGTTGTAAGAAGCCAATTCATCCCACAACCCCTTCATCTTGGTGAAATAGCCAGCGACAGACATCTGCCCTTGATGGAGAGAAGCAATATCTCGTTGTAGTTGGAAAATCCTCGGTGCGTTGCTTTGAGAAAATCGCTCCTTCAAGTCCTCCCAAATCTCATGTGCCGTTGTCGAGTAGATGACGCTATCGACGATCTCAGGTTCAATGGAATTAAGGATCCATGAGAGCACCATATCATTACACTGTAACCAGCGAGAGTAATGATCTGGATTGCTTTTCTCGGATGGTATTTGCACGGTCCCTTCAACGAACCCTAGCTTATTTTTTGCGCCAAGGGATAAGCGAATTGACCGGCACCACGTTGTGTAATTATCGCCGTTAAGGAGTTTGGGAACAAGTACCATCCCCGGATGGTCACTGTGATGAACAAAAAAAGGATTGCTGGCGTCATTGGCACCAGCATCCTTGGAGGCACCAGAACCTCCATCTTTCTTCGTAGGCTTGCTCTGCTCGTCGTCTCCCATGGAGAAGTAGCGAAACAAGAAAAATATCTAAATTGCTGTTTAAAAGGAGAACCGCAAAAGGAAAAAAAAACACAAGAGCTAGGGTTTCTCCTGCTCTTCATCCTCTTCTTCCTCTTCAATTCTTTGATCATCAGAAATGGAATGTGTTGTGGTGGCTGATGGTGGAGGAGGTTTCTCTTTACTTGCCTCAGTTGGCACTGGTAATTTTATCTCTAATGATGGAGTTGTGGGCTTCATCTGTGTTGCATTATGCTCGTGTGACAGACACACAGATGAACCCCTGAAAAGAGAAAAAGGGATGGCATTGAAAGATATCCTTTTTGCAAAAGACCTATCCTACAATGTAACTTTGGATCCAGGCAACGCCAGAAAATACGAGTCTTCAATCTTCAATAGCAAGAGCACCCAACCAAAAAAAAACAAAAAAGATAAGAAAGTATAACCAGCCATTTCTACCTTAGAAGTCAAAATGGTTTACCAATCATCATTTGTTCATTTTAAGCTTTACAAATAATACAACCTAAGATTTTTTGTAATGAACGTGTATGTAATTGTCCACAGAGAAAGAAAAAGGAAAAGACACCAGAAGTTGTTGCAGGTGTGCTATAGGCATAGACAGCAACACATCCTTGAAGTGAACCGCTGAGGAAGGAAACTTGAGCAAGAGGAGAATGAGCAAAACTATAGGGATCCTAGGATTTGAAGAAATCAATTTATCACTTTAAAGGTGGCAGTTCTGTTTTCTTTTTCTTTAGATCAATTAAAATGCAGTAAAAGCTGTCATTTCAGACCGTATTGAAGATATCACTTCATGCATAAATTTGCATATGAGAAGATGCGGCTATTTTCATGGGATTCCCTATGCACAACACCATACATCTTTTCGGAGTTGATAAGAAGAGGAAAATAAGTGGATAACCACCTGCAGCAGTTCTCTGCATACGTCCATAGTGAGAAGTCCTACACTGGCAAACCTTTTCGTCAACAGAAACTGGAAGACCGGTAAAGCAATCTCATAAAACTTAATTCCTGGGGAACATAACTCTTCACTAGCTGAATTTCCACCCTTACTAGCTTTAAAGAAAGAAATTGGATGTTGTTCCTGAAATAAAACAAGCAGAGCAAATCCCCAAAGAAACTGATACTTCGGATTCCAATTCAACCATATTAAGTCCAGACAATAAGCTGTTCCTTGATGTATTTTTAGTAGTGGATTTTGAATATTCATTCTCTTCAAGATTTACAAGTACTGCATCCAATGCAATTGCCTGCAATATTACAGGCCAAGATTCTTCCAAGCAAGGCTGCAACTTTGATGATACCAGAGGTGAATGAATTTCATCAAGAAATGGATTCCACTGTAAGGAGGAGGAAAGATAAGAGGGTAGCCACAAAGATAATTAAAAATTTCACGCTATGTAAAAACAAATGACAAAGGCAAAAGAGAAAAGCTAGGAGTTTCCTTATCATTCAGCTGACCTTTGTCTTGAGATGCAAGCACAAGAATACATAACTGTAGTCCTTCAAAACTCTAATCCAGTACTTCCCAAGTACGCTTGAACTCTTTGAAAATAATGGTAACAATGCTAGATATTCATCTGGAACCCCACTATTGTGTCTCCTCAAGAACACATATGAATAACATTTGAGAGAGGCATGAGCAGCAAGAAGTCTGATCTTGATCTACAATACAATAAATCAATTAGTTTTTCCTCGAAAAGGTAAAATGGATTCATTCAATCAAGAAAAAAAAGTTAAAAGTTCAATCACAATGGAATTTATATACCTTGTATGAGATCCATTCTGCAAATGAAGGATAATACAGGTCCTTGAAGTCATTCAATGGTCGTGAAATCAATGAATATACGTTTAACAGCAGGTCCTTGGCCTTTTCACAATCCATTTTCACATTGTCTTCTACACTGAAAAATTAATAGGAAGATAACTAGGAAAAGTTAAATCAGATTTGTCTTCCCTGAGAACCTTTGTAGAGAGCTGGAAGCCTGCTTCTAAGACAGCAGTGGGGACAGCAGATACTAGCTGGGCCTGAATTTCATACAGCCTCAATTATTTAGAAAGATACACAAAATTCAAAAAACTAAAACCCCATTGTACTTCCCCCAATCCACAAAAAAAAGATACTACTTGATGCTTTCAGTCGTAAGTTGTTCATATTTGTTGTAAAATTTCCTATGTGGTCTTTATTCGATTATAAGTCACAAAGATTTCATGGACTTGTGCTTTATTATGCATACCAGCCTGCACAGTTTGCTGGGTGTAAAACAGTTGTTCTTGCAACTCCCCCCAAGTTAGGATGGCACCATATGCAAGGCAATTCGTTACTTTGGATGGAATGCATTATGACCTAAATGATAGCTGATCATTTTTGTTTTGCCCCAGGAAGTACTATATTGTGCAAAGAAGGCTGCTGTAACTCACATCCTTAAAGCTGGTGGTGCTCAGAGTCAGGTGTATAAACACTTGAAAGTATTCTTATTTATTTGTTTACCCAAAGGTGTTAGTTTCCCATTATCTTGTTATTGCGCTTTTCATAACTTTTGCAAATGCTTGTGATAAGGCCTTAAATTTTTACAAAGTTATTAACTTACATGTTGTGAGCATGATTTCTTTTGAAGAAAAAATATTATTTCAACTCAGTTTATTATTATTTCATCTTTCTCAGTTTTAGGTATTTATTCAACTTGTTACAATATATCATCTTAACAACTCTGTGTATGTACACCTTTAGTTTCTGTACCTGATCACAAGGAGGCTGAATTTTGGGATGCATTTTAGAGTGTTTGCTCTCGTCGTGTCGTCATGCCGGTCTCATTCAAGAAGGCCGACGTTACTTCAATTCAATGATCAATGAACATGTTATTCAGCCAGACCTAGATCATTTTCATTTTGACGGGTGGAAAATCTTATGTCGACCAGGAACGCACTAACCAAACTATACTTAAACATTCTTCCAGACTATCAATCTATCAGCTTAACCTCTTCTAATCAACTCAGCAAGTTCTCTAATCAACTCACCCCTTCTACCAACAAGCTTAGTCTCTTCTCTCATCAGCTCCAATTTAGACTCCTCCAACTCAGCCAGCTTGGGTTCTCCAATCAGCTCCAAGCCACCATACCTCAACCCCAGCTCTCTCAACTCTGCACTCGTCTCATTACACTTGTACTGTTCAGACAACCAACTGAGAGCAATTGACCTCTTTAACTCACTCCTTCTAACAACATCCGAGGAAGATGGAACCATGAAAGTGCTATGGGTAATTTGGTCAATCTCACTCTCCCATCTAAATTTTTTTTGGGGGGGGGAAAACCTTCTTTGTTTCAAAAAATACTCGGCGGGTGAAGTGGTTTGTTTCCCGCTCTGCCATTTTCTTCTAAAATATTTGAAGGCAGACAAAACAAAACGGCTCAGGTTTCAAAATGACCAAAGCATCCCCACAATTTGGTCTTGTTGTGGCTTGGAGGAAAGCAAACTCTGGGCCCATCCACCAATTCAAATTTGAAAGAGTAAGGCCCGTCTGGTAATGTTTTTAGAGAGCATTTTCAGAGAATGTTTTCATATAATGAAAACGAGAAAATGAAAATGCATTTTCAGAGAATAAAAACGCGTCTGGTAGCATAGTTGGAAATTATTTTCAGAGAACAAAAACAGTGAAAACGCGTCTGTCAGTAATATGTGAAAATAACAAAAACAGTGAATATGTAACTTTAATTAAAATGCCTTATGTTTTTTTTTAATACAACATTATGTAATCAATATGTGAGTTTCAAAAAAAAAAATTAGTACGTATATTATTTTTAAAAAGTATTTTTTTAATCATCTAAAAGAATATCATTTAAAAAATAGAATAAAATTCTAAAGTATAAATCTATAATTATCTTTAAAAAAAGTTAAAATGAAACCTCAACCCAACCTTCTCTTTTTTTTTTTTGGTAAAAAGGGGGCCAAAGCCCAAACAACACAAAAAGGACTACACAACAACCATCCTAGGACGAGCCAAGCTTCTGGCATCAGCAGCAAGAAGCTCAACAACCACACCAGGCGCTGAATCCAAAACTCGCAAACCCAAAGGGAGATCATGGCTCATAGAAGCCAAAGAATCAGCAATAAAATTTTGCTCTCAAAAAATATGCTTGACAGAACAGCTCCACTCCTTCTGAATAAGCAAATGGCAGCAATTGATAATGCTAAAAAGAGGATGAGTATGACTAATAGGATTCTGTAACAGAACCACAGCAGACTTAGAATCACATTCAACCTCCACACTTTGAAACCCACCTTCCCAAGCTAAATGGAGCCCCCAAAAAATACCCCATAACTCAGCCTCAATCACTGACCCAACACCCAAATTAACATAAAAACCTTTAATCCAATTACCAGCATGATCTCTTAACAGACCCCCAGCTCCAATGTAACCAAGAGCAAGCTTACGACTACCATCAGAATTAACCTTACAACTCCCTGGCAAAGGGGCTTGCCAATGAAGATAAACTAAACCCTGATGAAGAGGAACAGATATAGCCTTAGTGGCTTTAAGCCAATCCTTAACATACTGCAGAATCACCTGCTGCGGCTCAGAGGGAAGCAAAAAACCGTGCTAAAAAACAAGCTTACAACGCCATTTCCAGATGAACCAAAGGCTAACAGCAAACACCAAATTCCAAGCCAAACCAATCATAAAAGATCTCTTGGAATGCAGATTATGGAAGAGCCAATCATCAAAAATAGGATAAGAAACACTGGATTCCTCAAACCAACTGCCAAACTGATTCCAAATTAAAAAGGAAGAACTACAACCTTTAAACAAATGCTCAATAGATTCAACTGGATAAATGCAACGAGGACAAGAAGCAGAAACTGCCATACCTCTACGGTGCCTTTGAGCATTAGTAAGGAGCTTTTTGTGACACAGCACCCAAAGGAAGGACTTAACCTTGGGAGGAAGCTGCAACCTCCAAATAAACTCCCATTGCCAATTAGAATTAGCCTCAACTGGACAAAACAATTGATAAGCAGATTTCACAGAAAAATTTCCATTAGAAGTAAACCTCCAAATGCACATATCAGGACCACTATCAATGAAACCAGCATGCATACTAGTAATCATCAGCACAATATCAGGAGGAAGACACTCTTGCAAACATGCAATATCCCATAAACCCTCCTCCAAAAAATCACTCACATTCAGCTGGAGCATTTCCTCCGACAGATCAATGAGGGCAAAATTTATAAGAGCACCACAACTTAGCCAAACATCAGTCCAAAACAAAATAGAATCACCAGAACCTACTCTCCATTTAACACCAGAGGGAAGAAGCTTAGCACCAAACAAAACACCCCTCCAGCTACTAGAGCAACTACGAAACTGATGCTCATTAGCAGACAACATATCACAGTGTTTTAAATATTTAGCCTTAAGCACTTTGGCCCAAAGCCCTTGGTCATTCTGAAGAAGTCTCCAACTAGATTTAGCCAATAAAGCTTGATTCATTCGAGCAGCCTTCTTCACTCCCAAACCACCAGCACATTTAGACTTACACACAGTTTCCCAATTCACAAGATGCACCTTAGCCTTATCAAAGGCATGCCCCCAAAGAAAATTCTTATTTAACTGATCCAACTTGTTACAAACAGAAGCAGGCAACATAGCAGTTTGCATAGAATATATAGGAATAGCAGAGGTGACTGATTGCAATAACGTGAGCCTACCAGCCATAGACAAAGTGTGGCTTTTCCAAGAAGAGAGGCGTTTTTGGACTTTATCAATAATTTCCTGATAAGTATCTTTGGTAACTCTAGTGTGAATTAAAGGAACTCCAAGATACTTACCAAGATCATTTGATAAAGGAGAACCACTAATAGAGGCAATATTCTGAGCCAAAACAGGACAAGTATTAGGGGACACACAAACCATAGACTTTTCAAAACTGACTTTCTGACCAGAAAGGGAGCAAAAATCATCCAAACACTGCTTCATCACTGAAGCCTGCTCTATAGAGGCCTTCCCAAACAAAACCAAATCATCAGCAAAAAATAAATGAGAGACAAAGGGCCCTCCTTGGCAAATCTGCACAGTCTTCCAACTTTGATCAAGAACTTTCTGCTGAATAATATGAGAGAGCTTTTCCATACACAGAACGAAAATGTAAGGAGAAAGAGGGTCTCCTTGTCGTATACCACACTTAGGAGAGAACTCAGTTGTTAACTCACCATTTAAAATAGCTTTATACTGCACTGAGCAAATACAATGCATTATGAGCTCCAAAACTCTCCCCCCAATACCAATTTCACAAAGAACCTCTCTAATAAAAGACCAACTTAAACGATCATAGGCCTTGGAAAGATCAATTTTCCAAGCAATAAAACCTTTTTGACCTTTAGCAATCTTGAACTTATGAAGCATCTCCTGAGCAATCACAATATTATCAACTATATGTCTCCCTGGCACAAAACTGACTTGAGTGGGGCTAACAATTTTAGTCATAATAGGATGAAGCCTAGAAACTAAAATCTTAGAAACCACTTTATAAAGAGAATTACATAAACTAATAGGCCTAAGTTGAGCCATATTAAGAGGCCTTTCAACTTTAGGAACCAAAGCAATTAAGGTATCATTAAGGTGCTCAGGGAGAGAAGCTCTGACAAAACAATCCTTAACAAGAGAAAGGATATCCTTAGAGCAAAGATCCCAATACTTTTGATAAAAAAGAGCTGGGAACCCATCAAGGCCTGGCGTTTTCAACCCACCAATAGCAAATAAACTACTTTAAATCTCCACATCAGACACCTCACCATTTAATCTTGTATAATCAAAGCGCTCAAGCTGAGGAAAATACTGGGGAAACAAAGAATACTCACCAGATAAAGTAGGTTCACTAAATAGCCCTTGAAAATAGTGAATAACAATCTGTTTCATACCTCCTTTCTCAGAAATCCACTCTCCAGCATCATTAATCAACCCTTCTAATTTATTCCGGCGCCTTCTAATAATAGTAGAAAGATGAAAAAAATTTGTATTCCTATCACCTTCCTTAAGCCAAGTGTTTCTAGATTTTTGCAACCAAAACATCTCTTCCTGATCAAGGATGAGATTATACTCTGCAGTCAACTCAGTTTCCAACTGACTAAGGAAAGGATTAAACTGCGTACATAAGCTTCTTTGAATACCAGCAAGCCGAGCCAAAATCTTTCGATCCTTTTGAAAAAGACACCCAAACACCTGTTTGTTCCAATGTTGCAGAGGCCAAATAAGACTAGCAGACTTCTGAACAGCATGGCCTGTACCAGAATTCCATAAGCCAGAAATGAACTCAGGAAAACTAGGATGACTTAACCACATTGCTTGGAATCCGAAAGGCATAGCTTCAGTAGCAGGAAGATGGTTGGAAAAAAACTTAACCATGATAGGACAATGATCAGAATTCACCCTCGGGAGGTGAGAAAGGTGAGCTTCAGAAAACAAGAATCTCCAATCAATATTACAAAGACCTCTATCAAGCCGTTTCCAAATAATATCCTCTTCATCCCTTTTATTACACCAGGTAAAATTAGCGCCAGAAAAACCCAAATCAACAAGATGATTCCTATCAATCCACTCAATAAAATGCTGACCACCAACATCCAAATTACCACCTAGCTTCTCATCACCACAAACAATATCATTAAAGTCCCCAAGCAACAACCAAGGTAAATTACAAACAGCAGCCAACCCATCAAAATACTTCCAAAGAGAAGTTCTCACACTAGAACAAGGACTAGCATAAACTACTGTTAGCAACCACCTCCTAACATCCATAGTAACTAAAGCAGTAATGGTTTGACTCGAATGTGCAACAACTTGTAAAGAAACAGAACTTCCATTCCAAAGTAGCCACACACCCCCAGAAAAACCAAAAGGATCCACAATATGAAAATGAGAAAATCCCAAACTCTCTGCAACAGAGAGAGCTCTAGAACCACCAATTCTAGGCTCAAGCACAGCAAAAATATCAATACCATAAGCCTTTTTTAAGTCCCTAATGGTACTAGGACACTTTACCTTGCCAGCACCTCTCACATTCCAAGAGACAATTATCATAAAATGATATGTAAAAGGAGGACAAAGAGAGGGAAAAACCTCATCAAAAAGCAACCTGCTCAGCCTCAACATCAGAGGCATCAAAATCAATCGACATACTAGCCAAATCAACCACATCACCAACTGAATCATGCTCATCCTCACGAGAACCACCAGACTTAACTAAATGAGACTCTCCCCCATTCAGCTCCATCTGACCAATATCAGGAGGCTTAGGGTCATGCAACACCACATTAGCACCCTGAAATTCCGCAGGCAAAGAGGCAGCATCCACATTAAAAGAGAACAAGCCTTGAACATCATCTTGCACATCAGAGCCTCGAACTTGCATACCCACCACTCCAACATTCAAATTACTACGAGTATGTCCAAACCTAGCCTTCCCAGTGTTCTTAGATCCAAAACCAGGCTTCAAACTCACAGTACCACTCTTCTCCAACTTAGCATTAGTAATGTCTTTCAAAGGTTTTTTGAAAACCCAAGCCTTAGAATCCTTAGCAAGAGCATTTCTCTTCCCAACCTCATTTCTGTTACTCCCAGTAGACTTAACAGGGGTAACCACTTGCTTTGTAGGCTTACGAACCTCATACTTAAAAGGATTCACAACCTGCTCATCTGTAATTTCAGGCTCTTGAGTAACATCATTGTCCAAAATAGCAAACCTTGAACCAGAATAGGCATTCTTAAAACCTCCCTCAATTTGAGGTGAAGCCTTAGTAGAATTACCACCAAGAGGTCCCTGCTCCTTCTGAAACTTCTTCTTAAAATTCTTCTGCTGCAACAACATCCATTGACCATGAAGTTTCGTAGAACCCTCACCAAGCTTCTCAGGACTAAAAGCATCCAGATCATCCTCCTTAGCATGAGTGTTAACCTCCATATCCTTGGCATTTTTATTTTCAGCAGCCTGAGCCTTGGCTTTCAAAATAACAGGACAAGTATCCCTACCATGCCCATAGCAGCCACATTCAAAGCAAACCAACTTAATCCCTTCATACACAACACCATAAGATCGACCTTCAACTTCAATGAAAGGAACAAGAGGCTTAGACAAATCAAGTTCAACACAAATTCGTGCAAATTTACCTCTCGCTTGGCTCATAGTGAGAGCATCTACCTTGACAGTATGACCAATCAGATTACCAATTTTTCCCATAACATCAGGTCGGAAATACTCAACATTGAGACCATTGATTCTGACCCAAGCCGTCATGTGTGTAACACGCTCATCCTTCGGATTAAACCCAGGCTTCCATTGTTGAGTCACAAGGTACTGACCAGCAATTTGCCAAGGGCCACCAGTAAGCACATACTGCATATCCTCCTCAAGCAAAAACTTAACAATGAAATAATTGTTTTCCAAATCAATCAAACTCATCGAACCCTTCAGAGCCCAACGTTGAACAAGCCGAGCACGAAGAAAATTAAAAGTCAACGGACAACCCATAAGCTTGATGATTACAGAGGTTCTCCAAGGACGATACAGACACTCCTTAATTGACTCAGAATTTAATGGAAGGAATATCACCATTCATAACCACACAATCACCATCACCAATAACTAGATTATCTTTAGCCATGCCAGAGACACCAGCAACCTTGTCTTTAAAACTCATCAGCAAAGGAGGCACAGGAAGAGAAGAATCCTCACCATCGCTACCTCCAACATCACACATCTCATGGGTACGAGCTCGTTTCTCACCAATACACACTCCATCTTTACCAGATCCATTAGATCCAGCAGAAAAAACAAAATCCGGCATCAGAGCCGCCACCGTGAACGGTGGTACCAACCACTAGAAGTAACAGAAGAGAAAGGCCAAGAGAAAAAGCGTCTGGTTCTCCAGAGCTTTTTTCTCAGTAACCCAACCTTCTCTTTCACTCTCTGCAAACCCACCCCAATTCTAACACTCCCCTCTCTCTCTCTCTCTCTCTCTCTCTCTCTCTCTCTCTCTCTCCAAAATTGAAGAATCAGACGAACCCCCTCTTTTCCACTTTCTCTTCATGCTGCTACACCCTCTGGCTGTCTCTCTCTCACTGCAACCTCACCTTCCAGTAGCTTCCCATCTCCTTTTCCTTTTCTTGGACTAAAAATTGATTCGGCAATTAGTTGTTCAATGATGGTGGTTCAATTCAATTGCGTAGAGATTGTGTTGGGTTCGATTAAGTGGCGGTGATGTCAATCTGGTTCGATGGGGGCGGTGGTGATTTTGATTGGGTGATGGTGGTGGTTCAAGCTCTGTGTGTGGTTCTCTGTTGGCAGCGTTTGACGGTGGTTTTGGTCTGATGGGGAGAGAAGATTGAGCGAGAGAAGCAGCGTGTTTTCCGTGTTTGTGTTCCTGTGAGAATGAAAACAATTTTTTCTGTTTTCTATAAGTAGACGTGAAGTTGTTTTTGTTTTCTTAAAACGTTCTCTGTGTTTTCTGTTTTTGCCCACCGAACAAATATTTTGTTTGTTTTTGTTCTCTCAAAATGAAAATGGGCTCTCAAAACATAAACAAACGGGCCCTAAAATTGCTTCAGTGGCTAAAATCCGTGGCTCATAAACTAAGCACTACATATAACGGACTTGACGGTGTGGGCAAAATGAGACGCACAATAACAATAAATGTGGTAAAGTAGGTCACTTTAACTTCCAAGAAGCAATATAAGATTTGACCATATTTTCAGAAAGCACTAGTGTAATTAAGCCTAATATATATATATATATATATATATATATATAAACTGATAGAAAAGTGTAACTTCCTTCTTAGCATCACACTACAAAAAAAGTCAACAATAGTTACCATTTTTTTTGGTGACTATTGGCAGCAACAGTCACCTTTGTTGGTGAGTAAGCCCTATAATAATGCTGAAGTTACGAATTCTCTAATTGATTAATTACAATTTATATATGGTATCGAAGCATAATCCAAGTCAATTTTCAACCAAAAAAATTAATTACAATTCTCTAATCGTGAGTGTTGTATGTATGGGCAGTGTCAAAGAGCCATTAAAACATAGAAGAAGAAAAAAAGGAACTTGTGTTTTCTTTTTGCTTATTAAAAGCTTTAGTCTTTTAAAAAAAATAATAAAATTTTAATTTGAATTGTTTAATATAAATGCACACCGGGAATGTTGAAAACTAAAGGTGGGAGTTATTATTATGAGTTGTATTGGGAAGTTAAATGTGTATTGGAAACTTGAAAAACTGTATTGGGAACTTATTTATGAGTTGTAATCTACCCAATAAAATATTTTCTTGTTGGGATTGTGCAAATTTTTAAGCATGATATGATGATTATTTCCTCCTAAAGCAAAACTGAGATTCTCTTCTGTCCGTCACAACCATTACAAAACTGTTACATATTAGCAATGTCACTGCCCTGTAAAAACTACATCAAAGCCAAGAATTTTAATCTACAAAAATTCAGGATTTCACTCATCAGTTTCAAGTAGTTCTTCTAATCTACCCAATAAAACTACAGATACATGTAAGAATCTGTGCTTCTAATCTACCCAATAAAACTACAGATACATGTAAGAATCTGTGCTAACGAAATCGATACCTGCAAAAAATTTCATGACTACTCTATTGCTAACATTTGTTGTTGCAGCTGATGCTAAAGAACTTGTAAATTTACTGGACAGATGCATTCTATTGAGAAAGAAGCACTCAAAAGAAGTGGACTTGCATTTTCATTGTCACAGGCAACTCTCTCTGCACAAAGAAAGCATCTGATCCCAGCCCTTCTTTTTCCCTCCACTCAAAAAACCCATCCTTGGAATTACTTTAGCTTCTGTGGGCTACCCAAAATCTGAGTGGCTTGGCATTGTTTATCTCCACGTGCTTCCATATCCTGTCATTTGGAAACATGAATTTCCAGAGATTGTATATCCATGACAACATTTAACTTCAATTTCTGCTCTCCAATAAGCAGCATAACCATGGATCACAATCAGATAAGTTAGAGGGATACATAAGCAGAACACAGAATTATGAAGAACAAAAGTAGAAATTGTGGAAAAGACAGCCACTAACAGGAAAAGAAAAAGATGAATAGGAGACGAAATTGAAAATCCTTCGTTCATTTCATTTTTCTCTCAAAAACACAAAAGTATCAGATTCTTAATGGGTCACACAGAGCACCCATATTTCCTTTGAAACACAACAAAATTCAAAATTAATTCGATCTTCTTGCCTTGCTATACATGTACATAACTTCACTTCAATGCCTCCAAAATCAACTTAGCCAACTCACCCCTTCTAACAACAAGCTCCAATTCAGCAACATTCAGCTTCTTCCACTCCTCCTTCAACTCAGTTCGTTTGGGTTCTCCAATCAACTCCAAGCAACCCTCCAGCAACTTATACTTCTTCCCTTTGGCCTTCTTCTTCAGCATACGCATCTTATGTTGCAATTGGATCGTCATCTCACCATCATCGATGCTAATCTTCTCAAACAGCTTCTTTGGGTCTGAGTCTGAGATCTTCTTCTTCTTGGGGCTCTTGGAATCCTTGGGGTCGCTCTCGCTTGGCCGCTTCGACCCGGCTCTTGCCGCCGGCCTAGTAGTAGCCGAGGCCTTCGATCTGGGCTTCTTAGTCTTAGGTGTCTCTTCCATAGCCGAGTCCGGTTTCTTCAGGGGTTCCTCGGACTCGGACTCTGAACCAGAGGATGAAGACTGCGGCACAGTAGCCGAGTCCGGTTTCTTCTCACCAACATGAGTGGGTGCTGCATTTGGAGGCTTGGGTTCCTCAGACTCGGATTCGGGCTCGGATCTGGATTCTTCCTCTTCTTCGGACAAGGCTTCCACTTCTTCCGTAGGCTCATCTTGAGGAGATGGGCGGTTGGGTGCCAGAGGAGATGGGCGGTTAGGTGCCATTGGAGAAGATACAGTGAGAGGGTTTTGCGAAATTAGGGTTTGGGAATTGGGTTTGTGCGTGCGAAGGAAGGAGTAAAGAAGTTGAATTTTCTTATAAAACCCAATGACAAAAAAGTATTTAACCTTTTTATTTTTAATTTTTAAGGACATTTAGGTATATTTAAGTGAGTTTTTTATTTTATTTGAAATAATTTATAAAACATGACTTCTTTTTTTTGTCATAAAAAAACTGACATTTATGAATATGTAATTTTTAACTAAACCCTTCTAATTACAATAATCACACAGGCAACTAATAACTTGAACCTATATTCAGACCTAACTCTACAATATTATGATAATTGCCTTGGTTTTAATCATTATATTACTGGGTCACTTTAACTCATGATATTATACAAATTTGTTGTTTTAGGTAACAAGTGCATTCATGGGGATGGGAAGATATTTATTTAAAGGCTAATTAAATATTTTATTTCCACATTTTCTAAAAGCAACTGAACTTTTTTTTTTTTTACTCTGATGATGCTAAGCATACGTGTAAACAAGCTTATATTTATGAATTAAAATTTGCATCAATAAATCCATATGATGTTTATTTAATTTTAAAACGGGGGAAATTTATTTCCGCAACTCGCCCCACAGATTCAAGTGCAATATTTCAGTATAATATTGGCCTTGAATTTGGGGCGTGACAATTTTTACCTTAAAGTAGATAATATATTATGTTCATTTTTTCTACAAATTAACCATAAAACTTCTTAATTTATCTTCTACTTCTCTCCCTTCAATCTTGTAGGTTAGTATCTAATATTTGAACTAAAAACTCCTACATTTCAACATTTTTTTCTCATTCTCTTTTTATGTCTTAGTTGGGTACCTTAATGTTGGAATACATGAACCTTTTTTTGTGTTTCTTCTCTATGTTGGAATATAAATTATTAACTTTATAGTCCTTAATAGTGTAGATGATAAGATTAGTATTCAAAAGTTTTAAAATATGACATTCAAGGAAATTATGATGACATATATTGTATACTAATCAATATAAAATGATATTATGAAGGGGGCCAAAACGAGTAGTTAATGTGGTAATAATTTAATAACCGGTAGTGCTTAAGTGCTCCCATTCAAATTGTTTTTTTAAATTTTGTGTAGGAACCCCTCTAATGTGAAACCTGGATTTGCCACTGTACGAATGTTGCATTGCAGCAGAGCCCCAACCATTCGAAGAGCATGGAATTTCAATTTTATAAGCGGTCTTGTTCATCCCCTATACTATAAGATCCAAAGACTGGACCCTCTAGTTCCCTTCATGTCAAAACCGCCAAAGGAACAACATTACTTCTATGTGAGCTCATTTGAGACTTTCTTATTATTCTACTAGACCATGTCCTCAAAGTATCAACTGTTGAGAAGGAGAATTCAAAGACATCCAAACTTTGCATCTTGAAGCAAAGGTTAGGACTTAGAAGTAATGTGCTCACATACGCTTCAAAATAATCGAATTGGTATTGCAACTTACAAATCATATCAGTCTTCCAACCCCGTGTTCCCTATTCTTATTTGGTAGAGAGAGAGAGAGAAAGGGAGAGGGGGGGGGGGAGGCCGGAGGAGGTGGAGCTAGGGGAGCGTGCGGTTGTGTTTGGTACAAGGAAGGGGGTGGTTTTTTTTATATATATTTATTTGTTATTTGTTATTTTTTTTAATAAAGGAAATTACGAATTTACCCCTAATATTGACGGAAATTTGAGTGGACATTCAAAAATTAACAGCGGGTCCCCAATTGACTATTTTTATATATTTTAAGTCCTTAATTTACCCCCCCCAAAAAAAAGGGAATAAATTAACAATTATGGTATATAGTTCATGGAGCAAAACTGCCATTAACCCTTAGTTCAAAGGAAGGCTTCAAATTCAAAGGAAGTCCATAAGCCCAGGTGACTTTTTCTCATGCACACCATATAAAAAAATAGTTTAAAGAAGTAATAATAAGCAATACTTTACCATTCATGATTTCATGCATACAGGAACTAAAAGGTTTAAAATAAAAGTTTGAGGGGCAAAAGAAAAATACCTTACCATTCAGGTGTTGATCAAAGAATCTTGTGTTGCATTCTCATTTACTTTCTTAAACCGAGCAAGGTGCTTGTGATACTCTTCCAGTTCTTTCCCCAGTTTTTCAATGAACTGACTTGTATGTTCAAGGGACTGCTCATACTTATATTTTTCCAGGGCCTGCAGTTTTTCAAACAGAAAGGCAACTGTAACATTTATTTTTCATTTGTGTGTGAATCAATCAAATAAGGATGCCCAGAACCTCACTTTTTCATACATTGACTACCAAATTCTAAAAAATGAAAAATTTAAGGATAGCTGAAAATTACCTTATTTTTAGATAGTGTATCCGCAGGTGACATTACTTTCGGCTGAACATAGTTCTTTCCCCGGTAGAAAATTACAGTATTATTACATTTTATGTCAATCACAATGCCTTTACTCAGTCTAGCAAGCTCTTGAGCATATTCCTGAACCTGTCCTGGCTTACAAGGCTTGCAAATAACCTTTACTGTCTCATGCTTCTTCCAATGCAGATGCATATTTAGAACCACACCTCCAAAAACTCCCCGCCTTCCTACTGGGACATAATTCTTCTTTTTCTCACCAGTTCTCTTAAGATAATGTTTTTCTTCTTCAGTTAAAATTTCAGGATCATGTATATCAGCAGGGGCTTTGGCAACCTCAAATTTCATCAACTTCTCAATCAACCATGCTTCCTTTCGTTTTGCCTAAAGAATACACAAGTTGACAGAGACCAAGTAAACATACATACTTGGGAAACTAAACATATGCAGAAAATAAGAATATTTTCTTCTAGAGGTTTTGATGATGCAGGAGCATCTAAGAGGCTTTCCAAGGCTAAGTGGGCCATCTAACTAGTTTGGGTTTTAGTTATTTTCTTTATCTATTATTTGTCTTTTTATTTTTATGTTTTATATCAGTTGGTAGACTAGAGTTCTGCTCCTATTTTTTGTAAATAGTCATGTGAGGTTTTTAGTATCTTGTAGGGCTAGGATTAAGTAACTATTCAAATAATCAAGGTCTAGGATGGTATGGCTGCTGTAGCTCTAGTATAAATACTCTTTCAAGAGGCTTCGTTAACAGCCTTTTATGCAGAAAATCAGATTCAGTGTTCCTCTTGGGTCTTAGGACACAATTATCGACGTTCCTACTTCGATCCTATTGCTTATTATCTCTTTTTTCATGTTTTCTTATTGCTGGAAATTCCTCTAGAGTGGTTTTGGTCTGCTACACCAATCGGACAGCAGCCTACTGCTTCTGTCCTACATCATTTGAGATGGTCATATACCAGGAAATGCAGAAATTTATGAACAGAGAAAAATAGAAAACCTAAAAGAGATATTGGCCGTAACCATAAACTGTGGTTACCAGAATCAAGGTTACTGAGAAAACGTTTTTTAATAAACTTGGGAA
Organism: Prunus kanzakura; assembly: GCA_020521455.1. Taxonomy (NCBI): domain Eukaryota; kingdom Viridiplantae; phylum Streptophyta; class Magnoliopsida; order Rosales; family Rosaceae; genus Prunus; species Prunus kanzakura. The sequence continues at coordinate 311,776 of BPUM01000931.1, forward strand.
AATTTGTAAAAATTCAAATTCTTTTGTAAGAAACAAAACTTTCATGAAACCTGCTACAAACTCTGCCCTAAGAGGATAAACACAAAACCAGAAAGCTCAATTAAACAGCGATAACAGGATCAGGAACACCAAAACGTAAAACAAGTCCTGAAATAGTGCCATCAAATTATGCATAAATAACAAAGCGGTCCAACCTTTTCAAGTTTGTATCTAATTCTAACTTCTGGATTTGGAGAATTCATCTTCTTCTTGGCCTTTAGACGGTAAAATCGCAGTTCATTCAGTTTGGCCTTCTTGGACACTTGAGCTCGTTTGGCCATCTTCTTCCCTTTGGTTGAGGAACCAGTTTTATCAAGTGGCTTACCAAATGAAAACCTCACAACATCATTGTTTGTATTCAGCTCAATTGATGTACTACTCATGCATCTAGCAGGCAGACAGTTTCTAAGAACACTTTGACTCTCAAAAATCTTTGATCTCCGCACCAATGAAGAATCGAATGAGGAGGATACACATGGAACTTCTAAGAAAGACCTCAATACACTGTATCTTTGCCTTTGCATACACATATTGCAAGAAAGAGACTGTCGAAAACGTGTTATGGTTGGCAAAGAGAGATCGAAAACATTTTGTGCTAAACAACTGAACCAGAGAAAAGAGCCCCTGTATAAAAGATAGACGTGATTTGTCATCAGTGGTGTTTGAAATGCAAAGGAAAATTCAAAGCATATTGTAGGAGCAAGTGCAAGGCAGAAAAAGGTGAAGAATTTCATGAGGCTGTACTTAAGACAATCAAAAGTTTGAAATTTCGAAATAGGATATCAACAATGACAAGAGCAAAGTAGACATAATGCCGAGGCACTTTATTACAATCACACAACTTCTAGGAAGAACGATCAATGACAGTCCAATAGATGATTAACAAACTATACCACAAACAGGGATGAAAGAAAAAAGAGTACCTTTTGATAGCACTCGGAGAAGAACGAGAAGCGGCTCTTACAGAAGTTGAAGCGAACATTATTAACACCCACACGAAAAGAGAAGCCTATCCTCTTCCAGCTCTCTCTCTCTCTCTCTCTCTCTCTCTCTCTCTAATAAGGGTGTCAACCAGTGTTTTTAAAGGCATGCCTTCGCGCGCGTCGGCGAGCGCGTCGGAGCGAGGCGGTAGGAAATCGCCCTAGGCGTTCAGCTGTTTCGCGAGTTGCACGTTTAGCGCGGGGAAGGCGTAAGGAGCGTTGCAAGGCGTGGCCAGGCGAGCCAGATATGGACACTTCTGAACCGGAAGAAATTTTGCGAGTCTGCAAATTGGCTGCGACCCAGCGAGGAAGACGACTCACTTCTTTGTTTTTTAGGTTTATTGTTATGAAACGACGTCGTTTCGATTGCGTTTTTAAAAAAAAATTTCTAACTGAAACGACACTTGGAGTGTTTTGATAAAAAAAAAAACAAGTTTCTGTTTTTTTTTTTTCTCACCTTTATTGTAATAAACTTAAGGCAAGAAGAATTAATATCTTTCCTAAATTAATATATTAACACATGGACTTATCTATATATCTATATATATAAAGCAAAAGGCAGAGAATGGTGAAACATTCAAAATACCAGAAAATGTCCTTGGTTAATGCAAACATTAAGAATTGAAATTATTAATTAAATGAGGATAATATGGTAAATTCACACATTTTCATATTTAAAAAAATTAAAATTAAAAGAAATATCAGATAATAGATCCTATTTTTATGGAACACAACTACCCATTATCTTTTTTAATTCTAAATAAATTTAATTTTTTTTTAAAAAGCCTCTCGCAGGCGCAGAAGCGCATGCAGAAAGGCTAGTATATATAAAACAAAAGGTAGAAAATGGTGAAACATTCAAAATACCAGAAAATTCCTTTGGTTAATGCAAATATTAAGAATTGAAATTATTAATTAAATGAGGATAATATGGTAAATTCATACATTTTTATATTTAAAAAATTAAAATTAAAAGAAAAATAAGTTAATGGATCCTATTTTTAAGGAACACAACTACCCATTATTTTTTTTAATTCTAAAATAAATTTTAATTTGAAAAAAAAAAGCCTCTCACAAGCGCGAAAGCGCGTGCAGAGAGGCTAGTATATATATAAAACAAAAGGTAGAGAATGGTAAAACATTCAAAATATCATAAAATGCCCTTGGTTAATTCAAAAATTAAGAATTGAAATTATTAATTAAATGAGGATAATATGGTAAATCCACATTTTTTTTATATTAAAAAAATTAAAATTAAAATCGAAATCAAATAATAATTACCCATGTTATCTTTTCTTAGTACTAAAAAAATAATAAATAAAAAACCAATTGGCGCCAAGGAGCTAGTATATATATATATATATTGTATAGTACAATCCTAATTTCTACCATTTGTTGATCTCCGCAAATTTCACAGCCTGGTGCTCCGGGCCCAGGGAATTCGTGTCAACACAAGTCATCCTTCTTTGGTGCGGTGTGTTTATGTGCGGGCGTGCCAGCACGGTCTACCATGCATTCGAGGATGATGCGAATGAATGGATGGATGAGTTGTGCGCCTGTTTGAATTTGATTTCCAATCAAAACGACTATGACCAAGAGAGGAACTGATCTTGGTCATCAGGTTCATGGCCTGAGCTACAAAGCCTTTGATGGTGGTGTTGATGGGGCTCCGGCACGTTGCTGGATAGCAACGGTCGTATAATATGTGGGATGGATGGAAAAGTAACAACGATGGTGCTCCGGCGCCTTGAGAATCAAGGGTCGTATGATATATTGATGAATGGATTTCCTTACAAGTTGTCACTACTCCTAAGAAAGCAAGTAAATGTATTAAAAGTGCATTACAAGAAGATAAATGACAGGAAAATGTAATCTACTCCGTTAGAGGCTTGTGTTTGGTCTTGAACCCTTTAAACGTAGTTGGAGCCTGGTATTTATAGGAGAGGTCCTAAGAGGATAGTAAGGCTGAAAATCTGCATGATGAGGTTGATCAGAGATAGTGGGTAGTCGAGCTGACATTTTGGGGACGTGAAGTATGATGATGTGACCCCCATAAATCCCGGTCGCTGGCCTGATCGTGGGTTCTGTGTCTTGGGCCTTGGAAGAGCATTTAATGCTCTGGTCTGATGGTTGGTGACTCAACCTCACCAATTGTAAGATTTTCGCACCTAATCACCCTGATTTTACTCACCATATCCTGACTTGAATCACTTCCCTTCTTCTCTTGTGCATTAAATGCTCTCACGTGGATCGTGGGTCCTTTGCTGCAGTCAGGAGTGTTACTTCATTAAATGAAGTGTGGGGCCTCGATGCCACGTGGCGACGCCACTTGATTTTTCTACTTTGATTGTGTATTTGAGAGTTTATCAATTTCTTCGTTTATGCTTACTGTGGCCGTGGCCGTGATGGTTTCGCCTTCACGGCTCATCCTTATCCTATGAGAGAAACGAACAACAACTTGACGCGTTCGGCCCCTTTTTTTTTTCGTTTTGGTGGGCGCCTTGGCCGAGAGGTCGCTCCTTCGGTTGGCCTCATAGGCCGAGATTTCTAGGCACAAACACCCTTACCAGATAATCTCCATCAATTTCAGGAATTCTCTTCATCTCTTGACTGCAAGTAAGCCATTTTATTTTTCTCTCTAATTCTTCGCAACTGTAATTTGAAGTTTCGTATAATTTTTTTTCAATATATTAATTATCTTATTCGTTTATGTGATATAGTAGAAATTTGACGCACATGCATCATACTTGTATCTTAGAAATATTAATGGTGTTGTTTTATAGCTATGAATCGAAAATATTGTGCGTGGAAGTATGCAAAAGAAATAGAGGGGGAAAAAATACTTGAGATGCTCATTTTGTGATCAAAGATGCAATTGAGAAATTTCTAGACTTAAGCATCATTTGGGTCAAACTCATCATGGTATGCAACCATGTAAAAAAGTTCCTGAGCATTTGAAAAAAGAGTGTGCCGTAACTTTGAAAAATTTTCAACTTAAAAAAAGAAAGAAAAATGAAATGCTTAGAGAGATTGAGGATGGTCCACGATGAGGGGCTCAGAGTATGAAAACTTTATTGGATAAAGAATATGGAATCCCCGGTACTAGGAGTGTTGCAATTGATGAGGCTCTTAGAGCACAGCCTAAATCAAAATGACCAATGGATAGATTTATCACTTTAGAAGCTCAACAAAGTACATTAAATTCAGCATACAAACAAGATTTTACAATGTTCTCTAGAAGTGTGATTCTGAGATAACTTTGAAACTAGGAAAATTGACTGGAATGCAACTTCCCTTTACAATGTGAAAATGGTTCTCTATTTATAGAACCAGGTTACAAAAGTGTCGGCAGCTCTTGGTGACTGTGGAGTGACTGTGGAGGCACGGGATTCTCCTTTTTTGATTTTACTTTTGCTTTCTTGCATTCACATTTGCTTTTACTTTTACTTTGTGTGGAGAATATTGACTGTAGAATCACGAGACTTCATGACTAGCTTATTTTCTTACTTTTGCTTTCACATATTCCTTTTACCTTTACTTTAGTCTTCATTCAAATCATAGGGGTCTTGACTGTCGGGGTAGTCGACCCATCTGAAATTCTGGGTTGGCTCCTTTTGACTGGAGGATGAGGCATGGGAAGACTGAGATTTGGGACTAGCATCATCTTCATCTTCCATTTGGGAAGCTTGTAACATTAATTGTCTGGCTAACTCTTTAATTTTTGACTTAGATCTTCCTTCGATTGGGAGGGAAGAATGGGAACTTCCAGGAGTATGAGGCTTCTGGGGAGATTTGATTGGAGGGAATTCAATATTGACTTGTTCAATAATTCTTTCTGATTTGAACTTATCCCACCAATTGATTGCAAAATGTCAGGACAAGACTCGGGTATCCCAGTTGACTTGGTAAGACCATTTCAGTATCCAAGGAACTTTATATTTGGCTACGAAAATAAGGAGATTAGGAAAAAATAGATCTGACTTTTTAAATTTATATTTATTAGAGAAATAATTGACTGATTCTTTCAATTGAGGAGGGAGGATATCAATGACTGGACCATGCTTTTCCCACCAATGAAGGAACCAATAAGGAAAAGAACTTCTGAATTTACTGTCAAAATTAATAAACCATGAATGACTGAAATCGATTGTTTGATGGAGGAAAATAGTGTATCAGGCTTCAATATAATCATAGTAATTGAATTGGAGGGTTGACTGGAGAGTTTTTAGATCATAAGGGTGTTTACTCCATTCTTCTTAACTCAGAATTTGGTGAATATACAAGGAATGGAAGAGTATAATATGGGGATTATCACGATCTTTAATTGGTTTTACTTTTATTGACTGGGTTTCAAAGAGGATATCTCTATAATATTTGAGGGACTTAGAAGGGTGTTGCGGAATATAATGAAAATTTGGGGGAAAATAGGCTTTTGCTATTGTGACTGGATTGGCAATATTTTCATAAATGGGTTCAACAATAAAAAGGTGAGTGTTACTTTTGGGGGAATAAGGAGATGACTTTCTCAGGGAAGAAGACGGTTGGGTTACTGTTTGAGTATTGACTTGGAAAGGATCATAACTGGAAACTAAAGCTGACTGGTAATTGGGGAGGACTTGGCTAACTGTGGATCCTAAGCTGGTGAATCTGTTACTAACTTGGATTGGAGAACATCTCAGGAAGGGGACGATCTGGGAGGATGACTCTGTTTTTACTGGATTCATGGAAGGAGGGAGTGTCCTGACTGTTTGACTTGTTTGACTTTTTTGCTTTCCTGATTTTTTGTTTGCCATATTCCATGTAGAAATTCTCTTGTGAGGAAATCAGGAATACTATTTTCACTACCTCTCAAATATTGAATATCAAAATCAAATATGCTTAATATTGTTTGCCATCGTACAAAAATTTGTTTTGATGCAATGTTTTGAACATCTTTTTCTAAAACATGCTTTGCACTCTTACAATCAACTCTGACTAAAAAATTTTGATTTAGCAAATCATCTTGAAATTTTGAAATGCATAATACAATAGATAGTATTTCTTTTTTTAATAGTACTATAATTACTTTGTGACTGTGTCCAAATACCAGAATGGAAACGGACAATTTGTTCTGTTTGACTTGGAGGGACTTTCTGTTTGAGAATACCTCCATAACCTGTTTCAGAGGCATCCGTTTCGACAATTTTAAAGGAATTGACTGAAGGAATACCAAGACAAGGAAGGGTATGGATTTTGACTTGTTTAATGATTTATGTATGACTAGGAGTCCAAGGAGGAGGGTTACTCTGCAATCTGTCAAATAAAGGCTTACACAATTTTTTAAGATTTTGATAAAAATCAGAGACATAGTTGAGGGATCCTAAGAACCTCTAGAGTTGATTTTTATCTAGAATTTGATTTGGGAATTTATCAGCAAATTGAATGACTCGATCTATTGGACTAATTTGTGACTGGCATATGTTGAAACCAAGAAATCTAATATTAGTTTGAAATAATTTGATTTTCTTAGCAGAAATGACTAGGCCATTTAACTTGACTATTTGGAGAAACTTATGTAGATGTTTCCAATGTTGTTCTATTGACTAGGAAAAAATAAGAACATCATCAATATAAACTATGGAGAAATCACTAAATGGGTTGAAGATTTCATTCGTAATATTTTGGAATTCACTAGGCGCATTTTTTAAACCAAAAGGCATAACATTCCATTCATAACGACCAAAGGGAGTGACAAAAGCTGTTTTATACTTATCTGACTCTTGAATCTGAATTTGCCAAAACCCACTTTTCATATCAAACTTAGAAAAAATGATTGAATTGTCTAACCGTTTGATCAAATCTCTTTTATTAGGAATTGGGTATCTAATCCATTCTAAGACAGAATTAAGGGGTTTGTAATTGATGACTAGTCTGGGAACTCCATGTTCTAACTTTGCGTTTTTTTGAACATAAAAAGTTGGGCAAGACCATGGAGATTTACTTTTGCGGATTATTCCTTTCTGGAGTAATTCTGATATTTCTTTCTTACAAAATTCCATGACATCTTGACTCATTTGAATTGGCATGGCTTTAGTGGGAATATTCTTTTCACCAAAGTTTTTAATATAAGGAAGATTGACTATATGTTGTTTCCTATGCCAAAAGACATTGGGGAGATCAGAACAGACTTCTTGTTTTAACTTCTCTTCAAACTTCTGAATTTGTGATTGTAAGGAATTTTCACTAAGTTGCTGTTCTTTTCTTTTAAACTTTACTTCCTCTTTTAAAAAACTAACTTGTTTATTTTTACTTTGAATTAAACTAACTGTTTTTGAGACTGCGCTTTTTTGGAGGGTTTTTAGGGCATGTAACTCAGGTTTAGTTAGAAATTCAAACTTGACTTTTTCATTCATATGTGTCAACGTGACTCCATCATATTTGACTTCGAAAGGATAGAGTAAGGTGAGAAAAGGGAGACCTAAGATTACTTCATCAATAATATTTTTGACTAAGACAAAAGATGTTTTAAAACAGATCTTATCTTAACAGACATGAGCTTTAGGAATTTCGTATTTTAACTAAAGTGGTTTACTAGAGGCGGTTCCTAAAGTTTCCCTTGACTTTTTATAATATTTAGTAGGAATTAGACCTTCTTGATTACAGTTGAGATCGGTTCCTGAATCAAAAAGGGCTACAGTATTTAACTCAAAATCATTAATAAAAATACTGACTTTTGAATACCATTTTCTAAAATTTATTTGTTTGATTAAATTTATTATTTTCATCGCAATTGGTAAGTTCATTATCAGACTCAAAATGACTTCCAGATTGACCTTTGGATTTTCCTATTAGACTGATTAAATCCAGTTTTATTTCAAAATTTTCAGTTTGTAGTTTGTGTCTCAGTTGTTTTAACTCAATTATTTCCTTTTTAACAGTCTTTACCTCTAGTTGTAAATCTTGTAAGGTTACTTCTTTTTTCTTATTAAATCTTTCTAAAGTGGTATTTAGACTTATTTTGGGAGGAGACTAGGTAGCTTGACTGGTTTCTTCTTGACCAATGACTTTTCTAAGTTTCTTGAGATATTCAGATTTTAATTCTAGGTTTTCTACTTTACTGATTAGATCAATTAACAATTCTTCTTGCTCTTCTTGCTTAGTAAGAACGTTGACTGACTTGGTTAAAACATTACAACACTTGTCTGTACATCCTAATTGAATTCTAGCTTAACTTGATTGAGAATTATCAGAACTATACTCGTCTGAACTTGTGACTAAAATTTCACTATTACTAGACTCAGAATCTTTTAGCTCTAAGACCTTTATTAGCTGAGCTTTGTCTTTTTCTGAGATTTTTAACTGCTTTATCGTGTCTTTTACTTTGCATTCATTGGCATAGTGACCGAATTTTTTACACTTCCAGCAGTCTACTTTTCTTTTGTCTGTATTTCTTTTACTTTTTCCCTTATTATCCTGTCGAGGACCTTTTGACCATTTTTTCTTTGGGTTAAATTTCTTTTTACTATAAAACTCATCATTGTTTTTAAAGGAATAGTTTTTTCGTTGAAAATACCTACTTTTACTAGCTTGTCTATCATGTCTATTATTTTTTACTTTTCTGGAGGGGGGAATGGAAGCTAAACCGTATTGTTCGCATAAATTTCCTAATTCATATTTAGCTGACTTTCTGTCCGATTGGATTGACTTACCAATTTTCATATCGACACACATTTTCATTCCTACTTGGTTAATTGTACTAATTATATTTCCATAAGTTAGATTATCAAAATCAATATGACCTTAGTCATTACTAAGGACTGTTCGTATTTTATGAGCAAACAGATTGGGAAGACCATTAATGAATTTTTCTTTCCAAAATGGTTGATTACTATTATCTCTAAGCATGAATCTAGAAATGAATACATCTTTGTACCATCTAAAATCACTTAACTTTGGACATCGTAGATTACTAAGTTGATCATGTATTCTAGCTGTGGTGTTACTAGGTGTTCCTATAAAATGTTCAATTATGGTATATAATAAAGTATTGACTCCATCTTCAATTCCCTTACCTAATCGTTCATCAAAAATGGGGTGACCTTCTTCATTGAGTTTTATTGCATGTGTGATTTGTCTTTTTGACTTTTCTGTTAAGTGTTTATCCCACCAGGAACGTAAGGTTCCGGTGAAACCTTTTTCTAGCAAAGGGACGATTTCTGACTGTATGAGACTGTGATTAGTGACATAACTGTTTACTACCATAGACATATGCTGAAGTTTATTAAGGGTTTCTTGTTCCAATAAACCATCAATATTCCATTCGTAAAGCTTATCAGAAGAGACTAAGAATTGACTCTGGGAATTTCTTTCTTCAAATTGAATATCTGGAGTTGGTTTAGGATACCATTTTTTTACTAAGTTGGTAGGATTGACTTTATTTTTTAATCAACTTAAGTTTAAATTATTAAAGGCATTTTCAATTTTTGAAATATTACTAGAATCTGTTTCATTACTTGTGTTGGACTCAGTATCTGAGAAATTAACTATGGCAGAAGACTCTAAGACCTTGAGACCAGAAGATTCAGGCTTTTCTTTGACTGGGGTTAACTGTTCTAACATTTCTTCTGTTTTTCTCATAGTAGGGGTTACTTTAAGGGTTGAACTGGGTTTGAATCCTTGAAACTTAACTAGAGGTTTTTCTGGCCTAAACTTGGGGCTTGACTCATGGGTGACCAACTTATCAAATTTAGTTTCTATTTTGTCTAATTGTTTTCCTAAAATTATTAGACTCTTATTTGTATAATTATTTTGTTCAACTAATTTTTTGTCATTCGATTCGTCGAATCTTAAAAGGACTGGCTGTTAGTTTAGCATTTTTGTGATTAATAATTATTGTTTCGGCAGGGGGATGACTAGCTATGACTTCAGTGTTATCTTCTTTTTTCCATTTTTCTTGGGTTAAAGTTTTTAACTTTTTACTTAGATAATGACTCTCTATATAATCAAGATAAAAAATTTCTGACTTTGACGCTTTCATAAAAATTTTCCATTTATTAAAGATTTGATTTCTTTGTTCTTTACTGGGGAAGGCTGTATGATACCGGTTGCGTCTAGCAGCATTTTCAGAGGCATGTAAATGTTTATCTAATTTTTCCCAATGAATTTTAAATTTTTTACTAAGGGTTCTTAACTGATTATCTACTGGAAGGGCTTCGGCTTCAAAATTAGTTTGTGTAGATAATCAGTTAATCTTATTTTATTATTTGGTTTATATCATTGTATCCTACTCCTATCCCACTCCTGAGTTCCTTGCATTTCCCCCTTGGTATATACCAGAAGGGATCTAGAGACCAGAAGAAAGTGCAATAATGAAGAAGAGATAATAAAATAACTTCAAATAATGTAATATTTAAAGTAATGCGTAAGTAAAGACTGATAAAAATAAAATTAACATTAACTGATAATTGAAAATAATGAAGTTGCAGACTTATAGAAAATCTTGATTGAAAGATTTTGTTGAAAATAATGCGTAAGTAAAGACTGATAAAAATAAAATTAACATTAACTGATAATTGAAAGTAATGAAGTTGCAGACTTACAGAAAATCTTGATTGAAAGATTTTATTGATAGTAGGTAGTAGCACTCATAATTTATAGTAGTTTCTCATAGTGTGGTTTTTGAGAGAACTTTGAAACTGAAAAACTCAAATTGCAACTTGACTTTACAATGTGAAATGAACCTCTATTTGAAGAGCTAAACTACTGTGAAGTCAACAGCTCTTGGCTAACTTCTTTTTCTTCTTTTACTTTTGCTTTCTTGCTTTCACATTTGCTTTTACCTTTACTTTATCAATCTTTATGCAGGGAATATTGACTGTAGAGGAATGGGTCTTTGAAGACATTATTCTAGCTTTTACTTTGTCCTTTTGGCTGCTTTTACTTTACTTTAGTCTTCATTCAAATCATAGGGGTCTTGACTGTCAAGGTAGTCAGCCCATCTAAATTTCTGTGTGGAATCTTTTTGACTGATTGATGGATTTTGTGTTTGGCTGGAAGAGGAGGCTTGAGTGGAATGTGACCTTGGGGAAGCATCTTCATCATCATCCATCTGGGAGGCCTGAATCATTAGTTGTCTGGCTAGTTCTTTTATTTCTGACTTGGATCTTCCTTCAATTGGGAGGGAAGAATGGGATGTACCGGAGCAAGAAGGCTTTGACTGAGGAACCTTGACTGGAGGGAATTCAGCATTAACTTGGTCAACAATTCTTTCTGACTTGAACTTATCCCACCATTTGATGGAGATTTGCCTAGAGAGAATACATGATTCCCAGTTGACTTGATAGGACCATTCAGGATCCAGGGGACTTTATATTTGGCTATGAAAATTAAAAGATTTGGAAAAAATTGATCTCCTTCTTTGAATTTGTATTTACTGGAAAAATACATGACTGACTCTCTAAGATTGGGGGGAAGAATTTCAAAAGTTGGACCACGTTTTTCCCACCATGAAGAAAACTAGTAGGGAAAAGAACTTCTAAATTTACTATCAAAGTTGACAAACCATGAATGACTAAAATCCTCAGTTTTGTGGAGGAAAATGGTATGCCAGGCTTCGATGTAATCATAGTAACTATATTGGATATTGGAATTAAGTGTTCTAAGAGAATAAGGGTGATCACCCCATTCAGATTGAATGAGAATTTTTTGAATATACATGGAGTGATAGAGAATGATGTTTGGGTCATTTCTATCTTTGATTGGTCTTATTTCTAAAGTCTGGGTTTCAAGAAGGATATCTCGATAATATTTAAGTGACTTGGAGGGATGTGGGGGTAAGTAATGGAAATTAGGAGGGAAATAGGCTTTGGCTATTTTGACTGGGTTGGATAAGTTGCTAAAGCATGGCTCAATAAGAAAGAGGGTGTGACTGCTCTTTGGGTGGTAAGGAGAGGACTTTTTCTAATTGACTGGAGAACAGGATGGTGAAGGGGTTAAGACTTGAAATGGATCATAACTGGAAATAAGAGCTGACTGGTAACTGGGACGAATGTTGCTGACTGTAGATCCTAAGGTAGTAAACCTATTTGATATTTGTATGGGTGAATAACCTGGGTGAGGGATGACTTGGGAAGGTTGTTCTGTTTTGACTAGGATCATTGAAGCTGGGAGTTGTTTGACTGGTTGCTTGCCTTGCTTTTTTGTTTCTTTATCTGCCATTGTTTTTCCTGAAGAAATTCTCTGGTAAGGGAATCTGGGATAGAATTTTCACTACCTCTCAAATATTCAATATCAAAATAAAAAATGCTTAAAATAGCTTGCCAGCGTGCGAAAATTTGTTTTGATGCAATATTTTGAACATCCTTTTCTAAAACATGTTTTGCACTTTTACAATCAACTCTGACTAAATTTTTTTGATTTAGTAGGTCATCTTGGAATTTTGAAATGCATAACACTATAGATAAAATTTCTTTTTTAATAATACTATAATTACTCTGTTACTGAGTCCAAATTCCATAATGGAATCGAATGATTTGCTCTGTTTGATTTGGATTGACTCTCTGTTTGAGGATACCTCCATAACCATTTTCAGAGGTGTTAGTTTCAACTATTTTGAAGGAATTGACTGAAGGAATACCAAGACAGGGTAGTGTTTTAACATGAATTTTGATTTGTCTAATAATTTATGTATGAGTAGAGGTCCAAGGAGGAGGATTACTTTGGAGTTTGTCAAATAAGGGTTTGCATTGCTTTCGTAGATTCTAATAAAAATCAGAGACATAGTTGAGGGATCCTAGAAACCTTTGAAGTTGACTTTTATCAAGAATTTGATCCGGGAATGTGTCAGCAAACTGGATGACCCGATCAATTGGACTGATGTGTGACTGACATATATTATATCCAAGAAATCTAATAATGGTTTGGAATAGCTTGATCTTTTGGGCTGAGATGACTAAACCATTTTTCTTGACTATTTGTAGGAATTTATACAGGTGTTTCCAATGTTGTTCTACTGACTATGAGAAAATAAGGTGTTTCCAATGTTGTTCTACTGACTGGGAGAAAATAAGGACATTGTCAATATAAACTATGGAGAAATCACTGAAAGGATTGAATATTTCATTCATTATATTCTGGAATTCACTAGGCGCATTTTTTAGACCAAAATGCATGCCATTCCATTCATAGTGACCAAATGGGGTAACAAAAGCGGTCTTATACCTATCTGACTCTTGGATTTGGATTTGCCATAATCCACTCTTCATGTCAAATTTAGAGAAAATGATTGATTTTTCTAATCTGTTGATTAAATCTCTTTTATTGGGGATCGGATACCTAATCCATTCTAATACTATATTAAGGGGTTTATAGTTAATGACTAATCTTGGGGCTCCTCTTTCTAACTCAACATTTTTCTGAACATAAAAAGCTGGACATGACCAAGGTGACTTGCTTTTGCGGATTATTCCTTTTTGGAGTAATAATGCAATTTCTTTTTTTTACAAAATTCCATAATTTCTTGACTCATTTGAATTGGTTTGGCCTTAGTAGGAATTTTCTTTTCATTAAAGGTTTTAACATAGGGAAGACTGACTACATGTTGTTTCCTATGCCAAAAGGCATTGGGGAGATCAGAACAAACTTCTTGTTTTAACTTTTCTTCAAATTTCTGAATATGTGACTGTAGGGACTTATCATTAAGCTGCTATTCAATTCTTTTAAATTTGACTTCTTCTTTAAGAAAATCCAGTTGTTTACTTTTGTTTTGGATTATCTTGACTGTTTTTGAAACTACATTTTTCTACAGAGCTTTTAAATTATGTAACTCAGGTTTAGTTAAAAATTCAAACTTGACTTCTTCTCCCATATGGGTAGAAGTGACTCTATCGTATTCTACTCGAAAAAGGGTACAAGAGTGCTATAAAAGGTAAACCAAGGATGACTTCGTCTGTAATATTTTTAACTAAAACAAAAGATGTTTTAAAACAAATCTTATTTTGGCATACATGAACTTTTGGAATTTCGTAGTCTAACTGAAGTGGTTTACCAGAGGCAATGCCTAACGATTCTTTTGACTTTTTGTAATATTTAGGGGGGATTAAACCTTCTTGTATACAATTAAGGTCTGCTCCTAAATCAAAATGCGCTACTGTATTTAACTCAAAATCTTTTAAAAAAATAGTGACTTTAGAGTACCATTTTCTAAAATTCATTTGTTTTGTTAGATTAATAGCTTTATCACTGCTCGCAGGTTCATCATCCGAATTTGCTTGACTTTCAAATTGACTCTTAGAATCAAAATTTATTCTTTCCATTAAATTAATTAAATCTTGTTTAATTTCGAAATTTTCATTTTGTAATTTGTGACTTATTTGTCTTAATTCTATTATTTCCTTTTTGACTGTTTTTACTTCTATGTGCAAATCTTGTAAAGTAACTTCTTTCTTTTTATTAAATCTTTCTAAAGTTGTGTTTAAACTTATTTTGGGGGGATTACTTTGACTTGCTTCTTCTTGTCCTATGACTTTTCGTAATTTTCTTAGATATTCAGATTTTAACTCTGAATTTTCAACCTTATTGATTAGATCTATAAATAACTCTTCTTGTTCTTCCTACTTCGTGAGCACACGTATTGACTTGGTTAAGATATTACAACATCTATCATTACAACCAAACTGAATTTGTGGAGAGCTTGACTGAGAGTCGGAGGAGTTATAGTATGTTGAACTTGTTACTAAAATTTCATTTTCAGTAGACTCAGAATTTTTTAATTCTAAAACTTTGATCAACTGGGCTTTGTCTTCTTCTAAAATCTTTAACTGCTTTATTGTGTCCTTTACTTTGCACTCATTAGCATAGTGACCAAATTTTTTACATTTCCAGCACTCAACTTTTCTTTTGTCTGTATTTTTCTTAAAGTTACTTTTCTTGTCTTTTCTGGGTGCTTTTAACCAATTTTTTCTAGGGTTAAATTTTTTCTTACTATAGAATTCATCATTATGTCTGAAGGACTGTTTCCTACATGAATAATGTCTATTTTTACTAGTTTGTCAATCATAATTCCTAGTCTTGACTTTTCTAGAGGGAGGAATAGGCACTAAGCCGTATTGTTCACAAAAATCTCCTAATTCATATTTGGCTGACTTTCTGTTTGATTGTATTTGTTTTCCTATTTTTAAATCTACGCACATTTTCATGCCTACTTGATTGATTGTACTAATTATATTACCATAAGTTAGACTATCAAAATCTATATGGCCTTGGTTGTTACTTAAAACTATTCGGATTTTATGAGCAAACAAATTGGGAAGACCATTAATAAATTTTTCTTTTCAAAATGGTTGATTCCTGTCATCCCATAAGATAACTCTAGAAATAAAGACATCTTTATACCATTTAAAATCGCTTAGCTTGGGACATCTAAGATTACTGAGTTGGTCATGAATCCTTGTTGTGGTATTATTGGGTGTTCCTATAAAGTGTTCAATTATGGTATATAATAAGGTATTGACTCCGTCTTCTATTCCCATACCTAATTGTTCATCAAGAATAGGGAAACCTTCTTCATTTAGTTTTACTGCATGTATGATTTGCCGTTTTGATTCTTCGGTTAGGTGTTTATCCCACCAAGAACATAAGGTTCCAGTGAATGTTCCAGTGAATCATGTTTCTATAAGGGGAACTATTTCTGACTGTCTTAAATTGTGATTGGTTATATAACTATTAGCTACCATAGACATATATTGAAGTTTATTCAGAATTTCTTATTCTGACAGACCATCGATATTCCATTCGTATAGTTTATTAGACGAGACTGAGAATTGACTGTGGGAATTTCTTTCTTCAAATTGGATGTCAGGAGGAGTTGGTTTGGGATACCAATTTTTTGTTAAAGTAGTGGGATTGACTTTGTTTCTCAGCCTATTAAGTTTCAGGTCATTGTGTACTTCTAAATTTTTAAAGGTATTTTCCATTTTTGATATATTACTGGAATTCGTTTCATTACTAGTTATAGACTTAGTTTCAGAGAAATTGACTAAAACATAGGATTCTAAGACTTTGAGACCAGAAGGTTCAGGTTTGTCTTTTGGTTTTTCTTTAACTGAGATTAAGTGTTTGAGCATCTCTTCAATATTTTCCATTGTGGGGCTTGTCTTGAGAGTGGGGCTTGACTTTAGGTCTCGGAATTTTACTAGAGGTTTTTCTTTCTGAGACTTAAGGGATATTTCTTGAGGAATTATTTTGTTAATTTTTGTCTCTATTTTATATATATATTATTTTGGGAAATTAAAACTTTTGTTACATATTTATATTAGTTCATAACATACATAGTTAAATCTATATATGTTGTTTTATGTACTGTTCTGATAAATATTTATATCTTATTTTATTATATATATTATTCTATTATATATATATATATATATATATATATGTGTGTGTGTGTTACATATATACTTTATTCTATTATATATATGTATATGTTTTAAAATAGTTCTTGTTAATACGTGTCAAAGTAAAAAACTTGTTAAGTAGCAAGGCTAGTCAACTCACCAAGAAGATAAGAATAGGATTAGAGGAATTGGAAGAGTCACAAAGACATTCTTCCTTATCTGCAACTACATTAATAACTATTACTTGGACAGTAAGTATATCAACCGCCAATACACCATCCAATAGAAAATGACTTACTGCTGACTTGTTCCTTGTATATATATAGGACATTAAGTTTCACAACAAATGAAAACGAAGAAAACAAGAGAGAAAGAGTGGTAGAGAGAAGTAAGAAAAAGAGTGGGAGATTGAGTTTGTGAATGCGGTGGAAATTTGGGAAACACCTTACATTTCTAGCAAAAGCTTTGGTATCAAGGTAGGGGTTTCTTGGGGGCCTTTATAGAAGATTGATCTAATTAAATTTCGTGAGCTCTATATTATGTGTGATATTATATTGGATGTTTACGTATTGTTAACTATTTGGTTAATGCTGGCATAATTATATATACATTGGTGATGTTTTAAATGGTTACATTGTTGTGAGATACATGGGATATGTGAAAGACATAATTATATCATGTCATGAAAATTGGTTGGAGTTGTTTGTTTGAGAAAATAATGATGGAAAAGAGGGTAATGGAAATAGTCTTTTGTGGAGTTGAGTCTAACTCTTGGTAGGTACCAGATCTCAAGGATCCCACCTTGCACATGGTTTTTATTGGGTGATTCAGGACTGGCGACATGGAGTTAGACAAGATGACTAACAAAATGGGAAATTATGAGATGATTAGATGGGTGTTAGTTCATATAAATGGGCATTCAAGACCAAGTGGTATAAGCATGGTATGAGACGTGCAGGTCTGCTTGTCCAATTATATGAATTAACATGAGTAGAATTGAAGCTCATTCGTGCATTAATATCATTAATGTGATATTTGGTTGTGTGATTGCATGTCACTTAATTTAGTTATATCAATCTACTGTGGTAAGGTCTTATATCCCTACTGAGCGGTGGTTGCTCATCCCTCACCCTGTTTAATTTTTCAGATCAATTAGTGGGCAAGACAAGGACTAAACCAGTTGGGGCTGAATTAGATGAGAGTAATAGAGCTTTATTTATTTCCTGTATAGTTGTAAGATTTCGGAGCTATTTTTATAAGAGAAGTTTATTTTAAACCCATGTTTCGTCTTCTTTTTATATAATTTTACTTTTTATTTTCTCACGCACCGAGCGCAGGGTTTCCACCTACCCCCGAGTCTGAGGCGTGACATAATATCAGGTCGTGTACAATTTGCAAGATACATGAAAGCTCCAATTGCACTAAGGTATGGTACTTTAGGACCAAGTAATTCTTCATTATCTTCTAGTGGGCGAAAAGGATCTTTCTTTACATCAAGTGATCGAACAACCATGGGGCTACTTAATGGATGGGCTTTATCCATATAAAATCATTTTAAAACTTTTTCTATATGTTGATTGATGGATAAAGATTTCCGTTGGTAAATGCTCGATTTGCAGGCCGAGACAAAATTTAGTCTTCCAAAGATTTTTCATCTCAAATTCCTTCATTACATAAGCAACAGCCTTTGTAAGCTCTTCAGAAGTTCCAACAAGATTTAAATCATCCACATATACTGTAATAATAGCAAATCCACTTCCAGATCTTTTAATAAAAACACAAGGACAAATTGGATTATTTACATATCCTTCTTGTATAAGATATTCACTAAGGTGGTTATACCAAATTCTTCTAGATTGCTTTAATCCATACAAGGATCGTTGTAACTTAATTGAATACATATCATGATATTTTGGATCATTTGCTTCGGGCAATTTAAATCCTTATGGGATTTTCATATAGATATCATTCTCAAGTGATCCGTATAGGTATGCAATAACTACATCCATAAGTTTCATATTGTTGAGGCCCAAAAAATCCATGATTGGGCCCAAATAAATTCCTAGCCCAAAACGATATATTATTGAGAAAAGACCCGATTTGGAGCACACAAAAATTTGCCATGCATGAGTTATACTTCGCATGCCATGCCAAATAAAAATCCGTCATGCTAGAAATCACTACTAGAAAAACAGCCATTACACACTGATTATCTAGATACAAATACATAAAAGTAGCTTTTGAATTTTTTTTGGAAACTAATTCTCCCACCATGCCTATTAAAGGTATTTGGGATAGACTTTGGTGTGTAATAGAAACAAAGTGATTTTGATTTTTTTCCCTTCATATTTGGTCCTTTTATTAGTCCCAATTTGTCAAACAAGCTCAGCTCCACTCACAAATCAGGCATGCTTTGGCTGGCTCCCCCTTTTTGTTTGGCTTGCCTCCTCTTTACTCAGTTGCCTTGGCGTTTTGCCTTCAATTGGATACTGACTTCTTTTTCTAGTCTCTTCCATTTATTGGCGGCATATTTCCTACTGATTTCAAAACATGAAATTTCAAATAGGCGGGAGAATGTCGCTATAAAACAGAGAACCTTTAGTTTGGTATGAACAGACATGAACCAGCTCCTCTACAAGATATTTTTTCATCTCCCTAAATTATAATTATTAGGAGTCTATGTTTCAATTTTTTTTCTTGTTTTACACAAGGTGTTTTAAAAAATGGGTGACTTTCTTTGCATGCACAAATATTATACTTTACCTACATTCCAGATGGTTTGATTGTTCTTTCTATAAATTCTTCAATGTTTTTTTCTTTCTCTGAGGAGGGGGGTGATGTTAGATGATGATGGATGGAATTGTGGCCATGACATTGAATCTTTTTGGCTATTTTCTTCCAAAATCTCTTCTTTTTCTTTGGGTTATCCCATCTTTCTCTCTATATATCTATCCCCTGTCTTGCACAATGAAAGAAAGCATATGCTTTTTCTTTTGTAGGGCAAGACAAGACTAGATGAGGATCAAGCATCAAATATGGAGTGACTTGGATATGTTGTTGTTGTCGACTTTTGAAAGTGTTCATTGGACTATTCTCTTGAGTAGTACAAGACCATCAATCTACAAAATAAAATTGTTGGAACAGAGCAGATGAGAACCAGCTCCTCCAGACTCCACAATGGAACGTGTGCCAGGGTTTTACAGTTAATCAAACCTTGAGGAATTAAATATAGTACAATAAGTTGATAACCAGCCCCACAAATTGTATTGGACAATTACAGATTATTAAATAAAAATCAATATTCAAAGTGCATATTAATTTCAAATTTTAAAAGTAATGGGACTGATGGCATACTGATATGAGATGATGCATATTGATCTGTATTGGTTCATCAGTACACAATTGCATACTGATATATCACGATGCTCCCTGATAAGTTAGACACCATTTCAAATATCAGTAGGAAAGCCTTGGAGCCATTCAACATGGCTTGACTTAATTGAAATGGCTTGGAAATTAGGTATTTCTTTAAGGGAAAATAGGGAAGGACTGACTCACTAAATGGTACCCTATAACCAATAGCAACACCAAACTAGGATATTGATACAACAATGGTGGCTGCATAGTCTCTATTGCTAGTGGAGACAAATAATTGTCTCAAAAATCAACTTAGGGGACAAATCAAAATCAGTAGGTAGTGTGAGTTTTTTTAGTAGTGAATTGAGATTAAAAATGCATTTAGCTCTGCAAATCCATGTCAATTATCCTATCGAGCGTCATAATTAAAAGCACGCCAAGCAACACGCCATGCCAAGCGGGAAATTATTATTTCACACCCAATCGCACTACAAGCTTAAGTGGACCCAAGCCACTCAAATGTCCGGGCCTTGCTTGAGTGGGTTGTGGTATGGATGGTAACAAGTTGTCATGGGGCCCATCGATGGGTCGAGAAATGGAAGTCTCGGGTCGCTTGGGAGCCTCGGGACTCAAGCCCATTTTTTAGGCCCAAACGTGGGTAAGCACAAGAGAGAAAATAGCCCATTGCTTCAACTAGAGCAGCCCAACCAAAATAGCCCATTCCTTCAATTAGAATAAGCCAACCAAAAAGCCCAACATTTGATAAGGTTATCCCATCCATTGGATAGATCATGTGGTTGTCTTAAAAGGCCCATGTAATTAGAATGAAAAGCAACACAAGCCTTGGCACTCAGTTGGGATACAAAGTCACGAAGGAACTTGGGGAATCCACATGTGAAGGGCTGCTGGGAGGCTAAGGAACAAGTTCCAAGTGAAAGCATTCAAGAGACCAAGGGATATTGGCACGTAGGGAAGGATGCCACCTCTTGAATCAGCATGCATACCCTTTTCCTTTCTTTCATCAGATTTGGCCATGGAAAGAGGAAGTAAGAAGAGAAAGAAGATGGGTGAAAATAGAAGCTCTCCTCTGAAACAGCCGCGAGAAGAAGCATTGAGCTCCCAAAAATTTCTGATTTTGTGGGATTGGGCAGAGCTAATTTTTGCCACCATGAGGTAAGTCAAGAAAGAGGAGAAGAAAGGAATAGGAAAGCTTAGCTAGATTGGGAAGAAACCATTAGGGTTTCTTGGAGAAGAACAAATCCCAGCAGCTATAAATAGGGCCTCTTCTACCCAACAAATCAACCCAACCCTTCAGAGAGCAAGCTTCCTCTCTCACCTGCAAACTCAGTAATTTTCGTGCTATACTTGCCCATTTCCCCTATTTCCCCTGTTCTGGCAGATTGATATAAGCTTTGACAAAGTCACTGTCAAGCTGCTAGAAACTGCTAAGGTCACCCATAATTCTTCACCATCCTTCTCCCTCTTCATCAAACCTCCTTAGAACCCCTTTCTCTTTCCATTAGAACTTCTGTCTCTCATAGGAACTCACAGCCCTCTCTCCTTAAGTGCTAAACCCATAATAATTCTTGCTCCCATGCCATAAGTCTCTCATGCCAAGCTAGAAGATTTATATGTAATTTATTGTTATTTTCATTGGTGAAGGTAACCAAGGAGTTTCCTAAGGCGTCATCACCCTTTCTAGACATCTTTGGGGCTTAATCTTCGAACTCAGACACAAGGGGACACTTTCAGATTGCTCCTTGCAGCAGCCCAGCCCACTTGCTGCTGCCAGAAGAAAAAGGCCCCTACACATATCAAGTCTTTTTGTGACAACCAAACTAATCAAGAAATGTAAGTGAATGCATCTATCACAGGGGAATATGTCTCCTTATAATTGATTCCAGGTCTCTACGAGAAACCTTGTGCTACAAGCCGTGCTTTGTATCTTACAATTTCATTTTTCTCGTTACTTCCTTACAAACACCCATTTGTATCCAACTGGTTTCACTCCTTCAGGTATTTGGACTACTGGTCCGAATACTTTACAATTTTGAACAACAAACCCAAAAAGCCAAGAAGACACATATGTCACATAGTTTGAGTGAAAGCGGCAAACTTGGGGAAGAGACTAATAAGTAATGCATTGTAAGTTATTTACTAGAAAGGGTTAATTGTAAATTTACCCTCTGAATTTGTACGCTACTTTCAATTTGCACCATCAATTTTTTTTTTTTTTTGGAAAATTAAGTGCATAAACTAATTTTTATTGTCAATTCCTACTACCGTCTAAAAACAATAGTCCGTCAAATCATTAAAAAAAACAATAAAGAAAAAGAGAACAAAAAATCCTAGCCACAGACCCAGAAACCCCCCTTACTTTTTTCTTCTCCTCCCATAACCCCATGCCCCCATGACCACCACCCTCCACTCCCAAACCAAACCCCACAAACCCCTTTCCATTTTTTTTTACCTATAACCACCATCCTTCACTCCCAAACAAATCCCCCAACTCCCCCTTCTATTTTTGTCAACCCCCAAACCCCTAGACCGCCCTCCTGGGCTTTTCTTCTCCTCCCATTCCCCATGGCCACCACCCTCACCCCCAAACCAATCCCAGTCCTCTCATAGATCCCTCCCCCCTTCACACCCCCTGGTTTTCTTCTCCCCCATGACCACCACCCTCCCCGCTTCTATTTTTTTACCCCAGACCCATTCTCCTCCCCCTTCCTCTTCCACCCCCCCCCCCCCCCCTGTCACGACCCGATTCGAGAATAAAGAATACTCCCGAATCAGGGTGCTTGAATTGAAAGGAATAAATAAAAGGACTGAAAAATTGATTAAAATACATTACCATTATATATTTAAAAAAATTATAATAATCTTACAAGGTTACAAGATATAAATAAAAGTTTAACACTCTAAACTAGTCCAACTTCTCTGGTTTCGGCTTTGCCTTGCCCACTAATTGATCTGAAAAACAAAGTAGGTGAGGGATGAGCAACCCACCGCTCAGTGAGTAGATTATGTAATATGCCAGTCAAGCAATGTCATTTTACACACTCTAGAAAATATAATATAAATATACACAATCCAAATCATATCACATCATTCCTTCAAATCTTGGTTATCCTTCACAAATTGTACCCAGCACGTGACCCCTATTGGCCTCACTGCCCTATGTCCCCGTCTGGTACACATTTATCCTTCGGATACCCTGTCACTGAAGTTCTCATGTTCCATGAATAACACATACTTCACAAAAACTCCAAATAATATATAATATTGCACAAATTAGACATGCTTGACTTGAAAATAGAGAGAGATTTGTAAATAGAATAAATCCATGATTTATCACAAAATAAGAAATTTTAGAACACATTACATAACCCACTCACCAAGATAAGTATGAAATATTGCAAGACAAACACACATGCTCTTAATCTTGTTTCTTTTTCTTCCTTCTCTCTCTCTCTCTCTCTCTCTCTCTCTCTCTCTCTCTCTCTCATGGTAGAAATCTATCTTAAAGGATTGGAATGAATTAATGAAGTAAGGAAGCATGATATTTATAGGAGAAGCTATGCATGCACCCAAATAATATTTATATAAACAATATTTTAAATCACCAAAAGATAAGATATAAAATTAAGGGAATAATGTGAGTCATCAAGTTAAGAAAGAGTGATGATACAATGAATGGGAAGAAGAGAATAAGAAAGAAGCTTAGGCTAGGTGACTCACCAACTTTAGACTAGGTGACTCACCTCCAATAGATGAACAACTCATCCCAAATTGAGATAAAAATCATATTTTTTGAAGAGAAAGAAAGAGGGAAAGGGGGAAGAATGGGAGGATGATGGTTTGATTAAAACAAATTCTAAGTCTCTACACATGGATAACAAGAATGGTGCCATCTTTCAACTAAAAGGATAATCCTATACTAGACTCAAGATTTAATAACATATAAATCTTCACAATAAATATTTAAATAAGAAAAATTCATATTAATAAATAATTATTATTTATATATATATATATATATTTTCAGGTTCTCACCCCCCCCCCCCCCCTCCCCTCCCTCCCCAAAAGGGAGATTTTCACTATTATACCTAATATAAGGGCCCAAATTTTTTATATATAAAAAAAAAACCATACGTGAAATGTACTTTAGAAACACACCCAAAGCTCATTTACATAACAAACAGGCTTCGAACTTCCTATCAATTACAAAACTGCCATCAATTTCTTAAAGCAAGCCCAACCCCAAAACATCATTAAAAAAAACCCAAAACACTCAATAGAGTATCAAAGTAATTTAATAATCAAAAATTTGCCACACATGCGGAGGCGTGTTGAGAGTATTTGTCCCACATTAAAAAGTAAAGGGACCTAATCTGAGTTTATAAGGAAAAAAATTTCTTGACCTGCAAGTAATTTGGAGCGACAATAGGATTGACAAGTCTTGGCCATCGAGCCACTGACCTAGTAAAGGTCTAGTGTGTCAATTTGAAAGTGAGCTACACCAAAACATAAGGGTAAGCATCACATACATTCATTTATCTAGTAAAGGACACCCCGACCAAGTTTGAAAGTAATTAGGTTAAAGTACTCTAATTTTTCATAACATACACTAAAAATATTTAAACCAATGCACAATAGAAAAAATACTTTTATTTTTAAAGTCAAAAGGACAGGAATATATATATTTGTTAGACTTTGTCTTCCTTTTATTTTATTTTATTTGTTAATTATTTCTTCTTTTCCTTATGAATAATGAATTACAAAACTAGAAACTGTGTAGGTCCACTACAATTTTCACTCCTTATAAACAGTGAACTTGATTACTTGTGTCTTGATGTAGAAGGTTTTAGTTGAATTTGCATAACTCATCTTGATACAGTCAGTTGGTGGTTGAACATAAGAGCTTACTGCACTTGAGATCAAGAAGACATTCTGCTTGTAATCTTGGAACTCTCAAATCTTATATAAGATATTACATCTTCCTGGGCTACTTGCTATGTAATTCCAAATTAGAGCATTCTATCTTTGTCCTGCAACTTATTACTTTCAGCTTGAACAATTTGTTCCCTGGCCATTGGCCAACTCTCAGAAGGAGAGAGCAGCATGCTGTCATGCTTTCTATCCTTTGGGAATGAAGTTGAAATTGCAGTGTTTTTATCCCTTCACTCACTGTAAGCCCTCTTAGCTCCAGCTAAAACCATTCAAGTCAAACTGTTTGCAACTTGAAGGAGCATCGTTATCATCATGAGTATTTAGGTCTAGTTTTGCTGCAAAGTAAGGCACTGATGATCTATATCCTCGAGAAACTTTCTCAGTCTCTGCTTTAGCTGAATCCGCCCGGTTGTTTGTACGGTCTAGAAAGCTGCCATCCGTGCTTCTTCCTTTCAATCTTTCTTCGGAGTTTCCATTGCTATCAATGTTCCATCTTTCTCCTTGACATCCAATGCTCATGGATAAGTCACTTGACCTTCTTTCCACAGGAAACATTCTTTTTGCTGCATCATTACTTATGGAGGAAAGAAGCATGTTATTCTCTTTTAGTTCTTCACACCACTTAAGCTCAGTCTTCTGTAGCATGGGTTCTTTTTCATCCAGGAGCTCCCTGCCATTATAATTAGCTCTTAGCCCCATTGCACTGTTGTGTATCTCTTGGTCCTTTTTAGATCCTTCGCAGGACGTCAGGCAGCTGTCCATTGAACAATCGGTGGGCTGGGTTGTTTGTGTTTGCTGGGGGCACAATCCCTGTAATTCTTTCAGCTCCGTAAAGGCAGAGTTCAAGCATTGGGTGGATACTTTGGACACCAGTTCAGAGAGTTGAACTTTGGCAGCTTCGAGTCCCACTGAACCTAAGTTCTGTCTTCCCAGTGTCTCCTGGGCTTTCTCCAGCACTGATTGTAGGTATTTTCCTTGAGCCTCTATACGAAGTTGTAAGTGTCGCTGAACCTGGTTTGGTTCACAACAAATCATCAAACTTGTGTTTTGCAAATATCCTATCGTTTGTCAAAAGTTTAGAAAAAGAAAAAAGAAGCTGAAAATCCATTTCATTATGGTCTTTTGTCTATCTACAGTTTAAGAGGGTGCCGTACCTCAAGCTGTTCATGTAGCCTTCTCTGCACTTCAATTTGCATCTGTAGTGTTTCACTTATATGTAACCCTCTGCAATTCAGAATACCATTGTTATTGTAAGTTTCATTGGGGTCCAATGCTCAAACGATAAACAAAAACAGACAAACATAGTAAATGACTAGCTATTTGTGTACTTACTTATTTGCTTGGGGTCCAAAGCTCATATTGCTCATGTGGGTTCCATTTGCTTCAGATAATCTCTCTGCTGCCACTGGAACTGTACCTATACAATAGCATGGTGCAAACATTGAATTAATTCTTAAATTTCCTATAAACAATGGAAGTATCTTAAAAGGACTTGAACAGATTAGTCTTCCTACCAATTTTGCTGGTCCCACTTGTAGCATGTCCATGCAGATTCTTGCTAAGCCTGTACTTCTGTTAGACCAAAAAGAAAATGGGGGTGGGAAGTTAGCATATGTACTAGTCAAACAATAAGAGAAACCAGCCCTTAACGCCCAGACCCCAAAAGTGTGAGATGAAAGGGTGGAGTTGCTTGTATCTCACACTTCAGAGGATAAGACATGATTGGATTAGGAAGTTTCACTTTTTTACTTGCAGATCAAGAAAATGAAGAATTGAAAGAATTACTTCATTGTTGCATCTTTTTAAAGAAAGTGAATAAAAGAAATTAAAAGCCATTGCATATAGGGACCAATTGACAAACTTTTTGGAAGTACCTGAAGATGACTCTTGAGGTGGTATAATGTAAGGCCTGGAATCCCCATAAGTTTCATTACTGTTTTAGGAGTAGCCTCTGCATTGGAAATATCATAACATTGGAATAATGATCAGCTGGGAGTTTAGATTGCATGCCTTGTAAATTGATTTCATGCAAATAATATTATATACACTCACTGTCTGCTCCTCCTAGCTGGTTAACTGCTTCGATAAATCGCTCGTGAAGATCGGGCGTCCATTTGAGTCTAGGCTTGGCATCAGTTGAGAGGACAAGTCCTGAATCTCCAGAACCATTTTGATCACCCTGTAGAAACAAATGCCTTTCCGAAGGAATAGACATCCTTGAAGAAGCAGAAGAAGAAGAGTGGATGTTCTTTCCTTGGTGCTGGTGTTGGTGTTGGTTTTGAAGGTGGTGTTGATGATGGTACATCATTTTATAGATTCTGTTCTATAAAAACCCAAATAAGTAAATTAAATTGATCAGTTAATCTTGAGGTGAGTGAAAGCTGAAAATTTTTTTAACTAAAAAAAAAAACCTATAAATATCTGTTGTGTTGTTACCTGAAATTTGCTGAAAACTTGCTTAATTGTGCCTATATTTTCTTTGATGATGATGATGATGGTGATGATTAGAAGTTTCTGCAACTGCTCTTGCTAGCTCTCTCTCCTCACTTTTGTCCTCTGTGTATTTCTCACAAACCAAAGGGTGTGTTGAAGATGGCTTTATAAAGCAAATTGGTGGTGGGGGTATGAGGGAAGCTTGTGAGGCATAGAATCTTAATTGAAAAACTGATCAACCAATTCAATATTCACAGCGACTTGAAAAGAGATATTGTCCTTGCTATACTTACTTTCTTTTTTCGCCTATTGTGATTGTGGGTCCTCCTGCCCCTCTAATTCCACAGACCCATTTTTGTTTTTCTATATAATATATATTTTTTTTTCTATATGTTGCCATTCGTATTCATTCGTCCTCCTGTCAATGGCAAAGCTGGGAATCTCATTCTCTCATTTTAGATGAGGGGAATCCACTATCACTATGGCCTTGAGAGGCCGCCCTTCACCCTCAAGTCCTCAATGGAAGATTCTTAGAATTTGCATATCTTTACTAGTACTTGTCCTTCCTTCACCTTGGTCTTGACTCTTGGGACGTCGTGTATGCATACGTGCGCGCGTGTATGTATTTTTGAGTAAACGAAGAAGATGGAGATGCATCACGAGGACTTGTCACATGAAGTTGTTTCTTCAGTTGTCAATGTGCACATTGCATTGATACTATTTTTTTGGTAAACCAATGAGGCCTTACTTGCACGATGAATGTTTATCTATACTTAGTAAAGTGGGCAGATGGAGACCCAAAAGAAGGCTTTTAATTTAACTGGTTATTACTAGAGAATTTTGGAAGAAGATTCTGTTGACTGAAGCACCTAAGCTAGCTTCAAACTTTGGAATAAGATAAAAACAAGAAAATATTAAAATTAAAATATTAAAAATATTTATAAATATAAAAAAAGATGAGATGAGATGAGATGAGATGCTCTCTCCTTGGAGTTGGAGATTATATGAAATGAAGGCAAAGAATGGAATATGGAATACATTCTATTTTGTCTCCTTCAGTAAGTTTGGTACTTATTCAGCCCACAAGGTATATTAGTATAAAATATATAACAAGGTGGGACCCAAATTACCCTTTTTCTTTCTTCAACTGGCAACAGCCGGCCCCGCACCGACGAATCCTAAGCAGCCGGGACCCAACACGAAAGGACAAAAAAAAAAAAAAAAAGAGAAGATTTTTGGGTTGTACCTTGCTTTCTATACTTGCTGCACTGCATTTGATGGACATCTCACATGACAAGGTCGTCTCGTCATGCCCTAAAACTAAATAATATGATTCAAAATAGTCAATTACACTGATTACCTCCACTGTTCAGGTTGGGAGAATACCTCATATTTGAAAAATGAAAGGTTTGTTGTACTAGTGCTTAAAAAATTACATAGTCTTTTAAGACGATATCAAAGCGGACTTGTCAAGCTCAACAATCATGCGTGCTTTTCACGTCACTCAACATATAATTGTACCTATTTTAGTCTTATATAACTTGTAAATTTACATCGTTGAATCTACCCGGAATTTCTTCTATGATCATAGTAATAAAGGTCCTAATACATTACAGATAATTTCAAATTACAATTATAGGTTTTTACAAATAAGCTTATTTTAGCATGACATAATATACAAAGAAAAGTCTTATAGAACCTATTTGGAGAGAAAAATTCAAAACTAGTCACTTGTCATTTACTAATTGGTTCTTAGAAAATTTTAACACACTAAAACCAAATTAGAAAGTGACTAGTGGCTAATTTTGAGTTTCTTAACAAATAGGCTCTATAAAAAAATTTATATATTATGTCGTGTTAAAATAGGCCTATTCGTAAAAAAAAGTCCTTAAAATTAAGGTGAAGATAATTGTGTACGTGTATAAAATGTAGTATAAACTGATTTCTTATTCAGGAGGATTTGCAGTTGACAGGCCATGCATGTGAATTATGCTTATGCTGTTTTGTTTCATTGTGCTCAAGGAATTAGGTCTGGTGATAATCAGGAATTAAACGCTACCTGTATAAAATACAATAAAGAATATTAATATGGGCTATATGATCAACACCTATTCAAGAATAAATTCGTATAATTAAGTTATGGCGACCAAATCTGCCAAAACGACCATTAAACCTGCACGATATAGATCACAATTAATTAATTAAATAATTATCTTGACCAGGCTATGAGTACCATAAGGATATATTTTATTAGCAAACATGGGCTTAGTCAAGTTGGCTAGAGCGGATGTGCTTCTCACATTACACCTGAGTTTGAATTCCCCTCCATCTAGTTTAGATTAGTTTAAAGTATATTATCGTTTGTATAAAAAAATAAAAAAATTTAAGGATATATTTGATTAATTAGATGACAATTTAACGAGTGCTCTAGTTACACTTCAGAAAATTTAGGACATAATCTTCCTCCATACCAGCTAGGGGCGGACGCACTAAGGGACAAGAGGGGTCGCACGACTCGTTGGATGACTGAAAAATGGATGTGGAGGTCTCAGGCGACCCCTTGGCCAGCAGATGCACGACCCCAAGTGTGCACACAACCTGCTCGACGAAAGTCCCTAAAGGCCAAAAGCCTTGAGCAGCGCAGTGCCCAGCTACTGCGCATGCAAGGTTCTAATTTTTTTTTAAAGCGCCTGGCCAAAACGATGTTGTTTTGGTCCAGGCGTATTCAATTTTTTTTTAATGACCTGGCCTCCAAACTACGTTGTTTTGAGCCAGGCTTTAGAAAATAAAATAAAAGAAACGGCACAGCAACATCTCTCTCCCTTACCCTCAATTCCTTTAACCCAAAAAAAAAAAAAAACATAGCTCTTTACACTACTTTGATTCCTGGGAAGGAACTCGTCAACTCCTTGCAAGACCAAGTCCTTTTTTAACCCTTTTATATTTTTCGAGTTTTTTATTTCTTTCATTTGATTGCTTTGCTTTCTCTTTTCTAATCCTTCTTTTTCATGTAGACAGAAAATGGTGATTTGTTTTTATGGATAAAATTTCAGATAATGTATGTCAAGTGTAATTAAATCATTTATATTCCCTCTTTCTCAATTTTTTTTTCCTTTTACCTTGATCAAAAGGCTAATATTTGTTGTTTTTTAGGACATTTCCCATTGAGAGGAGGGATGATAGTATAATAAACCCATACACACTACATAGATGCTAGAACTCGAACCCAAGACCTTTCATGATGGAGCAATTGCTTCAAACCACTACACTAAGGGGTCCTTTACCAATATATTATATAAACTCAAACAATTGTAACCTAGACGGCCGCCTTACCTGCTTGTGCCTAGGGTCTCCCCTACTCCATACATGTATTTACCATTTAGTTTAGTCATTTTCCTTATAATGTGTTACATTGATTATTAAAATTTGATATTTTGATGACTTTAAGATCCATGGAGGGACGTTTTCTTGTAATTTTATATGTAATTTGAAGAAGAAAAAAGAAGAAGAAAGAGTAGATATATAGAATATGTAAGAGCTCATTAATTTATAGAAAAGCTATGTTAATTTCCTACAACTAATTAAAGAACAAAATTGATCATCAAACATTGCCTCTACTTTAACCTAAAACAATATATATATACATGATCTTCAAGTCAGTTCCAGTCTGCCTTTTCATGAAAATCAACTGATTCTGATATGTGAGAATATTATTGTATTGAATTTGGAGAAGCCTTGAGGCAACATGCTAAAGTAGAATCCCAGAATAGCTTGCTACCACGTGCATTGGAATAATATGATGCCTTCCCATTAATTACAACTAATTAATTTCGATATGCTAATTGCCGGCCCCCAGCTTAATTCTGTTGTCAACCTTCATTTCAATTGACTGTTCAAGGTTGGACATTGTATATAGATCAGAAATTACTATATTTTTGTTTTTCTTGTTCTTTATCATTGCTGACCATGGCATGTTGTCAATGAAGGCTGCATTCAACGTAGCTGCTAATTTACAAGTGAAAAATGATACATAACCACATTTTTAATCCACATCAATTGGCGACAGTTACTATGTTCTAATTAATTAATTAATTATTAATTAATTACACAGACAAAGATGAGCCACCTTAGCAGCATCTCCAAGAGAGATGTCAAATGCAAAATGTTAAATTTGACACTTGGGAAAAAATTTAGCTCCACCCGATGGGGCACATATGATGTATAAAGTTTTAAAAGAGAGTAAATAATAGTGAGTCCATGATTGAAAAAATATTAAAATAATATTGGATATGTTATTTTTTACATATCTCTTACAGCCTTCAAATCCATGTAAGACTCGGTTGGAGCAACTTTAACGTTTAATTTTTGTCATTTCATGTCCACGTGACAATTTGACATTGCGGTTGGAGATACTCTTTAAAAAAAAACATTTAAAGTGGTTATAACCATGGCCCCCATAAATGGAATAAGCATAGTGTTACAACTTTCATTTCATGTCTGTCAAGAGGACAAAATCACCACCATCTTTCCCATAATGGTACAAGTAAAGTACTTACCTTTTCCATGATGTTGCCTAAACATGCATGGAATACTTACTTAGGGAGAGGGGGAGAGGGGGAGAGGGGGAGAGGGGGAGAGGGGGGGTTTTTGTTTTTCTTTCTTTTTTTACTACAAAGATAGATCAAACTAACTGCTTTTATTACCTACCTCTCCTCAGATCAAATATATATGTCAATGAATATTGATAAATTATTCGTTGCTTTAGAATAGAGCATGAAGAAAGATGTTCTTGATTTGTACTTGCATTTTCCCTTTATGGGATTTCATATTAATACCATTTACTTTGGAGGACCAGAAGCTCTGGCTAAAAAGGAGAACATGGCATATATATTTTAGATGGGAATCAAATAATGTTATGATGGGCTGGTCAATCATAAGCTCACACATATATAAGCGTATAAACAAGGTTTGGTTGGGAGTTTTTGACCACACCACACCACACCACACACACATGCTTGAGATCGATATCTGATGGCATTGGCTGAAATAGAAAGTGAGAAATGACCACGGAATGCTATTCCTTGCGGAAAAAAGTTGTGGGGAGGGAAAAGTTTCTAAAGATTCTATGCATATGGGAATGGGAATTTATGTGGAATCTAAACTCAAAACAAAAGCCAATAGGTCATATTCTCAAGTCAAGAATCTGGTTATTCTTCTCTTACCAAAGCCACAAAAAATGGGTTCCTAGTTCCCACCCAGCTGTTTTTGCTCCTTTTCTTAATTTAGATGCTGTTTCAAACACTAATCATGTATTTATAGCCAGCTGCAGCTAGTGTTGTTGTAATTCTCCAAAGAAAAATAAAATAATTAGTGTCCTTGTAGGAGAATATTGCCATGTTTAGAGGGTTGCTTATGTTTTCTCACATCTGTTCTAGTATTATTATATTCCTTTTTCTTTTTCTTTTTCTTTTTCTGCGTGGAAGGAAATAAATAATAATTCATTACCAAACAAAGTTACAAGAGAGCCCAAATACATAACTCACAAAAACAAAATAAAAGTCCAATCCAAAACACAAGGAGATGCAATCCAGGGCATCTACAGCAAAGGGAACAAGCTCAAGAATATTGGGTTAAATGTTGGCCCATTTGCATTTGCTTCGTGCCCCGCCCTTCAGCTTTCTATATCTCCCTGCCTTCCATCTCAGTTGCAAGAATGTTTGCACTGGGAGGGACCACTTATTCAACAAGTTTCAACACTCACTCATCCAAAAGCAGAGAAAATTAATATAGTAAATCCTCGATCATCGCTAGCAAATCCTCAAATTTTAAGGCTCTTTTTTTATTGGGCTAGACCCATTGGCAAATCCTCAAATTTTTAATCTTTGCTTTAGAGCATTTTCACTTATTTATCATGTCAAAAGGCAACGGGAGGCCAAGATTGTTACTATTCACATGAATAGTATCTGCCTTAGCAAATTTTTTGTTGGTTTTCCATCTATTGCCCTGGCAACCCAAGGGCAACCACTATTCACATGAGATATGAGGAAAGGAATTTGTAGAGTTTTGGTGCGG
This sequence comes from Prunus kanzakura, assembly GCA_020521455.1. Lineage (NCBI taxonomy): Eukaryota > Viridiplantae > Streptophyta > Magnoliopsida > Rosales > Rosaceae > Prunus > Prunus kanzakura. The sequence continues at coordinate 344,978 of BPUM01000931.1, forward strand.
GAAGTGAAGAATATGGTTAGGTATTTATTTATTTATTTATTAAAAAAATTGATATTTTTTTATGTTTTTTCCCCTTTTATTTTCATATCTTTTTTTATTTAAATTGGATATTGACATCAATGACGTCAGCATTAAGTCATCTTGCCCAAGCAAGTAAAAAAAATCTAATTTTTTGATTTCTTTTTTCTTTTTTTTTTCAAATTTTTTGTTATTTAAATTGGATGTTGACATCACAATGACATCACCATTAAGTCATCTTGCCCAAGCAAGTAAAAAAAATCTGATATTTTTGATATTTTTTTCCTTTTTTTTTTCAAATTTTTTGTTATTTAAACTGGATGTTGACATCACAATAACATCACCATTAAGTCATCTTGCCCAGGCAAGTCTTGCCTTGGGCCTTGCCTGGGCTGATGGAGCCCAGCACTTGCCCCAGCACTTGCCCTGGCAAGCCTTGGCCGCTAGAAACGGAATTGGGGGCCTAGCAGGCCTCCTGCTCGTGCTAGCCCCTCTCATTGGAGTTGCTCTTATACCCGCGTCTATTAATTCAGGTATGTTATAAATTTTATGTGGATACAAGTAAATTGATTATCATAAATATCAAATTTTTTTTTTGGTAAGTACCATAAGATGTCCAAGCCAGATTGCCCGCTCGCGGAACTAAGTCTGCCGCTGGCCACTAGGTATTGCAACTGCTGGGACTTAAACTGGGGAGCAAACCCAGCTGAACCCCAGAGCCTTACCCAAATAGCGGACAAACCACTTCGCCTTTCAAAATAATGCAAATCAGGAACAAGATATTTACTATGGGATATTTTCGCCTCAATCTTAATCTTAAACCAGGAATATCTGGTTTAATATCTTGACGCGTATTGACGTGTGCCCCGGAAAAATTGTAAGAAACAACGGAAACAGGTTGGAGGTCGCTTTCAAAGTTTGAAACAATGGGATACAGACCATATAATACACGAAAGCTCTTTGATGGGAATTGCCTGCTGGACACATGTGAAGCCCTAGCAATAAGGAAGGAGGACCATCCCCCCCTTTTTTTTTCTTCTTGTTTTGGTGGAAACCATCCCCTTTTCTCGTCGGTATTTTTGAATGCGTATCTTTCTGTGGTAGGAACCCACGCGGCGCGCGCATTCTGACTTTATCCAATATTGAATGTGAATGTATAAAAGTAGGAGAGGCCACGTCGATGCCTCCACAAAACACAAGCAACCAACCTTATCCATATCTCTCTATCTTCTTTTTCTTTTCGTTATCTCTTCTTTTTCTCTATAAAGATTATCCACCCAAATTGAGTAGTTCATGCATCCTTCCAACCCTCCTTTAAGTAGTTCATGCACTCTCTCCAAACTTTTGTTTTATTCCAACTATTAACCCATAAAGCTTGGAAGGCTAAACTAGTGATTTGCCCCTCTGAACTTGTAACCTAACATTCAATCGACCCTAACCTTTTTATAAAGAAAATTAAGGACATGAACTCTTTTTGTCGCCAATGTCCCCCCTGCGGTCTAAATCATCAACATTTCATCCAATTTTTCTATATATGGAGGCAAATCAAAACTTCATTTCCTTAATCTATATATTGTTGCTTGCAGTAAATTATAAATTGAAAGTTTACATTGAACAGCTGCTGTACTTTCAGCTTTTTAAGCCTGATGACTCAAACCAACATCTGCTTCAACATTAGCAACAACTAAAATTGCAAAATCAGCACTCTATTCAAACCCAAAGTATAATACTTATACAGTTATACCACACTCCAATAAGAAGGAAAAAAAAAAAGCACCGAGAGAAAAATAAGCTCTTTACATTCACAAGTGGCTTCTCTTCCTAGAAGAGATATAGGAGCAGACCAACAATCATACAATTGGTTGCTTTTCAAAATTACTAGACATTTGCAGGCTTGGATCCCAAAAACCAAATCCGAAGCCCTGCAACTTTATGGCGGTATATGTAAGTATGCGTACAGTGGTATCCACTTAACCTTGACTATATATATGTATATATATGTGTGTTTCATTCTGGCATGTATCATCAAGAAGAAACACAACTGTACATCACAAGGGGGTAGGGTAGGGATTGTGAAACTAACCACGTTATCTCCAGGCAGTGACCACTTGAGCAGACTTTGAGGTTGTCGTTGATGGAAGAGGAAGAGCTTCCGAGTTAAGACGAGATGGTGCCGCTTCAGATACAATCACTTCCTTTGCAGGCGTAGGCACAGCTTCAACTGGTTTAGGTGTGTAGTTAAATGAGAAATCTTTATTAGCAGCAAGAGCCAGTAGCTCTTTCTCCTCCAACCCTTTTGTTGGTCCAAGACTGCAGCGGTCTGGCTTGTGCTTGGCTAAGGCATCTCTAAATTTCTTGATCTGTGAAGTCAATGGCATCATGTAGAAAACAAGAATCAGGGAAAAGGAAAACTTAAACAATGGAATACATTATTTGTAATGGCATCAGAACAAAAAACATTATCCAGAGAGATATAAGATAAAAAGTGCTTGAAGGTAAATGGGTTCTCACGAATTTCCAAAGAATGAAAAATCCAAGCTAAGGAATAAATGAGATTCAACTAATTATTAGGAAGTGAAAAAGAATCCATTTGAATCCGGATTACATAGATTAGATATCAATAATCACCTCATCAGAAAGCAACAGATTGAGTATTAATACTTTTCATGTCTGAAACAGGAAACAAAGAAAAATATATACCCAGTTCATAAAAAGACATATTTTCAACAATAAGCAAACAGATAGAGATGGACAATCAATTACATAATCAACGATTCATTAGAAAGAAAGGAATGAAAATACTAACCGTGGCATTTGTACAGCTAAAGCTGCATAGGCGACCATGAGCACCTCTGTAGAAGCGGAAGAAGGGCAGCACATGAACATTAAGGCTATAACACATGGATTTGTGTTCCTCATAGTTCACCTGAAGGAATTGGACATCTGGGTTCATCTCTGCCAGTTGACATATCTGCCACAAATAAAGCAGAACAACCACAATCAACAAACAGTCATGTGAATTGGTTTCTTAGCTATTTACAGGATCAAATGGAAAGAAAAGAGTGAGTAGCTGCCTTTGGATGAAGAGCTTTGCAGCCACCACAACCAGGAGAGAAGAAATCAACAACCACAAGCTTATCTCCAGCGTTTGATAGTGAATCCACGAGGTCCTGTGCAGATGTTACCTCTTTCATGTTGGGTTGATTTCCCTTTTCCCACCATTTAAGAGCTTTCCCAAACCGAAGACCAGTCTGCTGATTCTACACAATACAATAAACTGCTCTTTAACTTTTGAAGTAGTCAAAACTAAGGAAAGAAAATTCAAACCAAAAACCAAAACTTTAAGGGAAAAGGACAAAACCCAGAAATTTCAAGATCAAAATTTTGACTATCTAATTAATTTTGGGGAAAAATCAGCAACCAAGAAAAAAAAAAAAAGCACAAAAAAAAATTGAAACCCAGCAGAGAAATCAGAAGAAAGATAGAAAAAAAACCAACCTGGGAATTAACGACAGAAGCAGCCTGGGATTGGAAGGACATGGCTCTATGCTCTTGAAGAGCAACCCTTTTGCCATGAAAATCACTCTTTGTCGATAATGAAAGTGATGAAATCTCTGGGTTCAGTTTCAGAGAGCAACAAAACGACCCAGATTTATTGTAATTACAACTCTTTGGGAAAACAGAGATGCTTTGATTCTGACGATTGCGATGATGCCAAGACGAGAACAGACTGGTTTTGCTCAAAACCTCTGCCATTAATGAAACTCCTTGGATTCTCAATTTCCACCAAAACCCAGAAACAAAAAATTGGGATTTTCTTCTTGACTTGAGATTTGGGATTTGAAAATTGAGAGAGTGAGAGAGATAGAAAAAGAAAAGAAATTGCTCAAAGTTGAAGCAAACAGCACGCGGGTGGGAAAGTTGAGAGTTATTCAAAGGGGAGAAAGAGAGAACTTCTAATGTGGGACTTCGTAACAGCTGTAAAATCTAGCATGTTGTCTGGACCCTTATCTGACCGTACGATATGTCGTCGGTAGTTAATCCAAACGGTTAAAAATACAATAACAGGATTTGGTGGGAATTTGTGGTCTGTGTGTGCGGGTGCATCATGTCATATGCTTAGACTCGTCGTAGAGATAATGGATAAAGATTATTTTGATTGACAGTGGGTCCCGTTTCTAAATTCAAAAGGTGGATTGCTGGGCCACGTGAAGTCGTAAACAGCGCTCTTTGAACCACGTGGCAGTATCTTGCATTCTTCATCTTGGGGATATGCTAATGGAATTTGGATATATGATTCAAGGTAACTTCTTCGCCACCTCATCCAAGAGTCATCGTCATTGTGGGTCATTTCTGACAAAAAGCCAACAGTGTCTTTTTCCTTTTTCGGTGGGAACTTATTTGACCAATAATTTTGTGGGCTAAAGTATTTCTTTTTGGGATTATTTTTTTATAAGTATTTAAGTTAAAGATTGGTTATATATTTTTAATATCGATCTTTAGATTATATTCATTAGATGTGTTGATAAATTTAATATGCAACATACATGCAATCTAACGGTCGAGATTATAAATATGTAAACAATATTTAACATGAAATACTTATTAGAGAATATTCATTTCTTTTTTTGTAAATATTATATATTTCTTTTTAAAAAATCTTTTGAGCTAGAGTCATCACGCGATATATAATTTTTTTTGCAATCATTGATTAGGCCATCTCCAACCACGTGAGGTCAAACCCAAATAATCTAATTTTTAACCCAAAATAATCTCCAACCCATTTATAAGGAGGGGGGGAAATTTGGGTGGACGGGTTATCTGGCGAAATACCGGTCCAGTTCTCAGTCCAGGCGGAAAGTTTGGTGGGGCCCAAGTACACAAAGGTTGAAGCCCACGTGAGGGAAAAAGATGAGCAGGCCGACCTCCCCTCCTTTGAGTGGGACACATGTCATATATGGTCATTTGGCCATTGCAATCCAACAGCCAACAAGAACTGCCTTTGATGTGCATTCATCATGGTCTTAACAGGTACGGCGAAGGCTTTTGTTAATATTGGTTTATGAGTTTGTAAAAGATTAGATTGTGATTATCTACATGTTTCTAATCAAGTTATGTAATTAATTTTTACATAAACTTCATACCATATTACCTAATTACAACTTTCTCTATTCTCAACACAATTAAAAATTCAAATTTTCCAAGGGTCACATGCATATAGATTGTCCACATTGGTTACATATGTGAACATTCAACCGACACATAATACACATGATTAGTTGGTGGTTACAATCCTTATTCAATGAGTAATACACTGTTAGAATATAATATGTAAGTGAAATAAGATCTTTCACACAAACTAAAACACATATTTAGTCATACCTGTCGCCATCTTTCTAGAGTACATAACTTGAGAACTCATCCAAATAGCAACGGCAAACCAAGCAACAAGACACGAGACATACATAATCAAAATGCATAATAAGTTTAAAGAGCTAAACAATCAAAATGATAGAAAATGATTCAATAATCAAAACTGTTGAACCAAATTTACATCTTTAAAAGGCCCCTCATTCCAGAAAACAACAAAATAAACATACTAGGAAATCTATCATAATACAAACAAGACTCTCACTAGATTGTAGCATCAAAGCTAGGAAATAATCCCATGCTCTCAACATGTCTCAGGAAAGCTTCTGTTGGCAGAACTTTGTAAACGAATCTGCAAGCATATCTGGAGTTATGATATGATCAAACCTTATTAGTTTGTCACTTACCTTCTCCCTCTCTGCCATATATTTTCTATCAATGTGCTGAAGTCCAGACGACGTCTTTTTGTTCATGCAATGAAAACCAGTCGTTGTGTTGTCATTGTATATATGCACTGGCCTTGAAATCAAGTTCATCACCTTCATTTCTTGGATTTTCGCCCGTTTTACCCCCTGAACTATGACACTTGTTGAAATTAACTCCCTGAATTAAAAAATTAGCCAATTTAGTCCTTGAAGAAAAACAAATAGTCAATTTCAACCATGTTGTTAGATTTTATCACATTTCATCCACAGTCTAAAAAGTCACGTGTCATTCATGCGACTTACTATTTGAAATTATTATTATTATTATTAAAACTAAAATACTTAAAACAAAATAGTAATAACATAAATTTGAAAATTAAAAAACAAAAAATCCCAACCCATCACTCACCCCCAAACCTTAGCCGTAACCTACACCCACCTCTCTCTCTCTCTCTCTCTCTCTCTCTCTCTCTCTCTCCTCCCCATCCTGTTGGCAAAAAAAACATCTTTTGGATTACGCGAAAAAAATAATAATAATAAAAAGCCCAACCCAAGCCTTTCGTTGAAGAAAGAAGCCCAACCCAAGCCTTGTGTTGATATTGATAATAACTAACTTGATACCTTCCCAACAAGTCTTAAGGCCAGGTTCTAATTTTTTTTCCCTTCCTCAACCACTTCGATTTTTTATTTTTATTTTGGTTTTGTTTGGTTCTTTTATATATATATTTTCTGATTTGGCTATCTCTATATTCGCACGATCGGTACCAAACATGAGTATGAAGAGGCTATGCGGCGCACGATTCGAGGTATAATTAATTAGAATTTGTTTGTTTAATTGATAATTTGATATGCATTTTAATTAGATAAATTCATATTGATTTTTGTTAGATTAATTGATGATTTGATATGAATTTGGTAGACTAATTATGTAATTGGCATGAATTTTATTTATATTAATTGATATACTATATAGACTATAATCAATTAGTAATAGACCTAAGACTATTATATGGTTGTCTAAATTTTTTTTGACTTTCTTGCCTTTTAAATATTGCCCCTCTCCTAAAAAATTCCTAGATCCGCCATTACGTGGACATGAAATGAAAAAAATTAAAGGTTAATGTTGCTCCAATCGAGTAGTCAAATCATACATGGATTTGAAGGCTAGAAGAGATATGTAAAAAATAACATATCAAAAGGCTTAATGTCAAATATTATTTTAAGAGTAATGCTACTCTTACCACATTTGTATACCATATTCTTATACCACCTTATGTGGCACATGAAGTAGACAACCACATCAATTAAAAAATTTCAATAAATCATAAAAGAAAAGAAAATATTAAATTAATTTTAATTGATGTGGTGTGCACCTCATCTGCCACATAAGGTGGTATGAGAATGTGGTATACAAATGTGGTAAGAGTAGCATTATTCTTATTTTAATATTTTTATAGTCATGGACCCCACTATCATTTACTCTCTTTCAAAACTTTATGCATCATATGGGCCTTGTTTGCTTTTAAAAATATAATAAAACAGCAAAGGACCCACTAGTATAGTGGTTTGGAGTATTTACTCCCTTAGGCAAGGTCCTGGGTTCGAGTCCTAGCATCCGTGTAGTGTGTGTGAGTTTAGTATGCTATCGCCCCTCTCAATAGGAAAGGTCCTCAAAAAACAAAAAACAAAAACAAAACAAAAAAAATATATATATATAACAATATGATATTTGGCATTTCATATGGAGTTAAATTTTTTCTAAGTGTCAAATTGCCACATAAGCCATCAAATTCAAATTTAACATTTTGCATTGAAGTGTTAAAAATTTTCCTAAGTGTAAAGTTTTTCCTAAAAGTTATGGTTTGCAACTATTGGCTTTGTCATTCAAGATTGGAACTATTAAAATTGTTGCAACCTATCCAATTTACTTCTATGCTTGAAGCAGAAGTGAGTGCTTTAAAAATAGGTTTACGTTGGGCTCATTGTGTTGGTATTACTATAAGTATTGAAGGTGCAACAAATGTTAATGCAGATTCTTCTTCATCGAACTTCTCTTCCCTGGCGAATAGCTTCTATCATTCAAGATATTAATAAGCTTTTACCATAATTTCAACTAAATGTGGTACAACATATTTATCGGGAAGCTAACATGGTTGTTGACGCTCTCGCTACTTATGGTCATAATTATGCAAATCCTCATATTTGATTTCGTAATTTTTCGATATTTTTCCCCATAAAAATTTTGTATGATACTTGTAAATCCTCATAATTGATTTAGTAATTTTTCTTTTTATGTCTCAGAAAAAATTTTGTACAATACTCGGCAATTAGGGTTCCTTATAGGAACTTCTGCGTAATGCATTTCTGTTCGAAAAAAATAAAAAGTTTTTTAAGAAGAAAAGGTCAGCCTAGCTTATTTAGTTTTATAGGGCCTTTGATGTTTTCTATTTTTATATTTTCAAAAATATGCTCATTCTAGCATGACATTTTATTAAAAGAAGGCTTATTTATGTACATGCCCCCTGTGCTTTCAAAGTTGTCTCAGATTACCACATGTTCTTTGAAACGTCTCAATATACCACCTACACTTTTAATAACTGTCTCACGTTACCTAATCCGTCAGTATTAAGAGACGTTCCGTTACATGGTGTGGCCCCCACTTCTTTTCAATCGCTTAACAATGGAGAGTAAGGGTTATTCAGTTTGAGAAAATGGGGTATTTGGGTGAGAATGGGAAATTGGAAGAAGAAGGCTAAGGTTTTTGAAAATCTGAGGTAGGGTTCGAATTTTGGGAGAATCTAGAGAAGAAGGTTAGGGTTTATAAAACTCTAAGGTGGAGTTCAGATTTGGGAGAATCTAGAGCAGAAGATTAGGGTTTATGAATCTCTGAGTGGAGTTCGGATTTGGGGATTTCAAATAGCCTTTCAATTTTGGGAGAAAAGGGGGAAGGGGGATTTCAGATTTGGAGGTTCAGTTGGTTCTTCTCTGTGTGAATATTGATTGAATTGAAGAAGACATGGAAATAGGAGAAGCAAGGCATACCCAATGGTGTCATTATGGGAAGTTAGCACGGATGCAAACTTCATGGACCACTTCAAACCCAGGGCAGAGATTTCTAGTCTACCCAAAGTCAAAGGTAAGAATGTTTAAGATCAAATTTTCAGTCATTGTTTTGGGCATCACAAATTGATAGAGTTCTTATTGATCAAATTTTCAGTCATTGTTTTGGGTTGATACAGGGAAGTGGTGAAAGAGGATGTAGGTTTTTTCAGTGGTTTGATGCATAAATGTGTGAGCATTCAAAGTCTTTGATACCTGATTTGCTGAGGAAGATTGATAGGGTGGAAAAGGAAGATGCAAAGATTCAAGCAAAGTCAAGAATATTGTGGGCTGCTGTGTTGCTTTCCTGATTGGTGGTGTTTGCCATGAAGATGAATTAGGAGGAATTAAGAGTAATATGTTTTGTAATTTGGTGGGTGTAATGTGATTGAGAAGCATGGGCTACTTGAGACCAGTAGCAGTAGTTCAGTAAGCAATGTAATTTGAGACCAGTAGACCAATAGCAGTAGTTCAGTGGGTGTAATGTAATGTAATTTGGTGGGAAAACAATGTAATTTGTTTTGAGTTTTATCAGTAAGCAATAGTTCATTGTAATTTGTTTTGAGTTTTGAGTTTTATTTGTACTGTGATATGAATGGAAACCAGTAACAGGTTACAACCATATCTTGTTCATCGGATATCAAATGGTGCATACTGATAAGCATCACACCAAAAACAGGTTACAACCATATCTTGTTCATTGGTTACCAAAAACAGGTTACAAAAACAAGTTACTCATAAGCATATCTTGTTCATGCTATATCAAATGGTTATATCTCAATAACTAATCAATATAAGCACCACACCAAAAACAGGTTCCAACCATCACATTACATTACATATCAAATGGTCAATTACATCTAAGTACCTGACTCAAAAACCTTGACAGACATCAAAGCCTAATAAAACCAACCATCACAGACCTCAAAGTGTTACCAAACCAACAACCCAATTGCAACCATGAAGACATTAAAGTCTTACAAAACTAACCAATTGCAGCCACAACATTCAAACCATTCTTCCACGAAACCATAATTCAAAAAGAGTTTATCCTAAATCAAAAACAGGCTGTTGCAAAAGTTTAACATCATCACATTTAAGGATGAAAAAAAGGATCATTGACAAAATGGCTCCTCTGTTGATCTTTCATCCTCCTCTTACGTGTTGTTGTACACGAGATAGTTTGGCAGATTGAGATGAATCACATGTTTGAGAAGCTTGAGCTGCTTGAGATGGTTGGGATTGAGAAGTCTGAGCTGCTTGAGATGGTTGGGATTGAGCAGTCTGAGCTACTTGAGATGGCTAGGATTGAGAAGCTTGGGGCTACTTGAGATGCCTGGGATTGAGAAGGCCCTTGAGAACCACTTGCTTGTTTCCTTTGCCTTAGTTGCATACTTTGTTGTCCGATACTTCGCTCTCTACCATCTCTCCTTCTTACCTAAAACAAATAATAATTAGGTAGGCATGATATGAAAATTTGAATGCTGAATACATAGTTCAAACTGTGGCACTTACTGGAAGTTTTTCCTTGGCAACTTTCCTTTTCCTAGTAGGCTTTATGTTGGGATTTCTAGGTTCCTAATAAGTAAAGTCATCAAGTCAGAAACCATAGCAAAGTCATCAAGTTAGATTTAAATGTAAAGCAATTTTGGATAATGACACATACCTTACAACTAATTCGATTATGCCATTCTCCACCGTAATTGCCACACTTTAAAGGAATGCCATACCTAGGAAGTTTATATGGATTAGCAGGTTATTTAGGTTCATCAAAAGCTTGTTTCCTTGTCTTCTTAGGCCTACTAGGCTGCTTGTGGCATTTTGGAGGGAGTAATGGAGGTAAATTAATCTTCATCCACTGATCTTGGCTAGTCATAGGCATAATCATTGGTTCATAGGCTCTCAAATAAGCCTTTACTCGTACACTGCATCACAAAAGTCCTCTAGATTCCCATGAAACCAACTTATTGCAGCACAAGCATGCAAACATGGTATTCCATTCAAATCCCTGGCATGGCATGAACAAGAGTGGGCATTCAAATCAACACGAAAGTTGCGGCCACTATGGTGCATTACTTCAAACCTATTCTGTCCAGCAGCCTTAGGAATGCACCACTGAGCTTTTCCTTTGTTTTTCTTTAATATCTTTCTAATTCTTGGCCCAACTTGTCCATGTCATTTCTCACACAAAACCCTTCTTCCAGCCATTAACAATATTATATACAACCAAATTCTTTCTAGCATAATCAAAATAGGCTTGTCTCTTGCATCCATTATGCTACGGTTGAATGCCTCACATAGGTTGTTCATAAGCATGTCACACTTGGAATCACTCTTGAAATATGCCCTACTCCAATGCTTAGGATCTTTCTCTGCAAGCCAATCATGTGCAGGTTTAGACAACTCCAACATCTTTCTCATCTTTGCATCAAACCATGGCACTGTTGTGGCCTTAGCAATTGCTTCCATTTGATGTTTCAAAGCAAGACATCTATGCTCCAAATAGAAGTTTCCATACAGATGTTTTAAACAATGTATGTGCTCTGCATGAGGGAATAGAGCATCCACAACATCTATTAAACCTTTTTGCTTGTCATTCATAAATACATAACCATGGCTATTCCTAATATTCAGATCACCACTCAATAATTCTAAAAACCATAGCCACGTTGAATTGCTCTCAATCTCTACATATGCATAGGCAAGTGGAAACATTCAGTTGTTTGCATCAACTCCCATTGCAGAAAGCACTTGCCCAGGGTGAGGCCCTTTGACATGACACATATCCAAGCACACCATAAGCCTACAACCATATAAAAACCCCTTCTTACAGGCTACAAGACAGATGTAAATCCTCTAAAACTGTGGCCTATCACATTCATTTCAGATTTAATGATAACTGTACTTCCCACATTTCTCGTTCTTAACTCATGACAATAATCCCACAATACTTCATATTGTTTACTGTAAGACCCATCTACAATGTCAAATGTCATGGCTCTTGCTCTGTACATTGTTGCTCTAGATGGTCTGTAACCATAGTCTTGGTGAACTTGCTCTGTAAAAGAAGAAGCAATCCAATTTAGATTGAGCCTTAACTGCCCGGAATATCTTTCATCCAACCAGCTAGCAATGACTTGTATATTTTTACTCCCCTTACTACAAACATGTGTAGAATTAAAGGTTTTCACCTGCAGGTAAGTGCTACCACTAACACTTGAAGCATGGATAACAAAAGGACAGCCCTCTTCACATACTACTCTTGTTTTGTTACGGTCATTATTCATAAATATAAACTCCCTTCCACAATTAATGGAGTATATTTTCATAGCTTTTCTAAACATCTCGACAGTTGCACACTTTAAACCCACTTTGAATCCTGGGTTTGCCATATCAATTTCAGGTCTGAAATCTTCACCTTTTGGCATTATATTCCACTTCCTTCTTAGTACACCTAATGCTTCATCTTCACTTGAAGAGCAACTTGGGCAGGTAAGTGTACGTGACTTTTCTCCATTGTCTAACTCATCATTTTCCTCTGCGTTAGGATCATTGTCAGTAAAGTATGATCCACATAACCTTCAAACCACTTATCATCCTTCTTCAATAAGTCAATCTCTTCATCACTCTGTGCATAGTCACTGTCTTCAAAGTCTGGATCACTGCTATCATCATCCTCAGAACAAGAATATTCTAGATCACGGCTATCATTCCCCACTTGGCTTGAAGTTAGGCTCACTGCTTTCAAGTACCAAACTATCACCCTGCTATTGCTTTTAGGTACCATGCTCATACAAGCTAAAAGTGTACTATCTGATACTATTTGAATGAGTCTACTAGTTCCAAACTCTTCACCATAAAAACTCACATAATACCCATCGTGATATCCCAAATTTTTAGGCATTCCAAATAGCTCTAATATGGACATTAGTCAACCTCACAATAATCAAACCAACTGACTTCACCACCCAAATAAGACCATTCATTGTCCCTTCCATTTTTAACTAGTTTACCTCCATGGAAAAACTTAAATGTAACAATCTCGTCAACATCTTTATCTGTGTAAGAGGTATGAGGAAGATTCACTTAACAAACCGACAAAGGTAATAAAGACAAAACAAGGACCATACAAGGAACACACAAGGACCACAAAATGACAACACCAAGACCAGGACAGAGTAAAAAAGTATACAAAAAAACAAAACAAAAACTCTAGCAACAGTTCAATGCACATGCCAACAAAAAGAAAAACGAGGGAGAATGGGTCCACTTACATATGGGTTGACAACCTCCAGATTCTTTAAGCACCACCATCTTTGCACTTTCTAGCCTTAAAGTCCAATGCCAAACAATGATTTCTTCTCCAGATTCTCCCAAAATCTGAACCCCACCTCAGATTTTCATAAACCCTAGTCTTCTTCTCCCAATTTCCCCTTCTCACCCAAATACCCCCTTTTCTCAAACTGAATAACCCTTACTCTCCATTGTTAAGTGATTGAAAATAAGTGGGGGCCACACCACGTAACGGAACGTCTCTTAATATTGACGGAATAGGTAACATGAGACAGTTATTAAAAGTGTAGGTGGTATATTGAGACGTTTCAAAGAACATGTGGTAATCTGAGACAACTTTGAAAGCACAGGGGGTATGTACATAAATAAGCCTTAAAAGAACCTTTATGTCCATGTACTTTCAAGTGAAAAATAGTAACACACTAAGAACCAATTAGAAAATGACAAGTGGCTAGCTGACAGTTTTTTTTCTTTCTCTAAATAGGCTATCCTATGATTTTTGTATAAAATGTCATGCTAAAATGGGTCTATTTGTGTTTATTTTTTTGGTTTTGTTTGAACTTTAACTTTTTCAGTATCAAACACATCCTCAACACCAAAATGGGATTCAAGAGGACCGATTTATTTATTTTTGTTATGTTTTCAGTGGCCAATTTCAGGCCCGAACTACTAAACTCCACACGGCCCCTAGTAGAGTTGTCAAACAAGTCGTGTGGGGCTTGCTCATTTTGGAAAATCATCAATCTCGTGTCGGGCCACTAAACAGGGCAATATGGGCCCACCCCAAATTTCACTTATGTGTTGCATTTTTTAAAAAATCTTTTTTACAACTTCATTTAAAATTTTTGTACAATTATGTATATACTAATAAGATTTATTATTTGTTGAAAAAAATAGGTCAATAACTTTATTTAAAGTATATTCAAATAGACAATGGCTAGATTATTATTGTTTGGGTTTTAAAAATTGAAAAATAAAATTATTATTTTATATATAAAGAATTTTAAAATCCATATACATAAAGCAAAAGGCAAAGAATGGCGAAACATTCAAAATACCAGAAAATGCCCTTGGTTAATGCAAACATTAAGAATTGAAATTATTAATTAAATGAGGATAATATGGTAAATTCACACTTATTCTTATTTAAAAAAATTAAAATTAAAAGAAAATCGGATAATGGATCCTATTTTTATGGAAAACAACTACCCATTATCTTTTTTAATTCTAAAATAATACTTTTTTTAAAAAAAAAAAATCCTCTCGCAGGCACGAAAGCGCGTGCAGAGAGGCTAGTATATTATTAAAGAAAAGAAATAAACTTGGATTTAAAATATAAATGTAATAATATTATGTATTGTTTTTCTCTAAAACAAGTATAATTTAATAAATGCGCTTTAAATAAACCGGTCCGGCACATTAAACTAAATTTCTTCGTCCCAACATGACCCAAAAATATGGGCCGTGCCATACCAAACTTTACTTAAGCGGGTTATGTTTATGCCGTGCTTAGACCAATCCGGTCCGTTTGACACCTCTAGCCCCCAGCATCTGTGGAATGCGATGGAATAAGATTCTATTTCCGTTTGGTCTCAGACTCTCTCAGTCAATATCCATGATTTTCAAATCATTTTGCACACGAGATTCTTAACCCAGAATCCCAATATGCTCCACCTTCGTCTTCGTCTTCCCAACCCTTCCAAACATAACTCATTCCCACCTCCACCCAACAACCCTAATCTAATTACTACAATAATCAACCCCATTTTCACTCCAAGCAACCACAATCCGACTCACATTGCTCAAAGCTTCAGATCCTACAAAACTTTAGCAGCTACCACCACCACTTCTGCTAACAATGGGGTCATTGATAAAGATAACCCAACTGATTTCCAGGAAGGTGAACAAGGGAGCAGCCAACACAAGAGCTTCTGGGGAGCTGTTAGTTTGATCATTGGCACTGCTGTAGGTCCTGGCATGCTGGGTTTGCCAGCTGAAACCATTCGATCAGGCCCTCTTCCCTCAACTATTGCCATTCTCGTCTCTTGGGTCTATGTCATCTCCTCAATTATCCTTGTTGCTGAGCTCAGCTTCGCGGCCATGGAAGAAGATGGGGTTGAAGAGGTAAGCTTCACTGGCCTTGCAACAAAAGCATTGGGAAGTCATTTTGGTGCATTTATTGCTGTGGTCTATGCTTGTTTGAGCTTTGCCTTGTTGGTGGCCTGTGTTTCGGGTATCGGTTCAATTGTCTCTCAGTTGTTTCCTCGTATGAATCTTGTAATGGCTCATGCTTTGTTTCCTCTTGCGGCTGGATTAGTGATTATTTTCTTTCCTTTTAACGTCATTGATGCTGCAAACCGTTTTCTATGCTTGCTCATGCTTTTCTCCATAACTGCACTTGTGGCCATTGGTTTATCTGTGGCCAGAACCAACTTGTTTGCTTCATTTGGGCATGCCTCGTGGAGTCTCCCTTCAATCTTACCAGCCATTCCTGTCACTGTCCTCACGTTGGGGTTCCATGTTATCACCCCTTTCATTTGCAAGATTGCTGGGAACACCATAGCTGAGGCTCGGAAAGCCATTCTGATTGGTGGTTCTGTTCCATTAATTATGGTGTTGTCATGGAATTTGAGTGTGCTGGGGCTTTCTGGTGCATACACAACAGCCTCCTCCAGAGACCCTATATCCCTTCTGCTTTCAGTCAATCCCTCTGCTTTATCTGCAGTCCAAGGATTTGCCTTCTCTGCTTTGGCAACCAGCTTGATTGGTTATGCTGTTAGCTTCCCAAAACAGCTTCTTGATACTCTGCAATTGATTGGAAAAATCAACCTGAAAAAACAAATTATTTCTGAAATACAACTAGGTTCTGAAGGCAATGGTTTTGGAAGAGTTGGGTTTGCTGTTTATTCAGGAAGGCATAATCTTGGAAATGCAGGGAGGGCTTCATTTACCAGTTCAGGGTGTAGTGCTGCTGCAGAAGCTAAATTGGGATCAAGCATTAATATCATTGTAATGCCGCTTGTACTTGGTGTTCCAGTGCTTATAGCTTCTTTCTTTCGCTCGACCTTTTCCAGAGCTCTTGATTTTGCTGGGCTTTATGCAAACTGCTTTCTATTTGGCATCCTTCCTCCGGCAATGGCTTACATACACCAATCCAGGAAGAAATCCAGGTAATGCCAATATCTACATGTCGTCAACAGTGAACACTAACAAATTTTGGGCCATTGAAAGAGAAGATAACCAACTCTGAGCTCAAAATTGGTCTAAAAGGATACAATGAACATGTTTCCCTCTTTTTCTGATATGCTAATTGTTATGCTTGTTCTTATTTCTGTAAGAAACATGAAAGCCAACAAGGATTTTGCAACAAACTTCACACACTAGAAAAGGTCTCGGACATTACATTATCTTCTGTCTATTTAAAAACAAATGTTAAGACAATTAAATGGTGAGCTCCTTCCCTCTGCACAGTGAAGTAACTTTAAAAATTACAATGCATTGAGTTTACTGTTCATTGCATCCTTCTTAGAGTAGTATTATCTTATTAGCTGAAATTTGCAATGCTCTTCTTCTATGGATTCTTCTTAGAGTAGTATCTTGTTTGCCCCCTTGCCTCTTGAGCAGGGGTATTTTAAAAAGTATACAGAAAACCCAACTAACATGGGAAGAATTTTTTTAGAATTCACAGACAAACTAAAATTAGTAGTGCAGTTCAATAATCCTTGTCCAATGTCAATTTTGGAAGCTTATATGGAGGTGGGAAAGATTGTTTAGGTGCATACTCGATTTAATACAAACAAGTACATTCGGTCTTGCAGGTCATCCATTTTGCCAGGGGGAGATGGTGCACTTCTACTCCTCTTTGGAATTGCTGTCATTTTGGGGATTTGGCATTAGGTGGCTAGCAGCTACATCTCTCAACAACCCAAAGCTAACTATGCCACAACAGGTCAGATTTGACCTAATGACTTCAAGGAACTCATTAGTTCTCATCCTAAATGCCTCTGCTTGAGGTGAAAAATTGTTACTTCTCTGATTCAGTAAGCCTGATTAACGCATTTTAGAATCCAGTTAGTGAAGAAGCACAGTTTTTTTCTTTCTTTCTGGCCTGAGTGAAGCAGAGTTCATGTAGGAGATCATAGTCATATTCCTCTATTGCCTACATCGCACTTGTAATGCAGAGAAACAAATGGCAAAAATGTCATGTTGACCTATTTAATGCCCATGATGTGTGGTTTATCTCATAGTGTTGAAAATTGTTTCTGTAATCTCATGAGCATGTTCTCTCGTACAGCTGTGGTCATGTTGATTATAGTTATAGACAAGTAATAGACATGGAAAAGAGAATTTCAAGTCAGGGAAATAGAGAACCTGGAAGTGTAACAAAGCATATCATATGAAAAATGCCAGTGGAGTATAATATTATGCACATTAAATGCGTGTAAAGAGCATATAAAACATAATATGATGAGACTGTATGTGTCTGAAGTCTCTGTCATGATCACACATAGCACCGAATGCAATTGACTATACATGAAAAGAAGAATGCAACGGAAAGAAAATGGTTTACCAACATGGATGCTGTCTATAGAGCAGTTCATTGAGCACTGACCCTGAATTCTGAAAGCATGGTTATGCGATTCTCTGCTTACCATGTGTGCCTTTTGCGCAGCAGTGCCCAAATCATAAAGGAAATTGTTTTTATTTTGAAGTCCCTTTTCCCATTCTGTCAATAATATCAGAAGCTCTACTTGTTTCAAACATTTAACATTAGAATTTTGTGATTCTACATGAACAATAAATTTATATACTGTGCATCAGACATTCTGAGTGGATAAAACACAGAAGCAAAGAAGAACAATGTAGGACTAAATTAGCAAGCCAGCCATTTATTCTTTTTAGTAAGATCAATTTGTTCAGCTAAAAGTAAATGATATGTGGCTGACATAACTTAGTGAAGAAATGGAGAGTAGATGGTATGCACCACTTGCAATAACCAAGTATCTTGACAACCTGAGATGTAAATTAAAATTCAAATACTGATTTTTACTTATTTTATAAGAACGGGTTATCTTTTCATGTCATGAATTCAATTCCATTTCGTAGCGATTGGCGCTGAAGCATGTTTAGAAAAATATGTTGGATGTGTGAACACAACACCAACACAGAAAATAGAAAACTTTGTAACCATAGATTTTCTATGTGCATGAATAAAATACTGAAAGAAGAGAATCCCATATTTCCTGATATAGAAGTTAAATCAGACATCAGCTAAAGTTCAGCATTCTTCCAATCCAAACAAGAGTTATGTTGAAACCTCAGTTCAACTACAACCTCAAAATTGTAAAATCTCAAATACTAGATCATATCATCTACCACCTGCTTACGACAGCATAGAAATGCCTTGTCCCTCAAGGAGCTTGTATAAAAAAATTAGTGCTTCATTCCAGCTGATGGCGGCCGAGTTGTTGTGTGAATAACATTTTAGCTTCTGAAACAATCTGGATTGCAACTATATGATGGCATAGTTAAGATAGATTATATTTTACTCCTAGCCCTTACGAATGAAAATAACACGCTTCTAATCACGCATTGATTAGAAGCAGACGGGGTAATTATTTCATTGAGCGCGAAATACGTGTTCCCACACATATTTTGTGACTTTTCACCAACTTATATTTAGGGTTAGCTGATACATAATTTATACTATTATATAGTGGTGAGAGTTGAATGCCAATTATAAGTTGGAATTTTTCTTTTGGTATGGTAAGTAAAACAACCATTCCAAACAAATGCAGGCATAACCCAGGTTACAAAAGTGTTGTAATATAAAGTACGTTGTCGGAGCATAGAGTATTAACGTTGATTTTTACTTATATGTTGAGAAACAATTGCTGTTCCATTTCAGTTTCAGTTCAGGATCAGAAAACGTCAAAGAGAAATTGGTTGTAACTTCCATGAAACTTCCTACATTTACTTACTCTGAAGGGGTTTGGAGAACATTGGTTTTTATGTTGTCGTATCATGGAGTTGAGTTTGTCGGAAATGTGCCAAATTATACCATGTAATTGTTGGAAACTTAATATACATATATTGAGAACTTTCATTGAGAGGGAGGGATATTCTTGTAGGGCTCGCTTCGCATTGTATTTTATTAATCCAACTGTCTATTTTATAGATATTCATTCAAATATAATCTCTACAAAAAATCATTTGATATTATTTGACCGCTCAATTAAATTATTGAAGTTTAAGTACTTTTTTGAAATACCATGTTCATTGAAAACAACTTCGTACGGGACCCTAAAGAATGTCCCCCAAATAAAATTATTTAAAAGATTTCTCAATAGAATGGAAATATATATATATATATATATATATATATATATATGCTAAATTTCGCTGAAATATCCAAACAGTAATTATATTATTCTAGATCTAGTTAATCTGTAGACTAGTACGTGTACGCGGCTAATCTTTCTTTGTCAAATATGAGTTTAATATTTGTGACGATTAATTAGGTTAATAATACAAAAAACGTCAATGCATCCACACAACAAATTCATCCATCACTCGGTTATTTGAAACTTCACATCAATTACTGTGAACGAATTGATACCTTATCTGACAATAGTCTTGTGTGAACGTGTTTACACTATTATTATTATAGAACAAAAACAAAAAAGGACAAGTTTCATTCAATCGATCCAAGACACAACACAAATCCAGGAAGAAAATATCTTCCTCAAGTATACATTTTCGAAATATCTTCGTTTAGTTTTTCTCTTTTGGCCTATTCTTTTTTCTATTAATCAATGGATCAATGGTTATGGAGTGTCGAATTTGGAATATCTTCCAATTTCAAAAAGAAAATTATCACTAACTAAAAGCTAGTTTTTTATATATTATTTTTATATCTTCTAATTTCGAATTTGGACATTCATAAATCATACCCCAAGGGCTAGGAAAACTACCCACAAAGGGTTACAATCAATATGGTGGGATCCAAAGGCAACATCAAACTCATACGATCAGGACCGACTTTGACTTTTGAGTGGCCCAAGGCCAAACATTAAAATGAGGCTCTTAATTTGCCTCTGTAAATCATAGTTTAAAAAGAAAAAAAAAATTATACACAATAATTGTACAAACCACAAGGGGCCCTCCTTTTTTCTTTTTGGGATAAATATAGTAGTTTAATTGCATATTTGTTGTTTCAAAGTAAATTAATAATTTTTAAATGTGGGCCCTTAATTTTGAACTCTCCAAAAATCACTTTTAATTGGGCCCCCTTGGTCTAGGGCCCTATGTTGTCACTCAATGCCCATGTCTAGGGTGGGCCCAGCATACGGTAGACATTCACTTAGATCCACACAAAGGGTCAGGACAACCAAAAGCTAGTTGGTAACCTACTCTTTATTAAGTTTTTGTAAATCGAGAAACTTTTCTTTTTTAATACAAGAGGTAATCCAAATTACAAGGGGAGGGGAATTTCTCTCTCTCACACACACACACTATCAAGATGCAATGGGGTTCGAACATGAGATCACTGCTCTACTGCAAGTTAAGGTCATTTTCCAATGGGTTAGACCCCATGGTGTAAATCGAGAAACTTTAATGTACATATTTACAAGGAGTTAAGCTTATTGGCTCCAAAATTTTAATCAATCTTTCATCATTGTTCTGTTTATCTATAATTATTTGGTACATTTAAGTGAATACTTTTCTAGAAAACGCTTTTACTCCATAACTTTTTTTCATAATCACATAAAAAGTGGAATTTTTGTAGAAATGTCACCTAGACTTATACATCAATTTCAATTTGTCACCTTAAAGAAAACTTAATTTTTCAAAATCCATGATTTGTCATCTAACTTTAACCGGTCATGCGGTGGTTGTTCTCGTCGTGTTCCTCGCAGTGGGGCCTCTCACCATGGTGATTTGAGGGCTTTGGATCGATGATGGAATTGATTAATGAAGGGGGAAATAGATTTCCCTTGATTTCGATATGAGAGCATCACATTGAGTATATCTCGAATCTCTAAATGAAAGCACCAAAAAATTTGAGCAAATTTCCGCACGGGGAATATTTGCGGGTTGATCCTTCACGATTCGAGCTTCATTTTCTCTCATATTCCTTGATCCTTGCGAAAAAGATCGGAGTAAATAGACCACACCTGGGGGGTGTTGGCCAAAAGCTCTCCGATGCCTAAGTCAGTTAATTTGGATCTTGAGAAAAATACGAAAAAGTAACAGAAAGGATGGAGGTCTTCTCTCACGGGGAGAGCCGGGTGGCTAGAACCTTGAAGGAGAGAGTGGCATGAGATAGAGGGAATTTCTAAGATTGAAATCGGATTACCTCGTATGTGTGATGTAGCCATGTATTTTTAGTGCTCTTACCTTCTCCTTTAAATGGAGAGATTGGGTCAACCATGGAGATTTAATAAAAATCAAATCCCTAATTTATGGTAATATCCCTATTTTAACCCTAAACAATTGGCCAATTAAATGGACAATTATTGACCTAAGGAATATTTCTATTGTTTACATGACGTCTCATGATTGGTTACCGAAATATGTGTTCCTATAGCACCTCCAACTGATATTTCAAATTGCAATGAATTTGATATATGAATCAGCCACTGGACAGTAGAGGCCATGCTTGTGATATATTTGATTATGATGCGTGAATTGGCCATATATATGTATGCATGGCATTTAAGCTGACAACAACGATTGCCTCGGGACAAAACAAAGTGGTGCCTACTGCCTTTGCAATATCAGGCCGCCGCCATAATTGTATCATGTAGATATTTCGTATATATACGAAGGATTTTTCAACAAATGAACATTTGTTGTATTTAGTGTAATGTTTTTTGGTAATCGTTAAATCGACGAATTCATCTTTCTCTACTCTAAAATACTCGAGTATTTTGTGTATATATACGAAGGATTTTTCAACAAATGAACATTTGTATTTAGCGTAATATTTTTTGTAATCGTTAAATCAACGAATTCATCTTTCTCTACTCTGAAATACTCGAATACTCGAATAATATAAATTGATTGTGTTCTCATTCAATAGAAATTCACGTTGACAAATTCACCCCGTCTACCAGCTTAAATGCCTGTGAAAAATGTGTGGTAGGGGAGGGGTAGTAGTAGCTAGTATTCTTACCAGGTAGCCCCCAATTGGTGCCATATATGTAGGTTTTGGTGTAGGTTGGCTCATGAAAATCATAAGATCTGGTTGGTTAATAAATTTTAGATTTGAAATTGGAAGAGGATTGAAGGTATATTTAAGTGTGGTGGACCAATGAAGGTTGAAGTCGGTGGGGTTAAGATTCCAAAAGAAATGAAAGATGATGAGATGACATAAGATGAGGTTGGGCATGTGGCCTGATATGTATAAATATTACAATATAAAATATAGAAGCACAAAGTTGGTTTTCTCATAGAAGGAGAAGATATAGGAGATAGCTACCCTTATATGGTGGAGGCTGATGATTGGTGGGTGAGGCCAGCGACCCCCCATGTTTTCATGCAACAAATCAGCTAGGCTGAATAGGGCTAGCTAGGTTTTCCAAATTGGGTCAATATATAAAAATAGAATAGTTTCGAAGAAGAGAGAAGAATATGCTGCTGTTTGATTTGAAATTTTGTTGCTTAACACAAAATACTTTGCTATTTTATTTTGAAAAATACTTCCTTCCTTATCATGTAAGAGCATCCACAGTGAGAGGGTGTATAATGAGATGTATGTTAAATATACACTTTGTGATCGGAATCACTCGCAATGGAGATGTGTAAACGAGTGTAAATTTGCATCATCACCATGAGATGCAAATTTAGATGCACATATACATCTTTTTTTACATCTCTTGCAGGTGGGACCTACATGAGAAAATGTGAGAAAAAGTGGAACTTACAGCAGAAAAGGTGAAAGAAATCAATTATACATCTTTAGATTTACATCTTCCCCACTGGAGCAAAAATCACATTTACAACCCTCGGAAGTGTAAAAGGGATATAAAAGCGGCTTTACACCCCTGAAAATACACTCTCCCACTATGGATGCTCTGAGTATGAGCTTTTACATTCTTGTCAGTAGAAGTGTGACGTGTGTAGAAGTTTATAAATTATTTTTGCATATACGTCAAACTGTGATTCATATGAACGAAGAGTATCTCCTTATAGGGAATGAGGAAAGTAGTATCGTTTTATTATTTCACAGATGAAAAAATACATTAATAAAATATATATATATCTTGTCTGAAAGTGTAAAGTGCAAACAAGCGAAGAAAGCCGAAAAAGGGCGGTTAAAGTTGCCTGCAAGAATGAAAAACCTACGGACGCTTTGCTTTGAATGGAAAGGAGGTGTGTTTTTTTTCCGGGATGAAAATCTGCAAAGCAAACAATTCATCTATTTCTGTGGTTGATGATCACATGAATAATATATGGATCATGACTCATGAACCTTTCTTTTTCCCATTCCACTAATAATAACCGACCGATGGATATCCTCAAGTTATTATGAAGCATGCATTGCTGAATGTTATTATCTCTCCATCTTTTTAGCCCTTTTTTTTCACGTGTCCCTTTTCTTCTTCTGTTGCCCTTTTAGCCAAAATTATTACATGAAGGAAAGCATGCATGACGCCATACATATGCAGCATGCAAATCTAGCCAACCCACCACTTCTGTTTTTACTATATGAAGAGGTCGATCGCATGCGTGTGAAGAAAATAAACCAATGAATAATTTTTTTCCTTTTTTTTTTCTTTCTTCGGAATTGATTTGATAACTGATGAAATTAATTAGCTTTTTATGGTGGCGAAGAGCATCTGCTGCTTGCATACTTTGAGGGAACCATTCACGTGATTCTAGCTCCTATAATTATTCCTTTCATATACCCTTTTACCTACTATTATTGTACTAGCTAGTTATTATGTATACTACTCTTTCTTTCATAAAAATTATTCGATACAAAGAACCAACTAACGTAGTGGTTTAGAGTAATTGCTTCCCATGAAAGATTCTGGGTTCGAGTCCTAGCATCTGTGTAGCGTGCGTGAGGTTAGTATGTTGTCGTCTTACTCGATGGGAAACGTCCTAAATATATATATATTCAACAAAACAATTTATAATACAGAAGAAATCAAACAATATCTAAAACTTTTAAGTACAGTGCAACCTTTATTTTGGACTAATATATATCAGAATGAACACAAGATTTCAAAGCTTCTGAATGAGAATTAATATTTCATATATATATCAGAATGAGATGATAAGTATCAAAATAATTTTGGACAAGGTCCAAGAATTAATATATATATATATAATATTTGATAATGAAAAAGAAAATAAAGATTTACATGAGGTTGACAATAATCATGAAATCTTGCTTTTTGGTATCTAAAAAGGAAAGAATGTAAATCTGAAAAATTAAGATCAATATCTGGAAACCATGAAATTAAAGTAGTATACAGTATTTGTGTATGCAACAAACTTTTCTGACGCCTAATTAATCACCTATACCAGACTAAGAAACAAAGAAAGAAAAAAAAACCCCATTAATCCTAAATTAGACAAACAAACAAACAGCAGGCGCCAGCCTAGCTATAGTTTTTGAGTTGGATGAATGCTCTCAGAAGTCCCACAAGCCTTCAATGTCCGAAATGGGGACGACTGATGAACGTTGATCATACGATGAACAATTGTCGGTGGCGCTTCCCAATTCTTGCTTTGATGAAACAAGAGATGACGATATCTCGGTGGTGTTTCTGTCCGTGCTGATACCGGTGTCTTGGGAGAGGCTAAACATGGACTGTGGTGCTGATGAAAACTGCTCCACTTTGCACTGCCTCTCTAAGCCACCTGATGATCCAAAGCCTGCAGCAGCTGATGAAGATGTTTCATTATTCATATTGCTGTTGTTGTTGTTGGCTGCAGCTATTGCTCTTAGCATGGCCTGATCATCTTCGTCATGATCACTAGCAGTATTATGAGTAACTCTGATCATGCCTTGTTGAAAATAATCAGAATTATTGGGATTTGGCTGAAACCAGAAACTGGAAGGATTTGGATTTGGATTTGGATTTTGAAACTGATGGTGATGAGGGTATAACATATTGGGGTTACTGAGACTAGTAGCTTGGTAATAACTGTTGGTAGGCTGCACCTGAAAGCTGAAATTTGGCTTCTGGACTTGACCCCCGGAGCCGCTAATCGAAAAGTAACTGAGGTAATTATTGTTATTAATTGCATGATGATCATCTGATGATGACGCTTTAGCTGATGATAGAGATGGTGCAGTACTAGCCAGATTGGTGCCGGGCTTTACGTCATGGTCTCCATAGCCATAAGCCTTGTTGTTGTTGTTGTTATTGAAACTAGTAGGATCCATAAGAGGTGGGAGGGAAGAATAATCCAAGAGATCATGATCCCCAAAAGAGTTCATCCTGGTTGGTGTCTTTTTGAGCCCCATGTTCTTGTGGAAAACCCTGCACACAACCCATTCATCCTGCACAGCGCAGCAAATAATTATTAATTCATAATTAACTTGCAATAGAAGAGAAAAAGAAAAAAAAAGACCTGGCCCCTACCTCCAATGAAAGGAAAATCTCAACTAACAAAAGAAAAGTAGCAAAAAAAAGAAGAAAAAAGAAAAAAAAAAAAGATTGGCATGATGATTTAATTTAAGGTTACCTTTGCAGCCTTGGAAAGGTTGGTGTATTGTGAGATTTTGCCTTCAAGTCTGTATTCATGCATGACCCAGTTGGTCTTCTCTCCTTTTGGGGCTCTCCCTTTGTAGAACACAAGAGTCTTCTTCATCCCAACCAGACAACCAGATTTTCCTTTATTATTGAAGATCTCTTTATCTTTCCCTGTGGCCTTCCAGTAGCCAGATTCCGTGGCCCGATTCGTTCTCATCCCGGTTGGATACTTCCGGTCTCTCTGGCAGAAGAAGTACCACTCCTTCTCTCCCATCTTGGCTTTCTCTGCTCATCAATCAAACCGTTGACTAGAGAGATTAATAAGAGTAATATATTCAAAAACATAAACTCATACTCAGGAGGAAAAATATTTCAAAATTAATTACTACTCACTTGGCAAATCCCATGGCTCACACTTGTTCAAATCAGCTTCCCCGATTGCAATAGCCACGAAGCTGCTGTCGATGACCTTCTCCGTGAGATAGCTGGTTATGATTTCCTCATCCGTGGGATGAAACCGAAAACCCGGAGGCAACTCGATGAGCTGATCTTCTTCTCCTCTGTTCGCCACCATGTCTTGTTCCATCCAACAACAAGTATTCTCTTCTTCTCTAAACCCCACAAACACAATTTCAGCTGGCTAATTAATTAAGCTGCTATATCTATATATCAGAAACGAACACACGAAAGGAAAGAGAAAGTTATTGATGAGAGAGAGAGAGAGAGAGAGAGAGAGAGAGAGAGAGAAGAAAGGGTAAGAGAGCAGTTAAGAAAGTATAACAAATGGGAAAAACAAGGCTTAAATAGAGAGGAGTTTCTTCTTCAAAACAGCTCACATTCGCAAGATCCGTGGTCCGCAAGGCACTTACTGAGGAAGCCACATAATTTTTTATTATTTTCCCTTTTCTCATCATTATTCTATTTACTGTTTTCGTTTTTGTTTTCTCTGATTTCTTTATTTTCTGTCGCGTCTGTGTGCTTTCTCAACTCTATCTACCTGTTTGAAAACGAAAGCGCCCAAATTAAAAAATTAAAAAAAAATAAATATAATATATGAAAAAAGGAGCTTTCTATGTTGGAGGGACCCATGTTTCCAGCGTACCACCACGCCCTTTCACATTCACTATTAATTTTTATTATTTAATTAAATTGAAGCTTCGATGAATAATCGAATCCGTAACCTCCTTTAGAATTTTCATTGCATGTTCTAATCGGTTAAAATCTTTCCAAAAAGTCTCTGTTCAAAGCTCTGGAAAAGGTTCACATCTTTCCTCCTCCTCTTCTTCATGCTTCAATATACATTCATGAATCTATATATATATATATTTATATACCTGCTTGCTAGCCTGCTATATAAGTATTTTTTTCTTTGATTCTCTTCATTAATTATGAATTTGTCAAATAAATTAAATACTTAATTATAATTAGGAGGTGCTCATTGGCTTACTGGCTTGGCTAGCTCATGAGCTGCTTTCTGTTTCCCTTGCTGCTTCAAAGTATTATGTTAAAATGTTAAATGTGTTTTTCATCCGTATGTAGTGTGTGTCAGTTTAGTATATTATCGCCCTTATTATAAGTTGTAATTTATTTAGTCAAGTTTTCGATGTGAGACTTTATATCCTTCAACACTCCTCATCATGTGAGACCACTTTTTTAGTGGACCACACGTGCAATTAATTCCACATTGGTCACCTTTTTTTAAATAAAATAAAAAAATTACGTTATTACCGTGCAGACGCTATGTATTTTCTATCACCCCTCTCTGTTTACAATCATGTCTGCAAGATAATAACATCTAGATGTCCACATATGAGAAAAACGGATATGCATATATATAAAATATGCTGAAATTAATAATTGAAATGCATGGTTCCCGCAAAAATGCAAAGCAAGAAATGACTACCCATTGGAGCGAATCTAGGGGGGGCCTCACAAACCCATAAGTCAAAAGCACCAGAAAAAAAAAACACGAATTTTCCCAGAATTTTCCAAGTTATTAATAGCTGGCATTGTGGTGAGAACCATGATCGATCAGAATGAATGAATATATGTGTAATATAAGACTTTATTGAAGCAATAAAGCTTTGCCAACTTTTTTTTTCAAGTTTTCTTTTCTGTGTGTAAATAATTTGTAACAATAATAATTAATTATGGTATTTTTCATTGTTGAAACTACTGCTGCAGCTTCCAAGCAGCTTCAATGAAATAAAAATAAAAATATATATATTATAAGTATCCCTTCCCCACTAATTGAAGCTATAAAAAGTGTGTGTAATGAAATCGTAGCATTTTAAATGGAATGGGCTCACTTTAATTTGGGAGGTCCATATATCGCAAGAAAATGTGCAAAAAGGACATCAATTAGGCCTTTGGAACTTAAGGGAGACAAGTACCTCGAACTAAAACCATTTCATCTCATGGCTTTAGGTCCTCTTGGAATGTCCCTTAGGTTTAGATAAAAGTAATGATATAAATAATAAAATAAAAGCTATTTTATCTACATTTTCAGGCTCCCAAATGTTGAAAGGGTTTTGGTTCTCTCTTATGTGTAAAGGTGCTCATCTAGTCATCTATGTCGCTATTCTATTCTTTCACTTTTCATTTTTCTTCAATAATTTATCACTTCTTCTGCAGACATGGGCTTAGTTGAGTTGGCAAGACTAGAGCGGATGTACTCTCTCCACTTTGCACCTGAATTCGAATCCCACTCATCGTAGTTTAGATTATATTAAATTTGAATATCATTTGTATAAAAAAAAATAAAAAGAAATTGAAATGAACATTACGGCCGCCGACAAAGAAAATCAGCCGGCTTTGCAAAACAAAAACATGACCTCTCTCTATAACTGGTCGATTAATTTATAATTAGAATTATGATTATTTAAGTATTTTTTTATAATTAACAGTAATTAATGGATTAATACCAGACAAAGAAGATAGGGGCCAACGAAATCCATCCCGCACCCCCACGTGTTGACATTCTTTCATGTTGAATTTTTGATGTTTCATACATAGCTGAGCTGGATATACAAAAAATCATAATTAAATTAAGATCATAATTAAGAAGAACTAAGCTAAAAGTAATCAATTCCGTAATCAAGTTCTTAATCAAGACATAGCTCATAGCTCATAGATTGAGTCATCACCTCCCCAAAACAAAACCCAAGAATTGTATTGAAAAATAATAATTAGAAAAATGGTAGAAAGACGTGAAAAACGGAATTAATTCCGGTGGGTGATATAATATTTTAATGAAAACCGAAGAAATATTCAAGAGAAACGCGTGGACCCACCTAACCATGCGATGCCACCTTAGCAGCACAATAGGGGGGAGCAAATCAATCTTGTAGGAAAGAAGGGCAATTGGAATATTTGGGATTTTATTTGGAATATTGGATTGGAATTCAAGCTAGTCGAGTCTAGCCTTGAGAGAAAGTGTTGGCTTCATTTGCGTTTGCCCAACTCTCTCTCTCTCTCTCTCTCTCTCTCTTACACAACACAACACAACTGTTGACTTTTCTACAACGAAACTGCAAAGCAATAGATAGATTAAACAACCCTTCTCCTCTCCCACCATTTAGCTGACATTTTCTGACGACGCATAACACATCATCTCTCTCTCTCTCAACCATCATATATACATAAGGCGGATGTCATGTATTTTCTACTATTCCTCCCTAGTTTCATCTGTTCATAATGACATCCGTACGATAATAATCCGAATTAGAAAATAACTGTATGTTTAATATCCAATATTTATCCACCACCATACAAGTGGATTCGTGTTGTAACATTAACAATCATTCCAACAATTTCAATGAGGAGATCATGATGTATGTTGTTAACAATAAGATGTATGTATGTAGTTATCATGATAATTTTTCATATGAAACATCATCCTGCAAGTGACAAGAGGCTAGCTAATAATTATAAAGAGAGAGATATATATGAATATTTTGTTACTCTGCAGACTGCAATCTCTGCTTTATTAAAGAGGAATTTCATAGACAAACAAACAACTTTTGAATCAGAAAAGACATATGGAACCAAAACTTAAACTTACTTAAGCAACACCACTATGTATATATATATATATATATATATATATATATATATATAGATATATTAGGGACAAACCCTTGTTTTGTTTTCTTTGTTTCTAACAAGATGATACAGGACAACTTGAGATTTGAGAATTCAGATGATGGGACCATCACCATGGGCAATCTTAAACCTTAATCTTCTATAATATTTATAGTTTTTTCTTTTTTGTGTATGATTACCCAAGTGGGATCTGCATAAGCATCATCACCTATATATATATATATATATTAAAGGGATATGTAATGAATTTCATCAATTATGGAAAATGTAAGCTCAGCATCAGCAGTGGGGCCCCTTACCATTCCCCTTAAGGCATCACCAGCCAGCCAGCCATCCTAATATCAATTTCCTAGTGATATATATAACTGTTTGTTTCATGGGCTGAGACAGTTGGCTGGCCCCATCATTCAGACAAATTGGGGAATGACCAATCCCATCCCCCAATCCCCCTTCAAAGGGAAACAAATTTAAAAAGCCAACTAAGTTTGGATTGTTGGATTAAGAGATAAGGCCCTTTTTTGTCATCTAATTTCTTTATTATTAGTTGCTAATTAAGAATTTTATAGTGGGGATTTGATTCACTACAGGTCAATAATCAATACTGACTTTTTCTTTTTGGGTTGGTATCTGTGTTTTATGTATAGTCAATAGTCAGACCTTTTTAGGCTAACCTCCCCCAACTCTCTCTCTCTCTCTCTCTCTCTCTCTCTCAACATTCTGCAATGTATATACATATGCCTAACTGCCCCAACCATATCAAACTAACGGACTAGAACATCAAGAAAACTGTTAGCGTTTCTCTCTATGATTCAGCTGGGGGAATATGAGCAAGGACTTGATGCACAACATAACATCATGTATCACATAAAATTCAGTGTGGGGTGACATGGACAATGTCAAAATAAAATAAAAAAAGGGTTCTTAAACATTAAGAAGAAAAGTAAAAGCATCTCCAACAACTAAACTCTTCAAGTTGTATACTTTGTTGACTTATGTGGCTATTGGAAGAGTCAAATTTGCTACTTTAATATTTTGAACCCCTTCAATTTCATTAATGTATTGTTTAACTACTTAAAATTATCATTTCTCGCCAACGAGGTCTATCTAGGCCATCATTTGGAATGCAGGCTGAAGTGGGTAGCCCGAGACCCAATGGGCCAAAATTCGGCACTGCTCGATGATTAGGCACTTTTGGCCCGGCCCATTCTAAGGTTGGATAGGGCTTGGGCTTAGGTTTCGAGACCTCCGGCCCGCCCTCTACCGTACCCAACAAGGTTGAGTAGGGCTTGGGCTTATGTTAGCCTTACATAACTGTTAAACAATACTATAGATTACTACATATCATAACTTGAAAAATTGTTTTCTCTCAAAATTTGACTAAGTAAAATAGATTTTTGAAATACTAATGTCTTCAATGATATTTTTGGCTGTTTGTATTTCTTACAACTTAAATAATCAAACACGATTTTACAAGATTTTAGTATAAAGTATACATTGACTTATTGAGGTATCAATATTGGTATAAACTGTATCTTATACTAAAACTAGATTTTCATATTTTGATTTGTTGAGAATTTGATTTTCTAGTATTTTTTATTGAATTCAAATTGGGGGATACTTCTTTATTTATATATTGTAACCTTAAGTAAATGTTTTGTCTTTTTATTTAATTTAATTTTATATTACTCAATTTACTTAAATGTTTAGAATAGAAATAAGGTAAAATATAAAATAAAATAATAAAAAAGGCAATGGGTGACCGGGTCCAAAAAATAAAAAAGACCATGAAGGCTTGGCATGAACCCAAAACTTTTAGGTTGGGCCACGTCGGCCCAATGATGAACCCTAGGTCTAGCCCAATGAAAAAGGGTCTTGATTTGTTGACCAAATGTCTCAGGTTTGAATCCATGCTTCGTTGGCCTTCGGTTCTTCTCACAATAAAAAATCAGATTTAGGAGAAGCAAAAATGCATGTTTTCCATGGCTTTCAATACGATCGAAAACAGGCCACACCATCATATTTCCCATGCCCAAAGCAACAAAGTTGCATACAAAAAAGAAAAGTTTACTAACTGAAATGGGGTAAGTATAAAAAATCACTAGGTTAATTTCATGATATAATCGTTTATAATAAATAGGGTGATTTGGTTCAATGTATGTAAGTGCTAATCTCGCTGCATCACCTTGCTTATGGTTGGATTAACTGAGAAACAGATTGGTTTAGGAGAGATTTAGCCAACCCAAGCACTGAAGCACATGCACTTGCCCATAAGGAGATTTACTATAGCCATAGACAAGTGCAATCTTTCACCATAAAGACAATAGCCAATTGCAATCACACATCAATAAATTAACGCATCGTTTACACGATACACTCAACCCATGCTTCTGTGATTGATACCAGAAGGTACAACCATAAGCTTCCTCAGTAAACAAACAAATAATGATGACAACCACAAAATTAAGGCATTTCAGAAATACTAGATTATAATGTCAATAAATTAAAAAAATATACAACCAACCTTTTGTTTTTGATAGGTTGACGCATTATACATACGAGCCACAGTTGTAGTAGTTGATAGTTGACACAATCAAACTTTAATATTTTCACACATAATAAACATATAAACTCAAATCGCTCACCGTGAGAACTAGAAGTAGCCCTCCAAACTCAATACTTTTTTAAGTAGACAATATCACGATAAAGCATGGCACAACTGCTGCAAAAGTATCCTGCATTTAGCATCATTAAAGTAGAAATAAATTAGTTGACAGATATAACAAACAAAACACAACTTAGCAGTTGTTGAGACACTTAAGGCTAAAAAAAAAATAAAAGAATCTCATACTGCAACCATTAAACCTCTTTATTAGGACTTATGACTTATTACATATATAATATTGCTCAGGAAAATTATTGACAAGTCAAAAGACGGAACTAAACATAATGTAAGCTCTGCAGCAAATTGCTTGATCTTTCTCATAATATGTTGAAAACTTACAATAAGTTACAATCTTCCATCGCTGGTTATCTCCTTTGTTTTTATTCCACAGAACTATGATAGTGCCATCATGAACACCTCCAGATTTCTTATCACCATGAAAAGCATCCAGATTAAGGCGAATGTTATTAACCATCCTAACAGTTCTGAAACCATCACCTAGGTCTGCACTCTCAGTCCATAGTATAGACTCATCAAGAATATCTGGATTATAAGGTATCAGCTGCACCTGCAGATGAAATGGGATAAATTTAATAAGAATTGTTGAAATTTTCATAGAATCTCTAGATTCTGCACAGAGAAATGCACAATTTAGAATCACATGCATTATACTTTACATATGTGTAAGACTGGGGAAATAACATGATTTTTTACCAGTCTCTCCACATGCCCTAACATGCATGCGGACATTGTGAAGAGAATTTTTTTACTGCATATAAATTGATAATTTTTTCAGAATAGAAATTGTTATTTTCTAAGTTTCTAATTCATAGCAAAACATATTTTACAGTTGCACACTTTGTACCAATAAAAGATAAAAATATGTAGCAGGAAAAAAGAAACCCAAGAGAGATTGAATGTGAAATTCTGAAGATTTCAGTAGAGCGGCCTCCATACCTGTTTGGCAGAGATTGAGAGACAAGGAACACTTCGATATTTTTGGATTGAGAAAGGAGGTTATTTTGCTATTAATATGGCTTTAAGGATGCAGTTTCTTGATTTCTTTCTAGTGGGTTTGTTAACTAAGAGAACGTCGCTGGTATTCCGCATTCCTCGTCCTTTTCTCAATTTTTTTTTTCTAAAACATTTTGCTCGGTTTTTTTTACCATTCTATTCTTTCTATATATAGATTTTCAGCTATAACTTTCTTCCTTAAGCCTTGGGGTTTTTCAAAGTTTCACCAAATAGGGGCTCTTGCTTTATAATATCAGACATTAAATTTTAGATCAAATTTTGTACTTGGGGTGCAGATGAGACCTTAAATGCTAATTTTGTGTTTGGAGGAGGACATCGTTGAAAATAGGCATTAAAAGGAGCACCCTCATGATAGCCTTAGTCAACTTAATTGGGTTCATTTGGGTACGAAGCTGGAGGTGAGGCAATGCCATGGGCATCTGGTTGAGACTTACTTTTCTCATCTCTGCATAATTTGTCCAAGTGGCTATTCTTGGTGTAGGAAGAAAAGCTCTCAGTAATATATTAATCAACTGCTAGACCTACAATATATTAGCAATGACAAACATAATACATTGAACCATATATGGCCAGGTTTAGGAAGAAACTTTAAGGGGATATAGAGGCCAATTTTGTCAAGTATCTAGAAGAGTAGAATAGATGTGTTTATCATTTCATTAGCAGAGTACAATGAAGAAATTAAAAGAGACGAAAGGTCTTTCAGTAACTTTTACTCACCCAGCCTCAAGAGTGGCATATATCAACTTTACCATCTCAAATTCCAACTTTGTAAAGAATTTAAGGGTCTGACTGATGTGAGCGTGCCAACTAGCTCTTGGTCTAGTGGTCTCTTCCTTGGAAGAGGTCCCAAGTGCAAATCCCCCCTCCCCCAATATCAAAAAGGATCCAACTGATGTAGAATGATAAGGGAAATTTAAGGTGCTAAAGCAATTGAAGGTGCTGGAAATCTATCCATAACAAAACAATACAAAAGAGTATGGAAGTTACACAAAGTAAGTTGAACGCGACTAGAATCACTACGGTTTAATTGGGAATCATTTCCAGCTAATCACTATAGTTTAATTTTTCTGAGACATCAAAATTCCAGAACTTGTATGTGTGTGGGTGTGTTGTGGAGGCCTGATTGCTCTAGACCTCTAAATGTGTATGACTCAGGGGTCTGCTGCACCCTAGGACTCTTCTTGGCCTGCTTATAAACATTAAATGGAGGAGGCCTGATCGCCATCATGTGACATGATTGACATTATTGACAGTAAACAAAAGCAAGAAGAAATTTATTGTCATGAACATCAAACATGAGATATATGACAGTAGAACAAAGCTAAGGATGCAATACATATGTTTCAGCAGTGTATACTCATGTACAAAATAAAGCAACATCAAACATAATAAATGGAGTAAGGGAGATATGGGAGATAGAAGAAGGACCACATCTGAAGCTGTTTAACATGATGGAAAGTTAACATGAAAATTATGTTTTAAGAGCTTTTGATACAAATATATAAAACATAAAGCAACATGAAACATGAGAAATGGAGTTAAGAGGGTACAAGGCAGACAGCTAACAACAACATCTGAAACTTTATAACATTTTGGAACATACAACAAGCAAACAAAATTGGTTTGCTTTCTAATTTCTATAGGTTAACTCTGATGTGTCAAAACACACACTCATCACCCAAACCATGTGAGAATAGCCTCCAAGTATAAGAAAGACAAAGAAAAAGAAAACACATGTTCGGAAAACTTGTGCACAGCAACAAAAGAGGGAGATTGAAAATCTACTATAAAAAACGCTCATTCTCACACACTCACAATAACATAAGCCCCAGTACACCCAAACTCTCAACTCTCTTTAACTTTTACACTCTATTTTTTATTTTTATTTTGCTACAACAATATTGGTATCTTCTCATACCCTTACACCCTTTTGGTTTTAGTTCTCTTGGGCACCACTCTCTCTTTATATTTGTCATCTTTGGCACAAAGACTATCCCTAGTCATTCCCCACTTTGGCACAACTACCCTCCAACACACCCTCTCTCTCTCTCTCTCTCTCTCTCTCTTGGTGTTTCTCATCTTCGACAAGGATACTATCTTACTCATGACCCTCTGAGGCAACACTCTCTACGGTCGTGGTCACTCTCTTAATGCAGCACACCTTCAAACATACCCTAAAAATCTTGTCAAGAGTAAATCAATTAGAAGTACAAAGAGATACGAAAAAAATGAGGAAACTTTCTTCTTTTAAGAGAAAATGAAACTTCTGCAATAATACATAGAATAGGATAAACTAGGAGGTTTTGAATCTAATACGATCTTCATGTGAAATAACAAGTCCCGCTACACATATACATACATATATGAAATGCTGAAGTGTGACTATTGAATTCTGTCCAAATTCTGGAAAGGGAAACCAAACACCCTTCACTTTTCCCTTTTTTTCTAAAAGTAAACCCTAAACCTAATGTATTTTGTTTCCAAAATCACACAGAAATTTTAAAAAGCAGTATGTTGACAAATTAACATTGAAACAAATGAACTTCAAGCTGAGAAGGCAAATAAGCAACTGCATTTTCTCTGATGTATGGAACAAACTGTGCAGATTAAGAAACGTATTACTTCCTAGCACTCCAAATTAAAATCTTAATCATGAGGAGTAAGAATCTTACAGGATGAGTGGCTCCAATGGAATGCTTGAGAGCCTGCCCGGTGGCTTTGTTAACCAGAGCAAAGGACGGGAAGCGCTCCTCATCCTTCACACTTGTGCTGTACTTCTCATCTTTGTACCAGTGCTGCAACCCAATCAAACAAACGCATACCATAATTACGAGAAATTAGCAAACCCATTGGTGGAAAGTAGCAAATAAATCAAATTGAGGGAGATGGGTAGTCACCTGGAAGTCATCG
Source organism: Prunus kanzakura (assembly GCA_020521455.1). Classification (NCBI taxonomy): domain Eukaryota; kingdom Viridiplantae; phylum Streptophyta; class Magnoliopsida; order Rosales; family Rosaceae; genus Prunus; species Prunus kanzakura. Next base: position 381,610 of record BPUM01000931.1, read on the forward strand.
GTTTCATGGGAGCGGGCAAGAATGACCTTTCCCTCTGTGATGGCGAGAGAGAAATTGGGGTCAGCCTTTGTGAAGACTCTGAAAGTGGGTTTGTTTGAGAAGTAAGAGGAGGAGGCATGGGGATGGAAGGAGGGCAAATGAGAAGTGTGAGAAGTGTGATGGCTTTCAAATTGAGCAGGGGACTGTTGGTCATGGTGAACTTGATGAGCAACATGATGCACAGTAACAGGTGGAGTAGGTTCTTCAGATTGATAGTTGAAAGAGTGAACAGGTGGTGGTGGTGGTTGGTGAAGAAAGCCTTGGGAGGGTGGAGGCGGATGACCATGGAAGGAAGAGTGGGACACGTGGCTCACTTGGGTAGGTGGAGGTCTATCTGCTCCTCCATAGTATGAATTTGGGGGTGGCTGATCTTCTCCATAGTATAAAGGTGGAGGTGGAGGTTGATCTGCTCCATAATAGGAAGGTGGAGCTTGATCTTGTCTATAGTATGAAGGTGGAGGTTGATCTTCTCTGTAGTATGAAGGTGGAGGTGGAGGTTGATCAAAGCGAGTTCCTGGTGGTGGATAATTCTGTCTTTCTTCATCATCATCATCCCTCTGATGATGCCTATGGTGGTGGTGCCTTTCATTTGGGAATTCCATTGCTGATTGGTCTGATCTTTGCTGTCAGGATTTTCCTTTTTATATGTTCACTTTTCGGTAGAGATTTTTAAATTAATAAAATTACAAGTTTATTCTCTTGTAAGTACGCCCAACCACCGTCTCCGCCTTTAGCCCTTTCCTCCCCGACATCATTTTTTGCAACAACTTCCCAACTGATCCTGTAATACGTATGTGGGAGTGATTTTCCTCCTTGAGAATATTCGTCTCGGGATCCCTTCTTCCTCTTCGCTCCTCTTTCTTCCTACAAAACAACACGGAGTGAAAAGACCACACTCGGGAGTGTTAGCCAAAGGCCATCCGATGCCTAAGTTAGGTCCACTGTATTTAGGAGAAATAATAGCTAACAAAGAGTACGGAGATTTCTCTCGGGGAGGGCCGGGTGGTTGGAGTTGTGTGTGGTGGCCGTAGCCTTATGTGTGTGTGTGTGTGTGTGTGTGAGAGAGAGAGAGAGAGAGAGAGAGTACATAGATTTTTCTCGAGGAGAATTGGGTGGTTGGAGCCGTGTATGGTGGCAACTATACAATTATGGCAAATTAGGGATTTAATCCCTAACTTGGAGAGATCGAATCAAATCTCCAATTATGGCAAGAATCCCTGATTCAATCAAATAATCCCCAAATAGATGGGGTTAATTCTTTGACCTAGGGTTTGCAAATATGTGCTTCCACAACATATCTCTCTCTTATCTCTTTCCATATTTTCCTTCTTTTTTTCTGTTGAGGCCCAAAAAATGCAAGGATGGGCCCAAATATATTTGTAGCCAAGCACAACACTCAATTGAGAAAGAAACCCGACCGGCATATGCAAGAATTTGTCGTATGAGCATGCACAAGTTATGGTCTACGTGCCACACCAAGCAAATACACAACCCACCAAGCAGAGAGGTCGTAACTAGCCTGTAAAATGTACTGGTTCCATGAACCTGCGCTTATTGTCTTGTTAAGCACTGCTTGCCCAGGCCATAGCCCATTACAATATGGCAGAGCGCACAAACACACCACATGACATGCAATGTTGAGCAAAAAAATCTTTTTATTTTAGTACCAAGCCATGCTACAAGCTTAAGTGTGCCCAAGCCACGCAAATGCCTGGGGCTGGCTGAGCGGGTTATGGTATGGATGTTTATGAGTGTTCATGAGGCCCATTGATGGTCTAAGGAGTGGAAGTTTTGGGCTGCTTGGGAGCTCCAAACTCAGGCCCATTTCTTGAGCCCAAATATATGGGTAAGCATAAGAGAGAAAAATAACCTAGCACCTTAGAAAATATCCAGCATCTTCGAAAATACCCCAGCACCCTATTAAAACCAAATCAAAACCAAGCCATCATTAAAACCAAGTGAAACCTATGTGCATGAGCTGCTGGAAGTAAGGCACCTTTTAAACCAACACCCTTATGCATTCTTTCCTCTGTCAGCTTTGGTAGGAAAACAAGGAGGAAAAGTAAGAGGCGCCTCACCCAGGATGGAAGGAGTCAGCTACAGGAAAACCTTGGAGCCCCAAAAAGCTCTGCCCCAGAATGCTTGGATTAAGGAATTTTCACCAAATAGGATTGAATCGAAGGAAGTGAAGAGAAATAGAGGAGAAGACTTGGCAAAATTTGGGGAAAGCCAACTAGGGTTCCTAGGCCAGAAGAGGTTCCCAACATCTATAAAAGGAGGCACCTCCTACCCAGCAAAACAACCATCCAGAGCACGACCAAGCAATCGTCAAGTTGTTGGAATATCTACTCAAGCCACCCATCATTTTATCCCACTCTCTCCTTTTCTTCCCTCATCAAATCTTCCCAAATTTCCCTCTCCCCTGTCTCTTTCCCATAAGAAATCCAAGCTTTCTCTCTCTATTTCTAAACTCAAGGAGGCTTAGCTCCCATGCCACAAGCTCCTTAGGCCAATCCATAATATTGATCTGTAACAGTTGTTTGTCTTGTCGGTGAAAAGAACCGAAGTGCTTCCTAAGGTTGCAGGAACTTTTTGAAGCACTCTTGGGGCCTGATTCTTGAACTTAGGCACATGAGCAACTTCATCCATTTACTCTTTATAGTAGCCCAGGCCCATTTGCAGCTGCTGGAACGAAAAAGCCCCTACATTAATCGGCGACTCTACTGGGGAATTTAGCTCGTGCTGTCTTTGGGGCACGGGCCATCCATAGCATGAAGTCGTTACTTGGTTTTGATAGGGTAAAAGCTGCAGCTGATACTTTGAACCTTAAGCAATGAGAATTGGAGGATTAGCGTTGTGAATTGCATGCCCTTCTTTTTGCCAAAGGAGTTTCTGTCGATGGCGCTGAATGTGTGGTGGAGGCAGCGGCTAGGTCGTCTCATAAGGCTTCTTCTGTTCTCTTTAGGCATATTCCGTAATTTTGAGGTTCGTAAGTTTTCATCCTTTCTCTGCTTCCTTAGTTTTTTTTAACAGGATATATCTTCTGGCACCATCTCATCTTGACACCTATCCTTATTCTATCTTGCATATTGTCTTTCTTCGGCTTAGGGACCAACCGGCTTGGCGCATAGTTTTTTTTTTCATATTTTTTATAAAAAACCATAGGGTGCATTGATTTTTGACATGTACAACTTCGTTTTGCTCGGGCTATATTTCTTTTGGATACCCTAAAACTTATGTTATCATGACCTTGTAATGTGGTACTGTTATGTCTGAACTGCTGGAACTTAGATTAATTTCTGGAATGCTTGAGGCATGTTGTAATCCTGCTTGTCTTATATATTTTGCTTGGTTGGCGGAATTTATTCTCATGAACTACTTGAAACTTTGACAGGTTGGGTAGTCTTAAAACAAGGCAAATGTTGCCAAAATTTCGACAGGATCTTTAAACAGAAGCTCTGATGCATTGCTTTAACACTTTTTGCAAGGCTTGCTTAGTTGTTCGATCCAAAATACGCCCTCTTATCCTGCTTCAGAGAAGCCAGATATATGTGCATGATTTTGAAAAGGTTCTCGTGAAATCCATAAATGTCGTGAAGTTTTGGGCATCCTGATCACCTTAGCTATTAGTGGGAGCCAATGGTTTCGCTGTTCCAGCACCTCAATATACATATTAGGTCCACACAATGCAAGTAACTAGCATGATTCTTCCTAATAGCTTGGCTTCGCCCTTTGTTTTTTAAATTTTTGTTGAAATTTTTTTTAAAGAGCATATGATTTTCCTCATGCATGGTGTTTGTTAACAACTTGGGATCCCATCTAAGTGGTTTTGCTTGGTATACTTATTGCTAAGCAACGTTTTTCTTCTCTCTTTTTTGGAAAATTTGCTTACGATTTTTTTTTCTTATACATATGCACACATATACTTTTTTTTTTTTTTTTTCAAAGCAAAGGAAGTTCGAAATAAATAAAGTAAAAATCTTTAGGAACTGAAATTTTTTTTTCTTCAAAATACTCCTTCATTTCCATTGCAAAGTTCATTTTACACCTTGGCATGCTACCATGATGGTGCTTTTTATAAAAGTTTTCCAAAAGCATAAGGTAAGAATATAAAAGGAGTTCATATATGAAATGGAAAGAAAAGTAATAACAAAAGGATAGGATACAAAGTTAATTTAGCAGTAGTAAGGCTTGAGCCACTTCCCGTTGATGGGATCCGTTAGTGTGTCTTCCTTGATAGAGACCAAGCGGTAGTAGCCACTGTTGTAAGCTTCTTCGACCGCAAATGGGCCTTCCCATTACGGGGCAAATTTGGAGGGGCCCTGATATCTGCCTTCTCAGGTGTTCAACAACTCTTAGCATGAGGTCTCCCTGCTTGAAGTTTGAGACTTGACTGTCTTGTTATAAGCTTGGGCAATAGCTTTGTGGTAAAATGTCGTCTTCCTTTCGGCTTCTGCTCTTTTTTCTTCCAAGGCTTCAAGGTCCATCCAGCGCCAACTTAAGCATGATTTTGCATCCCACTCAAGGTCATTTACGGCTGATACTCTGGAAGTGGGGATGGTGATCTTGACAGTTGAGATGGCGTTAGACCCGTACACAAGTGAGTAAGGAGAGAAACCTGTGGCTCTTCTTGGAGAGGTGCGGTATGCCCACCAAGCATTCGGTAGGTGAATACTCCAACCCCTTACGTACTCGTATACCATCTTGCTTAGAATTCTCAATAAAGTTTTGTTTGTGGCTTCAGCTTGACTATTTCCTTATGGGTAGTAAGGTGTGGAGTGACAATACTTGATACCGTAACCATTGAGTGTTGAGCTCATTTGCTTGTTAACCAAAGGCGTGCCACTGTTGGTGATGATTTTGTCTGGGATTCCAAACATGCACACAATGTATTCATGGATGAAATTTGAGACGGCGGCCCTCGTGGCTTTTCGGAGGGGAATTGCTTCGACCCACATCGTAAAGTACTCAGTGTCAATAAGGATCCATATGTAGCCGTCGGAAGGTGGATGGATAGTTCCAATTAAGTCAAGCCCCCAAGTATGAAAAGGCCAAGGAGTGCACATGTCCTGCAACAGTGTGGGAAGCTTTTGGTTTAGGTTGGCATGGATTTGGCATGTGTGGCACTTCTTCACAAAATTGTGTGTGTCATTCTTCATTGTAGGCCAGTAGTACCCAAAACTTAGCAACTGCTGGTAAAGCTTCATTCCCTGGTGCTCACCACATTTTCCAGCATGTGTTTCCTGCAAGACTTGGTATGCCTCTGCTCCTCCTAAACATTTTAATGGCTCACCATTGAATCCTTTATGGTAGAGAGCCAATCTATCTATGAAGTACCTCTTTAATGTATTTTTAAGTGTGTGAGCATGTTTTGAGTTGGTTGGTAGGGTCCCTTAGATGAAGAATGCTAAGTACAGAGCCCTCCAATCTTCCGCGAAAGAGATGGTGAATGATTCTCCGGCAGAGGGTATCGTAGAACACTTGGGTTAATTAGATTGAACTTCGGCTGCTTATTTCTTCATTTCTGACCAATAATAACCTTTGCGCTGCAGGCGTCGATACAAGCTAATCTCTGGCTCCAAACTACAAGTGACATCGTGTATTTCCTGTAGCCTCTTTATATGGCTTTGTTATTCCTATGCAACGGGTCAAAACACCTCATGGGAGACGTATGTAGAGTAGAGTTCCCCAAAAATGATTACATAGTCCTTCAAGTCTCTGATGTCGCCTTCTTCATCCAACTTCTTCTTCACAGGCTTTCTCTAGTCACTTTCGTCTATCGGCTCATCTTGAGGCATTGCTTCGACTGCTGGCATGTCCTTCTTTATCACTGTAATATTGGGCTGCTCCTTGACAAATGAGAGTTTTGATCCCAACGTAGCTAAAGCATCAACATATGTGTTGGTGACCCCTGGGATGTGTTCCAACACAACTTGCTTGAAAGAATTGACAAGCCTTTCAGTTGCTGTACGATATGGGGCCAAGGTTGCCTCTTTCACAGTGAAGTTCCCTTGCAACCGACTTAGCACCATGTTTGAATTGCCAATGACTTTAATCTTCTCTATGCCCACCTCCTTTGTCGTAAACAATCCCATAACAAAAGCTTTGTACTCGGCCACATTATTTGTGCATGGGAAATTCAGCTTGAATGAGAGGGTTGTGGCCTGTCCCTCGGGACTAATGAGTACCACACCTGCTCACCCACCGTTCGATGTAGAAGAATCGTCAAAGTAGAGAGTCCATGGTTCCCCCTCTATAGCAGTGGCAGCTATTTCCGACAATTCCCCTAGAACTTCTTCGGAAAGAGTGGATTCTTCAACTTCAGGAAATAGAGCAAACATATCAATCACAGCTTGTCCCTTGATGGCTCTAGGAGTTGTGCATGTGATATCAAACTTAGATAGTTGCAACAACCAACGTGCAAGGCATCCCGACAACACAGGTCTTGTGAGCAAATACCTTACGGGGTCACACTTCAATATGAGCTACAGCTTGTGAGCAAGGAAGTAATGTCGTAGCTGCTGCACAACATAAATAAGGGCGGAACATAAGAGCTCGGTCTTCGGATATCGCGTTTCGACTCCCTGATATGTTCATAATTGTATATCATTTTGTACCATTCTAGCTTATGATTTCGTTATGTTTTTGAGTTAAACTTGTGCTTTTAATCTCTTTTCTGTTTAACATTCAGTTCATTAAGCTTTAGGTAGCAATGGTGGCTTTGGATAGGAAAAGGTGCAAAGTGGTGCAAAAACGTGCAAGCTGAGTTACAAATTTGTTTCGGTTGAATTGCTTAAGGGAAGCCCAATTCGTGAGCCCATGAAATTGCTAGTCATGCTGACCTAAGGATGAGCTTATTGTTGCTTGGTCATGATGAGCTATGCATGAGCTATAATTTCTGGTGGGATTTGTTGGTGAAGTGTAGCAGCCAAATAAGAAAAGAAACTGATTTTGTATTGCATTGGTGTGTTAGGTAAGGTTGGTGAAGTGGGTATTGTATGTGAAAGTCATACTCAATTTAGATTTCTCACTTCTTTCTCCCTATAAATACTACTTCCATTCCACACTAAAAGAACACACATCCTGGGATTCACAATCCCACAAATCACTCCATCCATCCTCCACACTCCCATCACTTTCCCAAAAACATTTATCAACACACATCATGGGATTCACACTCCCACAATTCATCCATCATTCACTCCATCCTTCACACTCCCATCGTTTCCCAAACACATTCAGTAATCACCCTCAAACACTCCAGCAATCAACCCAAAGCTCTAAACTGCCCTAAATCACCAAAACTGTCCAAGCAAGCCTCTCTTCCATTTCCCTACAAATTTCCTCTTTCTCAGCCATCACCACTCACCCAAACTCATCCCAAATCACCTCCTTAATCTTCATACATCCTTCTCGATGTGGGGAAGCTCTTGGAGAAGCATTAGACACCACAAGAACTTCATAAAAGAGTTTTTCTACTCTTATTGCGTTCATTATGTTTTCTCATTTTTTCTTAAGTTTCTTTCCCATTATGAGTAACTAAATCCATAACTAGGGCTTCAATGTAACTGAACATGAATATTATGGGTTTATAAATTTCAAGTTTCAAGTTTGATTCATGATTTATGTTCTTATTCATTATGCCTACCTGCCTATCTGGTAATCAGAATGCCTATCTACCATTCAAATTTGTGTATCTTGGTTGGGATTAAGAGTAGACATCATATGCCTTAATTCTAATTGAACTATGAATCTTGGTTGTTTAAAACGTTCTTCTATGCTTAATGGATTTCTAATGCTTAATTTAGGTTCGATAACAGGGATTTAATTAGGGAATTAGGAATATAAGGTTAGGACCAGACCAATCTTTGAATATGAATTAGACTTGTCACTTGAATCCTTATAACCTAGAATTGAATTGTTTTGGTGAATCAAATGCCCTAGTCTCCAAATTTGTTTTTCAACCTTCAATACCACCCTTTGTTCCATTTGCTTACTTTGCTTTTGTTTGCAATTTCATTTTGCTTCATTTGTTTTGACAATCACTCTCACTTTAAATTTTGTTTTAGACTTAACTTTCTACTTTATTGAATTCGGTAATCTAAGTACATAACTAAGATTAACTTCTCAATTCTCGTGGGTATGTGTGAGAACCTGTAAATATATATATATATATATAATAATTATTTGTTTGTGCCTGATAAACCACGGCCGTGAATTGGCCGAGGGAATAACTCTTCTCGGCCTCAAGATGAAACACAGCGTTTTGTCAGGGTGTTTGGCTTTCCAGAGAAACATGAGGAAAATCGCCGAGGCATGGTTATTTCGGTCAAGGTTATAGGCTGAAGCCGAGATCGAGCGAGGTCATGGCCAAAGGCATTAATGTCAGATCATCACGTGACAGCAGGGTCCCACGCTCCATTTAATGAAGCAAGGTCTCTGTTTATTGCAGCAAACCCACTGGCCAAGAATGAGCATTCAATGCGCGAGGGAAGGTGGGAAGTGATTGGAGTCAGGATTTGGTGACAGAAATCAGAATGATTAGACGCCAACATTCTCACAAAGTTCTTTGCAGCTTGAGAGATTAGGTAATTAGCTATCAGAGCAATAAATGCGTCTCCACGGCCAGAAGCGCAGAACCCACGATCAGGGCGGCGGCCGAGATTCACCGGGATTCATGGAGTCACACCACCATACTTCACGATCCCAAATGTCGATTGGACTACCCACTTGGTATAATCAGGCTCCACCATGCAGATTTTCAGCCTCGATTATCCCTCCAGGAGCTCTACCTATAAATACAAGACTCAAGACCACTTTAAAAGGGTTCAAACACCAAACAAAAGCCTCCCACGGAGCAACTTATATTTTCCTGTAATGCACTTTCAATATCTTTACTTGCTTTTCTAGGAGTAGTGTTAGTCTGTAAGGAAAATCCATTCATCAATATATCAAACGACCCTTGATTTTCAAGGCGCCGGAGCACCACCCTTGTTGTTCGCTCACTCACCCCATATATCATACGACCGCCGCTCATCGAGTGGCGCGCCGGAGCACCGCCCCAAAACCCACCAAACACCACCACTCAACGGCCTTGTAGTTCAGGCCATGAACCTCACAGCCGAGACTAGTTCCTCTCTCGGCTACAATCGTTTGATTAGAAGACGAGTTCAGACAGGCGCACCATCTAAACACTATCAACACCTCAAACATCTCGACGCACGGTAGACCGTGCTGGCACGTCCGCGCACCAACGCACCCCGTCCAAAAGCAGGAAACCGCGTGTTTCACGCAGATCCCCTCGGCCCGGAACCCCAGGCCGTGAGATTTGCGCGGCAGACATTATTATTATTTATTAATATGAATTTTTCTTATTTAAATATTTATTGTGAAGATTTATATGTTATTAAATCTTAAGCCTAGTATGAGATTATCCCTTTAGTTGAAAGATGATACCTTTCTTGTTATCCATGTGTAGAGACTTAGAATTGGTTTTAATCAAATCATCATTGCCATGCCAACCCTGTCATAAGCGATATACCGTGTGTCCGTTAGGCAGTGTGACTTTTGAGCACTAGAGCTGAGCGTAAGCGCGGTTGTTGACTTCTGAGTGTCTCTTCCTTTCTTGCTCGACAATTGTTATGAATTCTTCGTTACTAAAATCATGAATTTCGGTCCATGAAGGTAGATATGTTCCAAAAGCTTTGGATGGGTTGCTTCCCGCACCTATACACTCGGTGTAGAATCCTGCTTCCGAATAATGGGCTTCGTTTTGATTGAATGGCGTCCGATTTCCTGGTATGCGAATTGGCCTCAGCCCAATCCTTCCCTTCACACATTAGTGGTAGGTGGAGACTACAAGCTTATGCTTGTTGAGCCATGGGCTCTCAAGCAGAGCATGGTAAGCTACATCCACATCTACCACATAGAACTTAGTAAGCGACCGGATTGGCGCCACCTTCAAGTCTATTTGTATGTAGCCGATTATAACGTCACTCTTATTCTCGAAACCACTGATGCTTGTTTGAGACTACACTATATTTTATAGTGGGATGTTAGTTGTCATGAGCACAGACAGAGGCAATATGTTGACAGAAGAGCCTGTGTCCACCAAAGCTCTCTTTATGAATACGTCGTTGATTTGACCCTTCAAGTAAAGTGGCCTCCTGTGATCTGGATACGGGACTTCCAAGTCTTCGTTAGTGAAGACAATAGCATTGTCATTTTCCAAAAACGACCTCTGTGGTTGGGCATTGAAGCAATGAAGACTATACTATGTAGAGATGTTCATAAGGGCTACCACAGCTGCTTCCCTTACTTGTGGTCTAAAGTTGAGTTGGTCGAAGAGTGACTTGAACTTTGGATTCCCTTGGAGAACCTATGAAGTGGTAGGCCCCGGCTTCAGACCTAGGTAACACTCCATCACACTTATTTCAGCTTCTGTGAGATTACGGAATGTTATTGTGGTTGTTTCCTGATAATCTTGTTGGCCAAATAGAGCCCCTAAGTGGCATTCTTCCGGCATGTCCAATGTGAATACTTTGCTGCTGGAACCATCCTCCCATCCATCAGCAAGTGGCCAAGGGGTGTTATAGCTCGAGGGTTTTGAATATTTACGCTAGTAGGCTTTCTCCATGTTTTCACAAGGGTCCAAATAGCCTATGGTGGCTTTGGGTTATTTTTCCACGGGTGGCACAATTCATCATCGTTGACCAAGTCATCAAAGCATGTAATGATGGCAGCCATCTCCTTTCCCCTTCGTTTTGGCAAGGGGTCTTCGTCAATAGCTTGCTTTTTATAGGGTAGCTTAGAGGGCATCCATGTCCACAAACTGGTGATAACGGCAGTATCTCGAATTGCCTTTTTCTTCCCTGGTAGGGACCTTATAAGGCCTGGGGGGTTTGATTGCACCATCAGCAAACATTGTATCAAGAATGACATGGAACTCTTCATCTTTGCACGGCAATGGCGAATACGTTTCCCTGTCCTTTCTTTTGCGTGCATTGTAGTCACTGGATGATTTGTCATCCACAGCTAATGTCTGGTGCGCTTCCTTCTTTTCACTCCTCTAAGATTTCTGCCCAGTTGGTCTAACTGACATGCTTGTTTTCCTCATGCTTTCAACAGCCGGGAAAATTGGCTAATGCCAATATTCTCCAGATAAACTCTGTAGCCTGCCACAATATTACTTATGCAGATCTCTACAATTGCTTCCTCATCTTTCTCATCATAACAATCCAAAGCCAAGTCACGGAATTGGCGCTAGAAGCCTCCTCATGCCTTTGGTGGGTGTTGTTGAGTTGAGTTGTAGTGATCATTTCCTCATGCTGGAAGTACTTCTTATAGAACCTACTTGCCAAGTCCTCCCAAGAGTGAACAGAGCCTGGTGCTAATGTTGTGTACCATGTATAGGCACGGTCAGTAAGGATTTTTGAAAATTCATGGAGACGGAAGTTATGATCATCGTCGTATGGTCCCAAACCGTCAATGAAGCAGTTGACATGCTACTTCGGGCTTTCTTTCCTTCTGTCGAAAAGGACAAAGCTTGGTATCTCATAGCCTTTGGGGTACGGCTGCTAGAGTAGATTTAATGGATATGGTGGTTGAGGGACATATTTCCAATCTTCCTGGCTTCGATTTAGTTCCTTTTCAAGCATGGTAATGACATCTTCCTGGGTGACGAAAGACGGCCCCTTTTGCTCAGAACCCTTTTCGGCAGCAGTAGCAGACTCCTCTTAGGGCAGTCTCTCGTGTTCTTCGCTTGGCTTAGGGATTGAAATTTTTAGTTCCTTGATTGTGTCCACAATCTCCTTCTGGGTTTGCCCCATAGCATGAATGGTTGCAATGAGATCTGTGAGGGTATAAGCTTCCTTGCTTACAAGCTCTTCTTCTCTACGGGAGGCATTTTGCCTTGACTCTGAGTCACCGTGGTCCAGCTAGTCTTGTGAAGCCATGGTATTGTTTCTAGCGGCTTGACGATTGCTTAGTTGTGCTTTGGATGGATGTTCTGTTGGGTAGAAGGTGCCTCCTTTTATAGGCGCTAGAAGCCTCTTCTGGCCCAGGAACCCTAGCTTGCTTTCCCTAAATTTTCCCAAGTCTACTCTTCCATTTCTCTTTACTTCCTTCAATCCAATCCTTTTTGGTGAAAATTCCTTAATCCAAGCACACTGGGGCAAAGCTTTTTGGGGCTCTAAGGTTTTCCTGCAGCTGACTCCTTCCATCCTGGGTGAGGCACCTCTTGCTTTTCCTCCTTGTTTTCCTACCAAAGCTTGCAGAGGAAAGAATGGATAAGCGTGCTGGTCTAAAAGGTTTCTTACTTCCAGCAGCCCGTGCACATGGGTTTCACTTGGTTTTAACGATGGCTTGGTTTTGATTTGGTTTTAATAGGGTGCTGGGATATTTTCTAAGGTGATGGGCTATTTTTCTCTCTTATGCTTACCCATATATTTGGGCTCAAGAAATGGGGCTGAGTTTGGTGCTCCCAAGCAGCCCAAAACTTCCACTCCTTGGACCATCAATGGACCTCATGAACACTCGTAACCATCCATACCACAACCAGTTCAGCAAGCCCCATACATTTATGTGGCTTGGGCCTGTAGTGTGGCTCGGTACTAAAATAATTTTTTTTTTCGCTCGACGTTGCGTGTCATGTGGCGTGTTTGGGCTCGGGCTATGGACGGGCCAGGCGGTGCTTGACGGGACAATAAGCGTGGGTTCATGGAACCAGTACATTTTACAGGCTCGTTGCGACCTTTCTGCGTAGCGGGTTGCATATTGGCTTGGCATGGCACGCAGACCATAACTTGTGCACGTGCATACGACAAATTCTTGCATATCCCAGTCGGGCTTCTTTCTCAATTGAGTGTTGTACTGGGGTAAAAATATATTTGGGCTTAGCCTTAGATTTGTTGGGCCTCAACACTTTCCACGCCGCGAGAATGAAATTGGAAATATGTCCTCACTCACACAAAAGAATCTAACATTCTTTATCTATCTTTTTGGCTAGGTTAGTAAAACAAGATAACAAATGATTGGGCATACCTAAAATATTGATTTTTTTTTAGAAGATAAAACATTGGTTTTGATATCACATGTAACACTTCTTAAGCATTAACAACTAAAAGGCACTATCAATGGGGTCTAGCCAAGTGATCTAAAGTTCAAACCCCAATAACATCTTGGTAGTGTGTGTGTGTATGTGAGAGAGAGAAACTCCCCTCCCCCCCTTACACTATTGCTTCTATTTTATTTTTTTTAAATGGTTAAAAGGCACTAGCTTCATCCTCACCCTCATCTTCTTAATCATCAAGATGGTATGCTTGTAAACACTGTAAACCTACTACCATAAGTCTTCTCCTCTCAACAAATCTTGTGACACCTAATATTTAACAATTGTGTTTCATGATGCCAATTGTAAATTGATGGTTTTACCAAAGCTAATATTTTTAATTGTTTATGATTAATAAGTTTTTCTTAAATTTTTTTATACAAGCGATATGGGGCAGGAACGGACTATACCTATGACTAACCTAGGCTCATCCCACCCGAGTCCACCACCTACCCCATTTTGAAATCTTGGGTCCATCCCTGATATGGGGGTTAGGGGGAATTGGTGATCCACTTGGCGTTAGGGTGGCAGTCCTTGGGAGTCATTGAAGATATCCTAGAAGCATGTGAGTAAAGGTTCGATTGTTGGGTGTGCTGCCAAAACAAAGAGGCAGAGTATGAAAACAAGGGAGATGAGAGGCCAGCTGTGAGTAGGGGTAGCAATTTTCGACGCGACCCAATTAACAACTTGAAACCCACACGTAAAATTAGGGTTTTGTAGCATCAATTTTATTGCCGAATCAAGTAGCGACATAGGGGTTGAGGAAATTCTAGTTAGCACCTAAGTCGATAAAAATGCGGATAAGGAGAGATTTGATGGAACACCGTTGGATCTGTCAATGGACTTCTCAATCCGATAATTCGATTACAATTTGAATCTGGCAATCTGATTATAAATGGACCCATATATGGATTATAGTTGATCTGATCCGATAATAATGTAGTTGATCTGATTCGATTACAGTATGAAGTATAATTTAGTTCTTCTATGCTTTATATTAATATTTTATATGTGTAAATGAGTAATTTTAGTTTTATATGAACTAAATACACTTAAAACTAATTTTTATGTTAAAATATCAAAATTTAATATAAAAAGTAGATAAATACAATAAAAGAACAAGGCTACTAATGAAATTTTGATTTTTTGTACATCTCAAAATAAATCTGATAATAATTTGATCTGATCAAAATCCGAAGTGTACCAGATATTGATTGATAGGTGCAATTCGATAGTCCGAATACGATTTGAATCCAATAATCCCATTATAAATGAATTCAAATTTGGATTGAGATATATCTAATATGTTTACATGTCTAAACACCAAAGATGCATTGCTCATCGCCAATGTTTGTGATTGCCTATTAGTGCATTGATTGTAATTAGGTAGGTGTCTCCATTTGTGTTCCCTGTGCCTATTGTTGCATAAGGATCCGAATCTAGAGAGTCGAAGGACACAATTAGAAGTATCTAAGGCTTAACACACCGATCCCCCAACTGGTTTTGTTCCTCAAAATGGAAACAAATCCCTTTGGTACAACATTCTTAAAGATCAACCTCAGAACAACAATAAATTAGAGGGGTGGTGGTAGGTGGGTTATGTTTCGAGGAGGAAGTGGGTGGGGTCATGTTGAGCGGTTATTCCATGTTTGGTAGGCTGGACTGGATTGGATATATTCAATTAAAATGGCCCTGGAACCCAACCCCAAACGTGGGTTTATAACAAGCGCAAGCTTCTCGTCGTCTTCCATGCTCAGCCTCTACTGCATCGTCTTTCTTTGGTTTGCCTTCTTCTCTCTCTTCTCCTCTCTCTTCTCACTCTTCTCCTCTTTCTCTCTCCTCTCCTCTCTCTTCTCCTTTCTCCTTTCTCCTGCCTCTCAATTTCTTCTCTCTCCTTTTTTCAGGAAGAGATTGATTTGGCTTTGATTTGGCTCAAACAATATTAAGATTTCTATCTAAAACTTTGGTTTTTCGATTTTTATTGTTTTGATTTTATTCATTTGGCTTTGATTTGGCATGTGTTTCACGGCTTCTATGCCTAACATGTCAAGCTCATCTCGGCAATCAAATCCATTTTCGTCTCCTTCTTCCTTTTGTTGGACACTGTTCTCATTTCCCAGATCCTTGTGTTATTGGATTGATTACAAATTTAAAAAATATGTATATTTTTACTACAAATTAAAAAACTCTGTTCTTGTTCTTGTTTCCTAGCTTGATGTTTTGTTCGGTTCATTTTTACACATGATTTTTCATGTTATTCACCCACTATTTTGAGTTAGTTCTTGACATTTTATAGCTTTTTACTTCCTTTTTGTGTTTTCTTAGATTTTACCTTGGTTGGAATGAAAATGAGCTAAAAGTGCATTATTGGTTATAAATTCTGTTTTTGTTCATTTTCGTAGGTCAACTTCTTGGCCT
The DNA here is from genome assembly GCA_020521455.1 of Prunus kanzakura. Taxonomy (NCBI): domain Eukaryota; kingdom Viridiplantae; phylum Streptophyta; class Magnoliopsida; order Rosales; family Rosaceae; genus Prunus; species Prunus kanzakura. The sequence continues at coordinate 397,175 of BPUM01000931.1, forward strand.
GGGATCAACATGTTCTGGTGCTCGGATGAGGTGAAGATCTTCATGAAACTTGTTCCAATGGATGTTGACTACAACATATCCAAATTTGAGCTCCATTGGACAAGTATTGCCTATCCAACCAATCCAGCATGTTACCACAGCTCTGGAAATCCGAAGTGCTCCAGCTTTTACCTCCATATTGTTATCTTGATTCTTCTTGTTACCATAACACTTGGTAACAAGAAATTACCTTGGTTAAGAGATATTTTCAGAGGCAAAGAGCATATTTTCAATGACAAAGCTTCATCATGGCAAAGGGACAAAGTTTGAAGCTTTAACAAAAGGTGGAGTTTTATATTATTTCTTTGAGCTGGAAATTGATGGGCAATAGAAAGTTAATGGCAATCAGATTTTGGAGAGGCTTTTGAACGTGGGTATTTTATCCAATCTATCATTCTACACATTGGGAGCAGATTTTGGAGCTGGAGATGAAGCTTGGAGCTAGGGAGCTCAAGGAGGAAGACAAGGGCAACAAAGCAAAGAGTGGAAGAGATTTCCACCATTGAAGACCTTGAGCTCCCATGTTCACAAAATCTGTAAACTCTTTCTAGTTTTATTTCGAATTTGTGTTTGAAATGATTATGAGGAACTAAACTCCATAGCTAGGGCTTAGGTTGAAGCCCTAAACATGAAACCCTTATTGTTTTGATGCTTGAGTGTATGAATTTCTGGATATTGTTGATGAATTCCTATTCACTAAAATAATCTATCCTTGATGTATGTTCTTCTTTGATTGATCACCTTTGAAAGCATGCTTCTTGAGGTTGTTGGGATTGTGTGTATCTTCATATTTTCCTAAGCAACAAATGGATGGAGTAAGAACCATCCATGTGAATTGTTTTCATGAATACCTAATGTAAACACCATGCTATTAGGATTCTTGTGATGTTCATATTCTTTTTGAACTTAATGGGTTTTTCTTGTAATTGAATCAAAGTACTAAGCACACCTAGATTCGGTTATAGGGAAGGCACAAGTATTGTAGCACTAGTACTGCACTTTACGTATATTAGAGAGAATCAATGCGTCTTGAGCCACTCGTACTGGTCTTGATTGCGAACATCTTCATCAACACGTTTAGAGTTCATCACTTGAGTATTCATGAACTTGGGTAGAATTGTTTAGGGTGGATTCCGAAACCCTAGTGTTTGTTACTTGATACTTTCACATTTTGATAACTCATCTCTGCCATTCTCATTTAAATTCAAAGTCCATTTACATTCATGCAATAGAAATAGGTCACTTGAAACAAATCAAACCCCCCCCCCCCCCCCCCAATGTGTGTGTGAGTTGTGTGTTGGACACGTTTTGTGTCTTTGTCACTGAATTTTGTTTGTTTCCGTAATTGTTTTGGACTTTTGGTCCGCTTTGTGTTCTTGCATTTTCTGTGCTGAATCCAACCGTATAAAGAACATGATTTTTGGACAAACGGTTGGAAAGTTATAGGCAAAACACTGGACAGAGGTCGAAACTGGAAAAACAGAGAAACAAATCTGCCAAACAAACGACCGGTCGTCACTGTTCACGACCGGTCGTCACTGTTCATTTTTCACTGTTCGCGGTACTGTTCACAGCACTGTTCACAGGTGATAAATAGGTGATAAAAGGGTGATAGAAAGTGCTGTTTCTGTTTTTCTTTGGTTTCTTGTTTTGTTTCTTTTCTTTTACCTTCCTGTATTCATTTTTAGTTCCCAATTTGTACTGTGTTTGTGTGTTGTGTAAAATTAGTATTCTTTACGTACTCAAATTAGAACTTATAGGAAGCCGACAAGTTCTTCGTGGGATCGACCCCGTACTTACATAATCTATACCTCAATAGATTCGTGCACTTGCGGGTATTTTTAATTGGTTGTTTGCACATTAATTTGTGTCCTTTTAGGAATGCAACATGTTCTTTGTTGGTTGCACAAAATAAATAAATAAAAATTGTCCTGCAAATCTTTGGATACTGTTCTTTGTTGGGTATTGTTCTTTGATGTTGCTTTTCTGGTTTTTCGTGGCGATTTTGGGATTCTATAGTTGGGATTTGGCTTTGGATTTGGATGGAGATAATGATGGGTGTAAATTGAATAAAATAAAATTTTGAAGTCAAGTCTAGTGTATTGTTTGGTACAAAACTGAACATGACTGGACTTAAGATCCATGCCAATCCAAACCAGCCCAATTCAGTACCTAATAGTCAATCTTAACCAGTCCAAGTCAGCATACCAAACATGGCCTTAGTGTATGTGAAGTGGTTTGAGGCGAAACGGGTTTGGGTCTTGCGTTTGAGGTGTTAAAATGTAAGCCAATTCGATAGCACGAGCCAAAGTGGGCGGTGTGAGGGGGAGAACATCATCCTCGATTTCATCTCTTAATCCACCAATAAAAGTACCTTTAGGCCTTGTTTGGTACACCTCTCAACCCTGGATTGGATTAAATTAAAATGAGGCCCATGTTTGGTTTATCTACTTCTAGTTCTAAGTAGGGATTATCAATGTTGGCCCACCAACAACACCTCCTTAGAAAGTGTTAGTGAATCCTGTGCGGAAGGGGGGACTCAACAATCCCATGCGTTCAGCGCACTTCTGTGCTCATACTTAGCCGCTCAATTCAAGTACATGTAATCACCATCATCCCTCTATATCGAGTTCTTAATCGACAATGACTCCAGCCAGTGGCGGATCTGTGGGAAGGGCAGGGTGGGTGCCCGCCCATCCAAACTTTTTTTATTATTTAAAAACCTATATATGTTATATGGGCAGCCCAAGTTTAAAAACTTAAAAGCTAACCCAATATACACACGCCCATCCAACTTCAAAGTGGTCCCAGCTTTTGTCTTTTGGCACACCAACTTTTCTCTCTTCTATTCTACAGACCCGACGAAAACAACATCCTTTTTCCCTCTTTATTTTCTGCATCTTCCTATTTTATTGGTTGGGCAGTGGGCAATTTGGCAAAATATTGTCCTCTCCTTTCTATAACAACAAGTAATTTCTAATTCTCTCATTTTCTATACATCTTTAATTATAGTTTTAATTTAAAATTCAATATTCTAGGGTTTACTTAGGGATTGAATTATAATTTTGTGATTTTGTTGAAATTTATTAGGGCTTTGATTTTAGGAATTTTGTTGAGATGTTTCAATGTTTGATTTGCTCTTTGTTGATATTATTGAAAGAATTGAATCTCTAAGAGTCGATGATTATCATGATTTTAATATCAATTATCTTAAGCATGACTCTCCACATTGAAAGAGAGTTTGCTAATAGTATCACTAATGCATCAATAATTGAGGAATTTAAGACTTCTAAGTCTCGCAGGGTAAAATTTTAGATTTATTAGTGATGCTTTGTATTACATTTACTTGTGGTTTTTGTTTTTGTTGTTAAGTTTTTATTTTTGTATAAATATATTTGAGAGTAAGGCTTATTACGTCCCCCCTGACTAGGTGTATCTTTTTCTGATTATTAATGAAATTCACTCGTACCGTCGAGTTTAGTATGTAAGTTCCGCTCAATTGGCTTTCCAATCCTGGATCCGCCACTGACTCCAGCCCTGAACACAACGCAGTGCCATCGAGCTCGGACCCAATTGCTGAGCAAATCCCATGGATCTGAGTGGGTGCGAGGGCTCGTGCTAGTGCCTACGATACCTAGGCAAGTATGAAATCGCCATGGAATGGAAGGACCAAAATTGAGAGAGAGAGAGAGAGAGAGAGAGAGGATGGTGTTACAACTCTCGCTTCCCTTGGAGAGAGCCAGTGGAGTCCACGAGCTTCATGGCTAGGGATTGGCCTTGTGGTTGATGGTTTTGGGCGATTGTGGCTTTGGGTTAAATAAAAAATAAATATTTATTAGTTTTTTATATTTTATTTAATTAAACAAACATATTTTTATTCAAGTCCTAGTCTCAGTCCCGGTCCAGCGTTATACCAAACGCAGGACAAGTCTTATTTTGCTTAGTCCTAGTCAAGTTAATCCAGGACAGGCATGGTACATGCCAAGATAGTCCTGAGTAACAAACGACCCCTTAAGTTGGTCATCTGTCCAACCTTGAGCTTTTCAAGATAGCTTTCACTTGACTGAAAGTGTCTGCCCAGAAGTAAGAGATTCAGTCGTGGAGGAAGAGAAGGGAAGGATTGGATAAGTAAGGGACAACGGAGGAAGGAGACTATATGGAAGGGAGGGTGGTGGTGTTGGAGGAGGGAAGGGTGGTGCGGGCGGGGGAGGGTTGCTAGACTAGAGGCACAGTAATCTAATTGGAGTTCTTCCACCATCGATTTTTGAAGGTCGATGTTGGGATTGTTGAGAGTGTAAGGTAGTGACAAGTTTCTGAATATCAGAGAGGTCCGTCTGGAACCCATCTGGGCGAGCGTGCGTAGCGTTGATGGTGGAAACAGTGTCCTAAAAATCTTGGAGGTGAGGTGTGAGCTGATCTCGTTGAAGGTCCAGAGTCACATCCATGGTGGAAATGGGGTCGGTGGAGGGCTCACCCTTTTTGCCCATGGCCAAATAGGCTATGATACCAGGTTGATGATGGCACCAAAAGTCGTAAAACACAGAGAAAGTAAGAACATGTTTGGTATTCTATTTGAATCCAACTTTTTTAAACTTATAAACAAAATTTGAGTCGAAAGCTCAAAAAATCTGTTTGATAGATAGGCCTAGTTTTGAAAACCTGAACTTAAAAAAAACTCAAAAAATCCAATTTGAACAAAGTGGAAAATGGTGCCACATGAGACAACGGTGGTGGAAATCCTTTTACACTTTACAGGTTGAATATTGATTGAGATGGGGAATTGGAATCACATTTAATTGGGAAGAAGAAGAAGATCCTCCTGCCAATTGATCTCATAAATTTTCATATACCGAATACCTATATATCTACAGTGTGAAAATCTCATCTGCAAATTCAACCCTAGCTTAGCATGTTCTACTTGCACAACTTGACCAAAGCTTGGCATGTTCTACTTGTACAACTTGACCAAAGCTTGGCATGTTCAACCCTAGTTATTCTTTTTCTTACTTTATCTTTATGAATATAATTTTTATATATTTAATTTTGGTTTTATTCTTGAAACAGGAACTGAGGACTACTCAATACTAATTGCTGATGATTCAACAATGAATGGTTGAGTAAGTGTCCTTGAGAGATATTGTCGGACTGAATCGTTGCGTTATTGAAACTGCAATTAGAATTGACGTATTTCTTTGATGGGTAGAGTAGACCATGATCATCTGCAATTGGATGATCATGGCGCTTGAGCCGGTTTTCGGTGCTTGGGATTGCTGGGAAGTTCAAACCATTGAATTGAGGGAGCTTTTGAAGCAAATGACTGTTGATGCTGCTGCTGCTGCTGCTGCTGATATTGGAATAGTCATTAATGAACAACGGTTTCTGGTCTAAACCGGTAGTCCTGGAACAGGGAAACCTATTTGGAGTTGATTGGAGTCCGGTTCCAGTTGGGTTAGAGAATTGGCCATCCGCCAGAAAACTAGTGAGTAATGAGTAGTCCATGGCGTCTAGTAAGTTGGAGAAGGAAGAAGATTTCTGGGGCTTGAGATCAGTATTATTAGTACTCATGTTGTAACCAAGGCCGGGAAGGGGACTTTTCAGGCTTGGTAACAGGACATCATGGAGAAAATCTTCTTCTTCTTCAACTTCTTCTTCATGATCGATTGGCAGCACCGCTGCTGAACTTGAGACGTTGGACTTCTTGTAGATTCGACAGAGAACCCAATCATCCAACTGGGAGAGAAAAAAGAACCAACGAAAGAGTACGTATTGGTCATGTTATATACCAGAAAGTGTTAACAGCTCTAAATTAAACTGATCTGCATGCTTAGTTAGTTGTTCAAACACCATCGTGATTCATGATATAAAGCGAAATCGGGGAAATAATTTAGACTCTATATGGAATGCATATGTAATGCAAACAGCTCTAAATTAAATGAAGTAAAAGGCATATATAGTTGCTCACCCTCATGGATAAATCTTTGAGCTTCATGGTTTTGGTGGTGGTGGTGTAGTTGTTTGGATTCTCTGGAAGGCGATATTCATGCATGATCCAGTTGGTCTTGATTCCTTTAGGTGGTCTTCCCTTGTAGAAGACAAGAGCCTTCTTCACACCAACTTTCTGGCGTCCTCCTAATGACGCCACAATCGTCTTATCTGTTCCTGTTGCCTTCCAGTACCCTGACGCGGCTGCCCTGTTCGGCCTTGCCCCATTCGGGTACTTGCGATCTCTAGGACTAAAGAAGTACCATTCTTTCTCACCGAACGCAGCTTTGGCTAATTAACGATATATCAGCATCCATAAAAGAACACGCAATTAGCAATCAATGGCTTAAAGATGCATGTTAACCTTATAAAGTAATGAACCAATGAGGAAATTAATTAATCACCTGGCAATTCCCATGGATCAAACTTGTAGATATCAACTTCCGCTATGATGGAAACGGGTAAGGGTGTGGAGGCCACCTTCTTTGTAAGGTAGTGAAGGATGAGCTCTTCATCTGTAGGGTGGAACCTAAACCCTGGTGGCAGGCTTGATTCTGGGTTTTTCATCATCAAATAAATATTTCCTTCTGGTAGGGATATGATATGCTTGCTATATATGCGCTAATTGAGCACCTGATTTAAAATTAATACAAGGGGCTGGCTTTGTCTGGTTTAGTTTAGTTGGGTAATATGAAAGAAAGAGGAAAATGGATGTGGAAATTAAGTGAAGGGGGGGATATGTGCCTCTCTAGACTCCAATTGTGACAAGACAAACTGGAAATTAAAGAAGAGGAGAATTGAAATTTTTGGGAGAGAAAGAAACGAAGGGCTTTTATGGTTGTGGTTTTTTGTCGGCATGCGGAAAAAGAAGAGATTAGGCCAAGGGGTTGGGATGAAGAATAGAATAGCAGATGATGGTGAGGAAAAAAACAAATCATCTGTTACATTTTCTGAAAGAAATATAATACGAGGCCCACAGATACGCTCCCCTCCGATGTCGTATGTGTGCCAGCTGTAAGGCTTTTTCTACGTATGTACGTATGTATGTATGTATGTATGTATGTCTACAATGTGTCCGTCTATTTACACCAAAGTTTGATTCCCCTTACACTATAGCGTAGTCATAATATCGTTTTGTCAACAGAAACGTATGTATGTATGCATGCAGCATGCATGGTCCAATCTCCAAGGGAATGGAACTGTTGGTTTTGTCCTTCCCAAGTTTTGTTTTCGCGTAAAGGGAAGAGGGAAGAGGGAAGAGGGAAGAAGGAGGAGGGAAGAAGAGGGAAGAGGGATGAGAGATGACAAAATAATAGATAGATATCATGGAATGGAATAAAGAAGATGCATGGCGGCTGGACAAAGCTCCAAGGATGGGACATCATCAACCTCTTCTCAGATAGAATCGTGACACGTGTCCTTTCATGTTTGGAGAAGCTAGGCCCAGAAGCCCATAATAATCAAGTCCCCGCACAGTTCACAGCAGAAGCAGAAGCCTACTCCTGTGATGCCTGCCTAGTCATCAATCATCTTCCTCTTCTTTTTGGTCGAAAAGTCATCAATCATCTTCATCATGCCGTAATAATGCATCTCACCTTGACTTTATTCTTTTTCTCATTTTTCCAAGTGTTTGTTTGAACTTTGAGGTTACTTTTAAAATGCAGATAGAAATATTCCTATGCCCTATCTCTCCCTGCGTGCGCTTGCCACGAGTACAAGCCTACTGTCAGTTTGGTACACAAACTTTGACAGCATAAGTATTTAGGGCTTTAGTGATTGTCTAACATAGCGTTTCTATCGCCCACATATGCTCAATTACTTTAAGCAATGCGGGAGATGAAGCGTGCAGACTCTACACTCTTTCTCGAGTATTCTAATTTGTCATCCTCTAAATCCTTATAATGTTGCTAAAGAAGAAAAAAAAAAACAACAATAACTCATGTTCACAGATAAAGATAAAAAAATTACTAATAGCTTTTCTTCAAAATGAATGATAATACATTTGATGGTGTCAAAAAGAAGAGATAATAAATGTGATGTTTAAGTATGTCACTTCCATATGGACGTACTCAAACAGCACAAGAAGACAACACAAGAAGATAATGGACTGATGGGATTGGCTGGAAATCATGCAAATAAGTTTGAAAAGCAAATTATATTAAAGTTGTCAGATACATACGTGGGTGGCATTCTATGAACCAAATTTCTTTCCTTTTTCTTCTTTCTTCTCTCTTCTTTCTTCTTTCTTCTTTCTTATTATTCTTCTTTATGAAGCCTGCATATATACAAGATTTACAAGAGAAAAAAAGAAATCAAATTTCAAACCAGATTGATTTATGAAATGAACAAAATTAATTTGATGTTTTTGTACATAATCAGTGTGATAGGATCCCAAGGGTGTTTTAGTCTTTTTCTTTTAATCTAGCCAACTTACAATATTAAGAGGTTGAATTGTATTGTGTTTGTTGAGTAATTAGAATAGTTCTCTCGGTACATTTGGGTTAAGGTTGAACGGGGTTCTATCTAAATTCTCACGGTGCATGTAATGCCTCTAAATTAGAAACTTATAGAAATTTCGAGCATGTGGTTGAACTTGAAACTCAGTCGTAGCTAAATTCTAAAACAAATTAGAAAATATCTCCTGTTTTTCCTTATGAAGCAAATTCAATCATGCAATTTGGAGTTGGGACCACTCACTTGTATTCTTTAATGCCTCACCAATCCTAGTATTACTAATTAATATTATAATTATAGTAAGAAATTTAGATGGTCTAGCAGAGGCAGGCCGGTAGCTAAGTAAGACAGACTTGGAGTTTTGGAGGTATTTATTTGGTGAACATTTTCTTTGGTTTAGGTGAACTCGGTGGTTGAATCAACGCCACACTATCATGCCAGCTAAGCATTCACATTTCCGCGTGACATGTCCATTATTGTGCACCTCGTTAAAAGTTTGACCATGATTTATGTGTCACGTCTTAAGCTAAGCAACCACATCCAGTTTCGATTCATTTCGCGAGGGATGTTGCGGTCAGTCGCCGGACTCATCTTAACGGTTGATGTATTATAGGCTCCGCATCCATTAACGACAACGACTACCTATCACTACCTTTATTTCATTTATCTACAAATTGTGATTTGTTTAACAATGGAAACATCCCATGGAAAAAAGTTCCTTGACAAGGACACTCGCAGCCCATACATAATTCATAGATGCAGAACAACAGCAATCAATCCATCCTTAAGTTAATTGGTTCCTTCCTTCCTTGGTACCACACGTGGAGGAGTACGTGCGGTTTTGTGACTGTTAATTTTGACTTGACTTTCCATCAGCTTTAGTGTTACAGTAACAGATACCAAACAATGAGGAATAGGAATCTAACCATCACACTAATTTCAAGTCTGACCTACAAAAACAGCCTGGATGATATTTCATTCATCGAAGGTTACAAACCCTAAACTGTAGAGCCACGTGTCCCAACCATAGCAAACCAAGTGTCCACAGCCCTTTTTTTTTTTTCTTTTCATTTTTCATAATTGAAAATACCATAATAATACTGAGTTATGCAAAATGCAGAGATTTACCAGTTCAAAGCAGCAGCCCTAGTTTGTGGACTCACATTAAATCTGCAGAAATTTGTTTGTTTTTGTGCTCATATTAAATCCTAGTTTACTTTGAAATTATACCTAAGAAGAATGGAACGTAAACCTATATATATATATAAGAAAATGCCAAGAAGTACATTGAAAAGTTTTAGCATTCAAATTGAGCACGCCATGATTCCCTGTAAGGAAAGGAAAATGCCAACAAGTGCATCCTAGATTTGGGGAGCTCCCACGATGTATGTATGTATGTATGTATGTATGTATGTATGCATTTATGTATGAAGCCAAACAAAGGGACAAATTGGTGTGGTCATAAGATGATGCAAGGTTTTGGGAGCATCTGCTAAGAAAACGAATAAATTTTCCAATTAAGAAAACGAATGAAACCCAAAAAAGATGATTTTACACTACTCATATTAAACTATTGTTAATCAAAGATGAGCTTTATTTTATTCAACCCACAATGGGCTTCACATTATCTTTGGTTTTATGCACGACTACTCCTTTAGGTCATGCGTGATGAAAAATAAAGTACCTGGAATTTCAAATGCTCTTCCCCTGCCTCCATTCCTCCCCTAAATAAATATTCACCTGAAAATCAAATACTCACATGTCTAAAATGCATGACCGAAACCAACCAACACACCGCAATGTTTTGTGACAATTGACAAAGTAAACCATACTCATGAGCCTTAGACTGAAAAAGACAGATTAAATAACCAAGTGAGGAGTGTAAAATTACCATGGCTAAGGTGGTGATATAAAATATATAAATAAAAAAATAGCTCCCCAGATAGAAACTTAGAGGGAAACAAAACAGGCTAACCTAAAAGTAGTAATGAGAATGAGCAGCCCTCCGTCAGATATTCCCATTCAAATCCACCAAAGTGATCCCTTTCAATGCCAGGTGATTAATTTTATCACTACTGTATTAGTTTATAATTTTAGTGTAGATTAGGTCAATGATAGGTATTTCCGCAACACCCGGTCTCAGTTCTTACCTTTTACCCCAGCATGCATGAAGCAACTTAAACTCCTAGCCTAAAACAAAATGTCATTGGTTGTCACATTGAGTTGGTTAGATAAATTGACTTAGCAAATGGGGTAACGTTTTTGTGTTTTTCATTAAAAAAAAAACATTTTGGACTGGTCAAAAGCATGGAACAGCGTAAAAGAATGAGTACTATAAGTTGATTGCCAGCTACAAAAGTCTTGATTGTGACCCCCAGTAGTTTTCCACGTGCAGTTCACCTAATCTAATGGATAATGCTTATCCAATGTCAAATGCTCATGCACCAATTTTTTCCTTTGAGGCAATACAACATGAGCTAGGCCTAACCAGAAACTACGTCACATAGTTAAAACACTATAGAAAAGGAAATGCAAACATATTTCAACAATATAGGAGTTTTTCCATGACCTTCCTAAATATTACAATACTGCTGTGCCAGCACTGTCATTAAAAAGGCTTATGCAACACAAAATATCACGACTAAATAAATGCAGTAAGAAGAAGCAATGGAAATGAAAAACATGATATAACAAAAGAGATCAATTTCTGGTGGAAAAAAAGGGTCCACTAACCTTGAATATGAGTAATTGATAAAGGCTGCTCCATAGTCCAAGTAGCTAACCATGGTGAACAAAAGTTTGGTAAAAGTTCAGTTACAGTATTCCTCTAACAGCATGAAAATCTGCATGTTATATAACTTCACCGCAATCAGGCTATGACAGATATTCACAGCACAGAAGCAAAAAGTTTTATTCTGGTCCTTTAACGGGCGAGCAAATACCTGAAGCACTATAGCATCCGTCTGTCAGACAGTGTCACAAAATCACCTATGCACCAATTAATTTGATTGGATGCTGCAGAAAAGAGTGGAAATGAGGGAAGCTTTGAAGTATACTCTTCATATTTCAAGATAAACACACTTTCTTTAATCCATTACTATTTTACATCTATAAAACTAAAAGTTAAGAAAACTCCAAGGTTTCGTCATACAATGAGTTTAGAAACAATTTCTTATTGCAAACTGTTATGATAATGAACCAACACGAAACATACACCAGAATTAACTTTACTTAAAGACACCAGGTGCCATAGTTGGTAAAGTCCCTTCGGGTTGTACCATAGACTTGAATCAAATCCCGCATAGTTGGAGGGGTTTATAGATGGAAAGTACAATCTCTCCTTGTGTAACCCATAGGCAATTGGAAAACAGGAAAAAGAATGAACTTTAATCACTTACACTAAAGTAGCGGAAATGTAATCACAAAAACTTAGAATACCCAAACACCAGAAATTCTCAAAGACACTGGTCCCATTGACAAACTCACTCAAGTGGGATATCAACCTTCTCCTTTGGTTTGTGAACGATTTGATTGATTTCTGAATGGAATGATTACAAATGAGGGGATGAGTTCCATTTTATAGTTGCAAACAAATTTCTTTCATGAATGAGCTGAAGACCATTTTCAAGGAAACATCAACGTGAAGTATCAAGATCAACTTCACACATACCCAAGTGCGTGTGTATTTATACCTACACGCATCTCCTCTACTACTAGTTAGTAGACTAAAAAGACTGAGAAATCATTCGTATCAGACCATCAAGTGACAGTGACACAGGTCAACTTTGACCAGAGGTCCACCAGTAACACAATTATAGTTGACAATTGGCTAGAGTGGTGTAATCCATCTTAGATTTGAGGACTATTCGGGATCCTCTATAGTCTATAGTTGGGTTAATGGTCCTTTATGGTATCCCTTGGAAGTTTGTATATGAGATCAAGGAGTCTTACACTCTTTACTTTTTCCCTTTCCTTTGATAAGGATGTAGCCTGACACTCTTCTATCTATGTCTAGGTTATAGCAACTTCAGGACTACTACTTTTCTTTGATAAAACTTCATTACTATATGCAAGCAAGAAGAAGATACCAAATGCCAGTGTAATTTTGCTCATACCTAATTGTCACGCTCAAAATTTGTGAAACTTCATGAAGTGTTAAATAAGGAAAACATCATTATTAAATTGATATGAATTACTCCGAACAATTTGACCAGTCGTAAGTTTAGAAGCAACTTCTGGACTTAAGTAAATGCAATTTCAACAACTACAAAGTAATTTGACAAACTCAAATTTAAGGATCATTTACTGACTTCATGATCTGTATATATACACTTTCATTATCAAGATCATATTATGCAAGCAATCATATAATAACATCCATAACTTCAATTGATGATCATTAAATAACTGTGATAAAGGAATTGTCTAATACTCATAATAAATCCATAACACTGAAGCCCCAAACCCCAAAAACCTTTAATATCCAAAGATCTCCAACTAGGTCAATATTCCATTTTTCCTCAAAATATACAACAGTAAAAAAATGCTTGCAAGGGATTTCCACAGACTATAAGAATATCCACAAAGACTAGAGAAATCCTAACTGCAAATCATCTCTTTACTTTCTTTCTTCAACTCATACCTGAAGGTTGAAATGCAGGCATTAGCTACTAGTTCGGTAAGTAAACTATGCATGATGGTTTTGATTATTCTTTTTCCAATTACATAAGGCAGATAACTACAACTAATCTTTGAAACCATTTCTGTCAAATCAAAATTATACCCATTACAAAACCTAAGTCAAATCACAAATAACACTATAATAAGAAACATGCTATATTAATAAAAAGAACATTACAACAGGGGACAAGTTGTCCACTGAACAAGCTAGACTACTCAACTATAACTACAAAACAGAGCTAAAACATGACATTACAGGAATGAAAACTCCGACACAGCAGTACTCTAATCATAAAATAAAACTTTAAAAGAACTACTCCTAAACTCCGATCACAAATAACAGTCACATGTAATTTTCCCATATAGAGATTAATTGTGTTTCAAGTAACATATAATTTGCCCATGTAGAGATTATAATTTCTAGTAAGACCTTCCAATACATACCAAAAATATCATTTCCAGTAATATAATCTCCATACCATTTTCACATTACTATACATACCTGTACCCTACTAGTCGCCAACTGCCAGAAATATACAACACAGTAGCACACAACGGTTGTCACCAATGTATGCTACAGGGCAATTACAAGGAAGTTGCCACTGTAGGATGCCCCTCAGTCAGTCGTAACAGCCCACAAAGCCACTGCAAGTGTGTGTATAGTCATACCCACCAGCCATCACCAACAGTATAGACCATATCAGTGAACTAACTGCAGGATGACTCAGTCCTGGTCGAGTCACCAATAACGTCAGTTCAAATATAGCAGTGGAGTCGCAATTAGAATTTACGGTTTAGGTGGTGTGTTGGCCTTAACACATATATCACTAATTCTTGAATAAATGATTTTAAACTAAAATAATGTTTTTGAATTGCCATGAAAGATTTCAAAAAACAGTCAACAAAGTGTCGGCATTTATTGGTGCAAACCAAGATTCAAAAATGAAATCACACTTCCTGGTAATACACAATGGAGGAAAAAAATTTAGACAAAAAAGAAAAATTCCTACCAGCGTCCATGATCCACGAGATATTTGTTATTAACTTAGAGATTAAAATGGTACAAGACACCCTTGTATAAAATCACATAATTCAAACCATATTCTGTTCAAACTTTATAACTTGAACCTCGGTAAATGGTCCCTACACCTCGGTGTAAGTGTTTCTTGTGGTTATGCATGCACATAGATTTTTTATGTTTCAATTTTCTTCTCAATATTTTGCACTCTCCTGTCACTCTTCTCCAAACCATATTCTGTTCAAACTTATAACTTGAAGTGTATGATATAAAGTATAATTAAAAAAATTTATGTATAAAAAAGAAAGTTAACACAAGATGGGATGAGTTACACTGAGAAAATAAAGGATAGCACTCGGTTTAACAGAGATATAACCCAATTACAGCCCAATTTGCGTGATGGCAAAACCCATATTGGACTTCACAGCATGTTTGAGTTGATCCACGAGTCTAAAACATTTCAGTTCTTTGTTTGTGACAACAAAAGTAAATAGTTGAGTGCACATTGTGACAGAAAATGTTAGGCACCTGTATAGAGTCGATGGAAACTTGATGCCGAAGGTTGCTGACCAGCCATGACCATGTGTACACAGATATTTCTTATTTCATTTAAACCTACTGCTCCCAAAAAGAAAACCCCCGCTCCCTTACAACTTTCCTAGTTTCAGGTTGCCGAAGGAAATCTTTTTCCTGATGAGATTTATTGGATATTACACTAGTTTTCATGTCTGGCTGACTACAGTCCAGTTGATCTCCTTCTTTATCAGTTGTTTGGAATGTGGAAATCTGCCTACCGGACAGCCATGACTGAAGCATCTCTTCTGTCCTTGGTTCTGGTAAATACTGTTTCTCTTTCATCTCCATATAATATTTGTAGGCTTCCTCCAACTTTCCATTCAAAAAGAGCCCATGTATCAGCACAATATATGAGCTACGATCAGGATTGACTCCATTCTCACTCATTTCACTCCACAACTTGAACACGTGATCAAGCTGGCGCCATCGACAAAATTTTCGAATCAACATTATGTAGGTATCAGTATTTGGGTGGCAACCTGTGTATTTCATCATCTCCAAGAGCTCAAAAACTTTCTCTCCAGTCCTCAAAATACGGAAGAAGGCATGGTAAGTCTGAATTGTGGGAAGATGGCCTCGCTGCAACATGTCATCAAGGATGTGTCTAGCCTCATCAATTTTCCCGGCCTTGCAGAGAGGTTTGATGAGCGAGTTATAAGTGACAACATTGGGAGCAATACCCTTGTCTTGCATTGTTTTCACAAGATTGGTAGCCTCTTTCAGGAGCCTGCGCTTTCCAAGAGCGTAAATTAGTGCATTGTAAACTTTCCTATCCGCCTCAACCTTCATTGCCTTCATCCGATCGAAGAGCTTGAGCACCCTGTTAATGTTAGAGGCTTTTGAATAGCAAGATATGAGACATGAATACGAGACAGCATCATGCACAACACCTCTCTTGCTCATCTCAGTCCAAACTCTCTCGGCCTCACGGGGACTTACAATGATATTGCACCAACCATTGAGGATAATGTTAAAGCTCTTGGTGTTAAAGGGAAAGACATTTCTGTTGCAGAATAGCAATTGCTCAGCTTCTTGTACATTTTTGTAGCGGCAAAGGGCGGAGAGAAGGCCATGGAAGTCATCCATCCCAGCCACCAAGTTAAAGCGCTTATAAGCGTAGAAAGTGTTGATAGCCTTCCCAACATCATGTACACAAGAATATTTTCTAATCATGATCAAGAGAGTGTGAGGAGTGACAAGTGACAAACCTCTCATTTCATCAATCAAACCCCAGGCAGTGTCAAACTTTCTCATTTTGCCCATAATGGAGATCATGCAATGATATTCGCGCAGTGAATGAGCGTAGCCTGGCTGCTTTCCAGCCCAGAGGAAGAAGGCGAATGCCGATTCCCAATCGTTGCGAACGCGTGAAAGAACTTCCACCACCAGCTCTGATGAGGCTGCTATGCAACATTCATCAAGCTTCCTTGTCATCTCAGACCCCAACGATTTTCGCAGACTTAATATATTCACAATGCTTTTTACATCTCTAGCAAGACCCTCATCACCCCTATGTGAACCAGAGAGTCTCAAGTCGCCGTCGTCTAAGTCCTGGTCGTCGTCGTCAACATCATCATCACGGGCAACAAATTTGCTATTAGCTGTGGAACTGCCATCATCTGAGCTCTGCAACTTCGAGTGTGGGCTGCTAGTAGAAGACGACCAAAGGAAGATCACTGGAGTAAAAGAATGCGTTGGAGCTGAAGATAAAGCTGGGACTTGCTTCAAGGCAAAGGCAGCAGCAATGGACATAAAAACAGAGGCATGGCTAGGCGTTGGTTTATGTAGCAAAATCGTATACAGGGATTTTATTCTGGCCATGTTTCGCATCATTTCTACAAAGCACAGCAATGCCTATCAACTGTTTGTAAAAATAACCAAACCAATCCTTTAATAATCCTTTAATCCTTTAATACAGGGATATGATGTGATGTACCTTTCTTCGGCTGGCCTTCAATTGCGCAGACGCAGACGCGGAGGCAATCAATCCTAAATTTTCAGCCCTTATATCTCAAACTCTGAATGATTTCGCCTTCATACACTATCAATGAGGGACGAGAGTCTCTGTGTGGCAGTGGGAAGGAATTTTAACTTAAGATTATGTGCATGATGCATCACTAGACTAGCAACTTGTGCAAATGCAAACTCTCTGTTCTGCGCGCCCACAGCTGAAAATTCTGCCATGGCCCGAGATCAAACCCACCACCAACTCCTAACCCAAGGGGCCAAGGAGCAGAAAGAAAAGGACACTCATACCACTTCAAGCCCAAATGTTATCCTCGACTAGGCTTGGGCATGGATCAGTTTGGTTCGTGAGAAAGCTCAACCCGTTAATCATATCAAATTTATAATAAATTTTGGATAGGCCAAAATCACTATTGATAACCGATACTTTGGGCACAGATCAGTTCGAGTCGGTATTCTAAACTTTCAGTTTGGTTTGGTTCAGTATGGATATTTTACATTGTGTTGGTTTCATGAGAGTATTTTTTTTCCTGTAACAAATTTTTTCTTTTAAATATTATGATTTTTCAACTCACAGAAGTGATGATTACAATTTCGAATATGGAAATGAGAATTATTAGCATTGGGGTGTTTTATAATCTGAGAGGGAAATGAGCTAGTTCAGCACATCGTCACATTAAACAGAACTAGACGTATTTCCCAGCTCACGGAAGCAGAAAGAAAACCAAAGGAAACGAACTGAATGGTTATGGTAAACATAAATTAGGAAGAACAATCCGTCTCTTACAGCCCCACACACAAGAACGAATGAAATGGTGATACCATTTTGCTTACTCAGCCGGCAAAACTAATACAACTAATTGAATCAAATTGTTATCTCAAGAATTGTAAGTCTGAACTAATTACAAATGAAGACAAATTAAACTATATTCTCTCATTATTCCCAACATATAGACCAAATCCAATTCCCAAATCAACCCAATATCAGTTTATGAGGTCAGCTTCTGAGCATTACCAATCGTGCCGCTCAAAGACCACTGGTCGCCAAAAACTGAAAAGGCCACTGAATTTCTTTGCAATAGGTGATTTTGCGTATAATGCGACCTGCAATTATAATGACGACACAGCCTCTATGGCACTGCCTAGTGGCCATGCTGCTTCAACCAAGGCGTTATTATACTTGACCTTCTTCACCAACGTAATCTCTTGCCACGGATCCAGACCTGTTTAAGATATAGATGCAACCAGTTTCGACGTATTAGAATTCAGATCTAATTTTATCTTAGATGAAATGTCATTGTCAACTTGCTTAACTAGCTAAATCACAATTGAATGAAACCTACCAAATCCATCTACAAGCAATGTAAATTGGTAAACAAGATCCATGCACAAGAATGGCAGATTGTCCTCCTCAACGTGTGGATAAATGGATTTAGCATCCTCAAGTTTAGTTTCACAAGCACGCTTAGCTGCCTCCTCAAAGTTCCCAGGGCGAACTTTGGCAACAGGTTCGTTTGGGTTAACAAAGCCAGCCTGCATATATAATATGTGGTCAGCAAAACCACGTAGTTGTGTAAGATGAACCCTAAACTTTCCATGCACATTACACAAAAACATATAAAAATCAAGAATGATGAAATACCTCAGCAGCTCTGTCAAAGAAAAATGAAGCTACAAAAAGGTTCCGTTGTCCATCCCCTCCTCCACCGTTCCATACCCCTCCAAAGGTGCACTTCATGTGGGTACATGTTGCTTCATTTACTTTGAGTGCCTTCATAGCTACCCTCTTGCACCCCTCAACACTTGATCCAGATGAGGAAGCCGATGCTTTATAATTTTGTCCTCCATAATTGTAAGAACCTGAACAACATACCAAAAGTTCCCAACAAACAGCCTATTACGCACTAATCCAAAACCAGAACGTAAAAATGTCAATGCTCTGTACTTCACATAGAGCTGCCCACCCACATGTGATGATTTCTGACTCATTTAAAATATAGAATACTGTCAATGGAGTTAAAGACCTATAAATTATGACAGTTTTGATATTCTAGAGAATGTAAATGCAGCAGCAATGAAGTAAAAAAGTATAAAAAATGATTCAGCTAAAGTGATGAAGAACAAGAATTTGGGATATATTTATAAGAAAGGGAGAAAAAAACTGTACGCGTGGAAATGGAGCAAATCAACATACCATCATATCCAGCTAAGATGCAGGGGTTGCCAGAATCATCAGAAACCTTTAAAATCTCTGCTCGAGCTGCTAATAACCCGTAATGCAAGTAACTGCATAAATCAAAATTAAAACACAATTAACCTAGTCACACAATCCTATAAGAGTTATGTCATTTGAAATGATGTCGAGGAAATAAATGAATGCAAAACAAAACAATGAAACAGAAAAATAAATCCAGACATCATTAAGCAGGAAGAAAGAGAGAAACCTGTGAACATAGAGGTTATATTTTGTTCCTTTAAGAGTCATTTCTCTTACATACGAATCATCTCCATCTGATAACCTCGGTGCCTTTGCGGCATCTGCCTCTGAGATGGCATAAGCCATTTGAACAGATCCACCCCCAAGATCGACTACACCAACAGTATCTGAATACTTCTTCCCAACATTTCCGAGTAGATAGTTTATTGTCACCTGAAGACAAGAGAATGTAAAACCATGACTGCTTTTTTTTCTTCTTCTTCTTGGTTATGGATACGTATGCACATACAAGTATGGCAATTATTCCCCAAATCTTGGGTGTTAATCTCTCCATCTTTACTTATGTATGCTTCACAGATAACAATTTCATAAGTTAGTTTTTCAAAGAAATTTGGATCGTTTAATATTCTGCATTGTCTGCCATAAAATAAACACCATTGTTTCATCGTTAGGAATTGCATTCAGACTTCTGAATCTTTATCAATTTTTATTCTATGAAAAAAGATATTTTACAGATACCCGGAGAGCAGAGTCCAGAAGGCAGAAGCAATTAAGGGAAGGTATATAAGTGAAATAAATGAGTGCATAAATTGAAAGAAAAATAAACCAAAACAAATTCCTAGCATACCCACTGGAAGGAACCCTCTTGAGTTCCATCAATAACAGTGACGGAATCGGGTTTGGAGCTGAGTCTGCTTCTTTCTTTCAGCAGATCCCGAACCTTTGGAAAGAAAGACAAAAACTATGTCAATTGAGTTTCAAAAATGGAAATGCAGATGAATGGAAGAAAAATTAACCAGATTCCGGGGAAAAAGAAAGAGAAAGAAGAAGATAGAGATACATACGGCTTGGAGAATGCGGTCAGAAGCATCGCCCTCCAAAGCCCTCAAGCCAGCAGTAGCCCCAACGCGGACGGGAGTGAAGGAGCGCAGGTCTTTTGGGACAGCGCTTTCGGCCTTGTCGAGGAGCCCAGTGAGGGACTCGGCAGCAGAGCGAGGGTCCTTGGCATAAGCGCTCAAGCCAGGCTTGATTTGATCGAAGAGCTCGAGATCCTTGCCGATGGGGAGGAGCTGGAGGTTGTGGTCGAAGCAGAAGACGTGGACGCGGCTGCCGGAGCTGCCGGCGTCAAAGATCACGGCATAAGAGGTCTTGGGAGGCAGCTTGGGGTGGTTGTGGTTGGTGGTGACGGTGGTGGACAGCTCGCCGCCTCCGCCGCCTCCGCCGGGCATGACGTAGAGGACCATGGTGAGGAGGAGGAGAGGGACAGAGATGACGAGGAGGACGCTCCTGTATCTGTACATTTTGTCGGAGAAGGAGTCGTATTGGGGATTGCCCATGCCGATTCCTCTTCCGCCGGGACGCTTGAGCATCTTGTTGTCGGAGTAGTCGGAGAGGGGGTCGTGCTGGGAATGGGAATGATCGGACGGTGGAGAATTGGTCTGGATCAGAGTCTGAGCCTCGAGCAGTTCAGCCGACGAAGGCGATCTGTATCGGATCTGACCGTTGAGATTGAGGGGCTGCTGCTTCCCTTCCTGTGCCGGCTCCAGATTGGAGTATTAATCCTGGGATCAAATAATCCCAACTCTCTGACTCTGCCACTCGAGTTAAAGACTGCTCTGCCTGGGATCTAAATCTCTCAGTATATCTATCTCCTCTCCTCTGTGTACAAAAGGAATTGATAAGCAAAGGAGTTTCAGCCAGCCCCCAACCTACAATGCCTTTTGCCTTTTGCCTTTTGCTTCCCAGAATCTATACATATACATACATATATATATATAGAGGCCACTGCAGTGCAGAGTCTGCAGAGTGCAAGAGACGAGAGCAATGGTCGTTGGGTTGGGATGATGTTTGCGGACTTGGAATGAATGAACCAACATTACCCCTCATGCCTCACCCTCTGCCTAGAATTTTATAGCTACAATTTTACGACCAAAAAAAAACACAAAATATGAAATATTGTATTACCATAAACAAATAATTAATATTAAGAAAAACTCTTTGTGTAAAGTAAAAGGATACACAAAAATAAAACGAATTTCCTAAAAGTATACACATTTCTTATATTTCCCGTAAAGTTCCTCTTTACGTATTTCGTATGGGGCCAGCCTTAGACATACATTACACTTAACATTACCAATTTCAGTATGGTTTCAAACCCACATTTATCTCAAAGTTTTTTTTAAAATTCTTTTTTTTTTTGTCGAAACAAAGATTAGAATGAGCATTGTTTGAGGATCTCTAAATTCTTACAATCATACATTAATTTTAAGGCTAATGTAATAAGAAAATCACAAAACCAAATACAATCTCTCTCTCGAAAACTCTTTTCCTCTTTTCTCATAAAACCTAGCACCTCTTCAAAACCCAATTTTCTTTTTGCCCCAAATCTCTACGGAAAAATAAGGAATTGTTGTCATTTTCTAATTGGTTCTTAGTGTGTCAAAAATTTTTAAAAACTAATTAGAAAATGACAAATGGCTAGTTTTGGATTTTTCTCTCCAAATAGGCTCAGTATGGGTATTTGTATAATATGTCATGTTAGAATAGGCCTATTTATGAAAAGCGCTTCATTTTTCATCCTTGGCTGTGTGTTGATTGGAAGAATATTTACTTCACAGCTTTAGGGGTTCAATTTTAAGAGGATTGAGGGTTAATTTTAGGAGGAGAAGTCATTCAATTCGTTGATTTCACATAGTTTGGTTGTTGGAGTCCTGCTAGACAAGAGTTGGTGCTTTGATACTTTGATTAGTTTCAGGAGAAATTGAGTGGTATGCTCTGTCTCTTTGTGGCACTCTCTCCTTCTCATTTCAGTAGCGTTATGAGGCGATTCGTCGGATGTTAGACTCCGATTTGGCACTGGTATTGCTTGTTGATATTGCTCTGTACTATGAGTTGGTTTCTGGTGAGTTTGTTTTATTGTTTGATTTTTTAGGCTCATTGTTTCTAGCATGTATGAGGTGTTGTGAATTTGTACTAATTTAGTTGGCTGGAACCCTCCTCCTTTAGGGGCTAGTGTGTTATGCAAGTTCTGTAATTTGCCCAGTTCTTCAATGGAAATCTTATTTATAGCAAAAATAAAAATAAAAATAATGTTGTTCTTCTCATGTCCAAATGGAAGCCAATTCCCAGATGCCATATTTGATTCTCGAAAAACATACCGAATTTATAAAATCGGGCATTTCAAGCAAGAGATATATATACTGCTTCATAAAAGTTGCATTGTTTATTTATTTATTTATTTATTAATATAAGCGATATTCTAAACCACATAAGAGGAGTAGGAGGTTGCTCAAACACACTACCAATGAGTCATGGGGTTTCAAACCTGAGACTATTGAGCTGCAATTTAAGGCCTTTTTCCACTATGCTAGACCCCGTTAGCAAAGTTGCATTATTTTTTGTTGGCGAGTGTTGAAAGATTTGTATATACATGATGGTCACTTGTTTTGGACGATAAGTTGTTCCAATTTAAATAACATGAGAGTGAAGAGTCATGTACGAATGACTTTAGGATTCAATATCTTAAACTTCTGAATAGGCTACATAGAATGGTTAGTGCAAGTCTGTTAATTAGGTTAGGATAGCCTAAAGGTGTGACCATGACAATGGACACTCTCTCAACTTTATAATGCATGGTAAGAGCAGTTGGCCTTATGGGTCGGTGGTAAGAGTTTGCATCCCACCCATTAGCTACCTGCCCAGGCAAAGATGACTCCTAACTACTATGAGATAACCATCTTAGCTACTAAAAACACCATGCTATCAACTTCAAGCTTTTCTTCCACATTCTCATCTCCTCGCCCACCAAAACCATTATGGCTAAAGCTCTTAGACAAGGATTATCCACTACATGCAATGAGTAAACACTTTCTCCCAGTTGTTATCACAAGCTTAACTTTATGTTTTTCGCTATTCTCTCTTTGAAACCTTTAAAGACCATGTGTTGGTACTATGACTGGCCAAACAACTAGATGCAATGTCAAGAGTCCCACATCGACATATTGCAATACGTGAGGGCTCTCCCCTTACCTACCTATAAAGGGAGACCACTTTCCACTTTGAAGGGCATTCGGTATCTTCTTCCCCCTCTATTTGGGATCAACCCTTTGTACAATGTAATCACAACTACTTATTATAATGAGAACATCTCTTTTTGCAAGCGAAGCTTATTCTGGCAAACTATGTACATCTGTTATCTGACGCATGTCTGTTTATTTCTTCTGTCTATCTAACCTGTTGAACATACCAAGATGCCAAAGGCACTTGCCCACCTAACGCACACACAAACATGCCACACATATCACATATCCTAATGTCCAGTTTTGGGCATCAAAACCATGACTAAAGCCTCAAGCTTCAAATTTACTTTAGAGAGCCATTCACCTAGCTCAAGCTCCTCAAGTCGCTTAAAGATCCTCAAGTCGCTTAAAGAAAATATGAGATGCCGTAAACCATAGCTCAAGCTCTGTCTTCCATCACCATAGCCAAACCAAATTCACCATCAAGATCTCTTAGAAACTATACTCTTCAACTCAAGCACAACCAATGCCAACGGAAATACATGCACTCTCATTTGCTAAACTTGTGGATCTTTAGCTCCAACACTTCAAGCTCTCATTCCAAGCCCCATCATCTTCAATCATTTCCAGAGCCACCAGAAGCACTCCAAGAGGACATCAAAACACAAAGCAAGTCAGCTGGTTAGATTGTAATTTTGATGTGTTCCTAGGGACATTTAGTAATTTTGGATTCTTTGGCAAGTCAGCTGGTTTTTTTTTTTTTTTTTTGAAGTATTAGACTCGAAATATTTTTTTATGATATGGTGTTTTGAGGGGTTTTTATTTTGAAGCTCCCATGACTCTAGTTGGCCTACACATAATCACACCCAGATCCATAGTGCAACGCTGGGGACATTAGGCCCCCCATCAAAGAATATCACGGTGGGCGTTTCCAAATGCCTCATGTACTGTATCGGGCATCGCTTGGAAAAGTAGATCAATCAAAAAGATGGCGGAAAATCTGGAACAAAAAAAAGGATGGCAGAAAACAGAGCTGGAAGGGAGAAATATCTAATGAACGGATGGCAAAGCCTGCCATTTAACCCAGCTATTATCAATGCTCTCTAGTTGAACATGCTGAAATTCATTGCCAGCACGCGCATAAAGAATGCCAACGCCAAAACACAACTTGACTAGACAGTCATTTTATTTTATCCACAATTTGAAGACAGGTTTACCAACCCTAAGGTCCTCCTTATCTTCTGATGAAAATGACCAGAAAGAAGCTACCCGCCTCGCCTCTTCTCTTCAGGCCTTCTTGGCCTTCTTCTTTTTGCCTTTGGCAGGTAGGGGGGGAAAGACAGCACGGAAGATCCAACCAGCCAATATTGCTCCTATGAAGGGGCAAATCCAATAAACATAAAACTGCTCCCATGTGTTGTGCCAATTGTTTAGATATGCCCAACCAAATGCCTGCGAACACGACAAATAATACATTTTATAAGGCCACTAGATATGATAAAGCTTGGATAGTTGATGATTGGCTTATTGATGATACACACAAAAAGATCTAATATTATTTGATTTAAAATCAAATGATACAAAAGAATAACAGCAACAGATTTAGAAAAGAGAGAAATAACTTGACCAAAAAACAAAAGAAAAAATATCATAAATAATTCAGTTGCCAAGCCATTTGCTTCTCCATTCATAAATCAATCCAACAGAGGATTCTGATTCTGAAAACTATTCAACCAAAAGAAATGAACAAAGGGATAATGGCTGTAGTACCTTAACAGCTGTAAAGTGAAGTCTGAGTTCACTACAATCCAAAGGAAACTGTCCAAGGTGCACAACTCAACACATAAAATTGCCATCTCTTCCCACGAGGGAATAACCAAAACAATGAACGATCAGTCTTTGCCTATAAAATTTACGACATGTATCAGAACTATATAAGTTCTAGACTATTAGAAGTGATGAAGATTGTACATGCACTGTTCTTGAGTGAAACAAGCGAGCCCCTTCCAATTTATCTAGTAACCTGACCATCTCAGCTATCTCCGCCTCATTCAGATTTTTCTCCCAAGACCAAAGTTCCAACTATAATGGTACAAAGAAGGATCCACAAAACATGAAATACTCTCTTGATGTTTTCTGGACAGTCAGAATAATCTGGGATACAGTTCTTTCAACAGTCCAACCTCCAACCAACAATCCCCCCAGAACATCACCCTCTCCCCGTTGCTTGCTACAAATTCACAACAGAAATGAAGGAAACCTGAAGGAAATATCTTTCCAAGGGCTACAACTTGAGCCTCTCACTAAAAGGTTTGCATCCCACCCGTTAGTAGCCTCCCCATATTTACTTCTTATCACCTTATGCCATAACAAACTTGTTTCCCTCAGATACCTCCATAACCACTTAGCAAGTAAAGCTTTATTCCTCTCACTCAAATTGGCCACACCTAAACCCCCATCCTCCTTACTTAAGGCCATTACCAAAGTTCAGACTCTGCTTTTTCGGGAAGGCCATTAGTAACTGAAGAAGTGTAATGTAAAAAAGTTATATCTCATGGAACGAAAACAAGACTAGTCCTCCGCTATCAACTTTACGATCAAACCCCACTATATTTCTCATCCTAGACACCATACTTGTTGAATTTTCCTACAACACTAATTCTAAAATTTCCCCTTCCCGTAAATCCAAACTGGCGAGACCAATTATCCAACATTAAATTCAATATGAGATGAAAAACAACCTAAATTCCTCTTCAACTAACGCAGTAACCTTTCAATGTTGTCAAATAGATAGTATAGGGAAATGGGCTATTAATGGCTTGAAATCTTAGATTGAACATGTTTATCTTGCTTCTTATATACTTGATCTTACAATTAACCAAACAAATTGGCAACAACTTTCTCTGGATTAAGAAGTCATCAACGCATTTGAGATTTTGAGTTTGTTATCATTTCAACTATTAGTCAGTCTAAGTCAAGCATTTGTCATTCACCAAATGACTTGTCAAAAGATAAACAAAGCATTTACAAACGGCCTAGAAAGGAAATACAAGATCAAAATTAAGAAGAGGCAAAACATCATCAGACATACACTAATTCAAACAATAAACCTAACTGGAAGCTCTCCTTAGATTTTAAATAGAAGAGATGTATTTTTCAACTGAAGTTAGAAACTCACCAATTAATACATCTTACTCTCTTCTTCCCTGGAAGATTATCTTTCATTTAAAGAAGAAAACAAAATACATTTCAAGGAAACAGTAATTAATGCATTCACACTAGCCTATTCAGTCCTGTATTTCCTTCATTACCCACAATTTTCACTGTTTAAAATCTAAACATAACAGCGATACAGAGAGATACTTCAAGAAAATGAAATCATTTGTGCCTTGACTTCTTTTATACTCAGGAATTCCCCAAACCGCTTCGTGGACTTGGACTACCTGCCCAACCCTACAATCTTTTGTGCCTTGAATTTTCAAATTGGGAAAATGGTTCCAGATAGGGGAAAGTAGAGAGGAACTTTTTAAACAATAAGGAAACATTGGCATTTATATTTTAACCTTTAAGGTCCTATCAAAAAAATATCATAACCATTAAGGAAATACCACTAATGTGGTAAATACAGCAGTCCTTACATTCTATTGTTGTATTACTCTTCCAGTGATATATTACAACCAACAGAATTTTGAAACTAAAGCTACGAAAGGAATGCTGTCACGAACAAATTGAAGGGTTATTTATGTTGAACTTATGAACAGAAGATGGCCATAGTAAAATAACAGAAATAGAACTAGAAACGGAATTCATACTTAATGAATCAGATGAAAATAAACAAAGTTCCTAACATCTGCGCGCAACTCTCTTCCTCCGTCTCTCTTTCCGTTTGTCTAACTTCTAATCTAAGATGGCTGTAAATTTTTTTAATCTTTTATAATGTCACTTATTCATACTCAATGAATCAGATGAAAATAAACATGTTCTAATATTTATGCACAACTCTCTCTCTCTCTCTCTCTCTCTCTCTCTCTCACACACACACACACAGGGGAGGAGCTAGAATTGTAAAGTTGGGGGGCCAAAATAGAAAATACAAGTATATCAAACACCTAAGTATTCAAGATACATGTGAGAGCTAAATATTTCTAACTTAAACATGTCTGCTTTGTTTTAGAGGGGCCATTAACTTAAATTATAAGTTGTCTATTACTAATTCTATATATTATATATAATACAATAGAGGACACATAAATAATCTTGGGGAGCCAGGGTCACTCATGGCCTAGGAGTGGCTCCGCCACTGCACACACACACGAAGCATACAAAGAGTAGTGGCTGGAGAGGTTTTTTCGAGAGGGTGAACACCAAAAATGTGGGCAAAATAAAGGTGATAGTGCAAGGAGACACTAAGGCATTTATAAGGAAGATAGAAAGTACATTGAAATAGAAGCCAAAGAGGATAAACGTTTCTCGTTTTTCTCCTCTCCTGTAGCTTTTATATTTTTTAGCATAATTGTGTTTATTACTCTGCTTTACAGACAGGAAGATGCCATTTCCATTTTGTCCATGTGTCCCATAAATCATATATTGACAACTACCGTACAAACAAAAGCTGAAGAGCATAATAGCAATGTCAAAGAATAAAGAAAGATATCACAAGGGGTTCAATGATAGTAACCAAACACACTTAGTATTATGATAAGCGCCACCAATCTGATATAGCGTATCTCATTTACTACAATAGAAAATATCCCATCCTCGTAATGGATCAAGGGGAAACAATGAATTTCTTAAACATGAGTTCCAATAGTAAAACATACATCTTAAGGACGAGTTATCAAAAAGCAGTACACATAGCACAGGGAAAGTATAACCATTATTGTAGGATTTTTATAGTGATGCTGTATTAAATTTAATATGTTTCCTACTACTGCAAGGAATCGATATGGTATAGGCAGAAGAGAAAGAATGACATTATAACTATGATTAATGAAAAAAAAAAAAAAAAAAGCATGGTTTACTTACATTGGCTGGATTCATGGAAGGGCCGGTATAGACAGAACCGGCAACAACCAATGTGACAGTGACCACAGAAAGTAGCAACATCTTCAAAACTGGGCTACGAGGACCCTTGAGTATGATTACAAGGACAAGAAAGGAGATTACGAAAGTCAATACCCCCTCAGCGATAGCTCCAGTATGCACGTCAACTTTTAATGAAGGCCCTCCAAGCATGTGCTTGTACTGCTGTGGCATGACCTCGTTAATGGCTAGTACTCCACCCACAGCACCCAAAGCCTGTGGAAGAAAAGAGAGATGTATTTTATATGAAATTTTGATCGTTAATTAGGATATTTTATATTAAGCAGCCTAGAATCATTTTGGGTTCTTTTCTATACATCCATAGGTTGAGAGCAAGGCATAAAGTAAGTTTCTTTTTTGCAACAATGAGCAGAGCAGATTCTGTTAGTTAAATTGCAACAGCAGAGCAGTCAGCAGCAGATGATAAATTCTTAAATGATGCATTGCGTAGTTTTGATATGGGCAATAAGAATTGAACAAAACTGAGTAGAGAGAGAGAGAGGGAGAGAGTGATTAATTAGTAAGGAAGGCTTATGGTTTAGGGTGAGGTGACCTGAGCAGGGAAGCGGAGGGCCATGGAGAAGAGGGTGTCGGCGCCAAGGCCGGCGGCGTAAAAGGAGGCAGTGCCAGTGGGGTTGAAGCTGGCCCCACCCAAGGCGTCTCCGAGGAAGGTGAAGACAAATACAAGGACGAAGACAAGGGCGGTGGTGATGAAGAGAGGCGGCCATGGAAGGTCCTGAACCCCAACGGCATTTGCGATGAAGCTGGTGGCTAGTCCAAGCATCGATGCGCAGGAAATCCACAAGAAGGTGAGCACAGTGTCTCCAACAGCTGCCTTAGTCGCACCCATCTCTTCTGATATCTGATCTCTTTTCTTCTTCGTTGTTGTCTTTCCCAGTAAAAATATGAGCAGAGCAGATGTCTTTGCTTTGTCTATCTATCTGGTCAAGGGCAGAAGGGAAGACACCATCAACATTCATTCAAGATTCAAGGATATACAGCCTTGTTGGAGTTTATAATAATAAAATAATATACAGAAAGAAAATTGACAAAATAATTGAGTGAGAAACTGACTGACTGACTGACTGGTGCGTAATGTAATTGTAACTGACCTAATGAAATGAATTAAACAAATTGGTTGGAGGAGAGGAGATGATGGAGATCCCAGACTGATGTGATGAGACTAGTAGGCGGTTATAGAGTTAGCAGGCGGAAGAAGACGTTTCCATTCACCTCACCTCACCAACACCACACTCTCTCTGTCTCTCTCTCTCTCTCATACGCAGTTGTTGGAAATGAGCCGTCTCACTTCGCTACTACTAGGATTGGGGCAGTTGGGTTGGGCCCATGTATTACTTTCTTCCTTCGATTTCCTGGACCTTTTTATTCGTGAAAAGCACTTCGTCTTTTGTATGAGCAAGGAGGACAAGCCCCACTTACAAACAGGGGACCAAGTTTTGAGTCTTCTTATATTACTAGACCAACTTCTGAAAACCTATGCTGAAAAAAAGAACTTCTAAAAACCCCTTTACTCAAATAAAGTCCTCTGTTACTCAGGCCGACAGATGATGATGTGGCAGATGTAGGCCCAATTTATTTTTTTGGCTGCTACTTTTTTTTATTTATAAATGGTGACAGAAATTTATTAGATCAAGGGAAACAAAAAAAGTGCAAAAGACAAATATTGTAAAGTGAGTCATCTTATTAGCAGCAAACATGGGTAAATCTTCCCCAGCCGAAGAGCTGAAAATATATGTAGAGAAAAACTCAGCAAACTCAACAAAGTCTCTAAAATTATGAGAGAAAAATAACATATACAACTTAATAGAGTTTTTGAACTTTTTGAACAAATGAGATCAAAACTAAAGAACTAAAACAACACTAACAAAAAGGAAAAACAAATGTCGTTAATCTTTCTTTGGGATATGACGTAGAGAGCACTACCTAGTCACTTCATAGCCTCTATTTGTGCAAATTTCTCACGGAAGAATATTCGCATGTAGATCCTTCACCTTTTAAGCTTCCTTCTCTCTATTCCTCGATTCCTGTGAAACAAACAAAAGTAAAAGACCACACTCGGGAAGTGTTGGTCAAAGGCTCTTCGATGCCTAAGTTAGTTCGATTGAATCTTTGAGAAACAATAGCTAAAAAGGGTACGGAGTTTTCTCTTACGAGGAGAGCTGGGTGGTTGGAGTCGTATGTGGCGGCACTTGGCCGTGTGACATTACTATCATAGAAAATTATTAATTTTCTTTGGAGTAGCAAATGCAATTAATCCAACACTTCCTTCAAGAAAAATTTATAGTTTCTATAGTTTGATGGTTTTTTTGTTGTCAACAATATGATGTTTTTTTAATTTTAATTTTTTTATGTTTTATGATTTTATGTAGTTGAATGAAATTGCTATGTTTAAAAAATATATATACATGTGCAAAAAAAAAAACATTTCCATGTTAATCTATGATTACATACAAATGGCCCTGGGTCACTCAAAAGTCAGGCCCGTCGTGCTTTGAGATTGGTGTCATATTAGCACAAATCCTTAGCTTCACATCCATTCCATATACTACAACCTAATTAAGTTTAATGAACACTGATATGTGGCATATTGGTTGGCCCAACTATTGTTCCTTCTTTGTCATTGCTTGTTATCACATATAGGGCTTAGGCATCACCATTCCAAAGAATAAGCTACTTGGGAAGAATACTATAACTTTGTAAGTGCCAAAAATATTTGTGGGCTTTTTGGTGAACACTGCGATGCCTTAGGTTTCTAACATGCTATATTTTGGCTGCTATGGTTTACTTGTTGGTCAAGAAATTGTTCACCCATTTTGATTTATTTCCTGTGATGGTAGGGTAAAGTTCCCCATTAATCCAAAGACCATGGTTGGTCAATAAATTAACTTTCTTTGTGTGTCAAGCGTGCCACCGTTAGCAACTTTTCAATTCTAACAGACTTGAGAGTAAAAATAACTTGCGCCCCAAGTTATTGACTCTGAACAAACGATTGTGAATTTGGGTGAGGAATATCTCCAAAGTAAGCTCTTTTCTATGCCTTAGACAGGTAAGGACTTCATAATTTTTCTCAATATAAAACCGGTAGTTCTGGCCAGAATAAATGATAACAGAGTGAACTAATTTTAGGCAGAACTCCCTTTTACAAAGCTCAAAAAGGGAAAACTGACTATAGAAAGATAAAAAGAGGGATGTGCTTCCATTTCTGTCTGGGTAGGTGCCTTTGTTCTGGGCTGGACTGGATATGCCTATGCTGGACTGGACTTTCAACAACTTCAACCACTAGGCTTCAGCTGCAAATCGATACCAAAGCTTGAGTTTGGCAGAGCTTTAATCTATTTCAAGCCCTGGAAGGCTTTTGAATGGGCAGAACTGGGACTTCTCCAGTCTGAAAGGGGCAGAAGTGGCTGGACTTGAGCTGGAGCTGTACTGTGGTACCTGTGCTGCTTAGTCAGGGCTCTCCATAAATTTGTTGAGGTTTTCGTATTTGTGAAAACTCAAACTCTACTTGCCTTGGCATTGCTGAACCAAATTTGTAACGAGAGAAATCTCGTTTTGCTGGCTTGTGAATTGGGATTCGAATCAGAAGCAGTGTTCTAACTATCTTTTGCTGGGAAAAAGCAGGATGATTCTGCAAGCTTGTTGTGAAGCTTTTGAAATTGAAATGTTTCAGACTCTGGGTCTGTTTGAATCTGTTTGAAGATTTTTTGAGATCAAGTGATCATTTTGAGTGTTTGTCTTTTGACTGAGTTTTTTGGTTGTATTGATTGATTGTTCTTGCTCTGTTCACCCTCTCTTGTATATATGAGAAATGTTCTTAGGAGCGGGAGTTTTTAAATTTTTTAATAATGGGCAGCAATCATGCTCAAAAGATCTTTTATTTTAAATGCAAAAGAAAGGGGATTTTATCATTTATGGCAGTTAGACCTTCAACAGTCAGTCACTTTAATGGGGAACCTCGCCTTCTCTCTCTTTTTAGTTTAGCTGCTTTTTCAAACTGTGATGGCAAGTTTGATTTTCAGTTTTAGCAACTCCCTATTTTCTGCTTATCTTTCTCAGAAGGCATAGCTTGCTTATCTCTTGGAAATGGTGCCTTCTCTGTTTTAAAGAAAATATCTCTGAATATATATATATATATATATATATATATATATTGTGATGTTTCTGATGACAGAGCTTTTTCCAGAGATATTCTTCTTCTAAAACTGCTGCTAGCCTTCTATTATTTCCAGCCGAAATTGCTGACTTTTTCCCAGTCAGGAGTCACGTGGGTCTGGGGAAAATCTGCTGCCTTATTGCTGGGCTCTTGAAGGAAATGGTAAAGCTTTTTATAGGGATTTGTTTTTCTCCAAGGCCCAAGCTATTTGTATGGTTTCTGGGCCTTTGATGTTTGGACTGAGCGTATTTCTCCTTGGCCCAGCTATTTGGTGGCTGTCAAAATGGCGTGGGCTTTTAATTTTGGGCTTGGTGCGCCAAATTTAGGCCCAAACAGAAATGAAAGATTGGACCCTAGAATGGGCTCAAACATTGGTTTTTCTCAAGTGCGTTAGGTGTGCCACTATTAGTGTTTTACTCTCCTAGTAGAAAGAGGTGAAATATGGTGAAATGGGGTAGTGAATGTATTGCACTCATTTGATCTTAACCTCTAACCAAAACCACTATGCTCCAAGTGGGGAATCTGGCTTCGATAGGTTCTTTTCTAAGCCTCAACTAAGAGGACTTCAATATTTCACTTGCTATGAAATAAAACTCGAAAGGAATGGAGATTTTAACTAAATATCGGACAGAAAGTACAATACAAGTTTAAAGGTAAAAAGTGTTCGATGAATATGGTGCAGTTACAAGAAAGTGTTGAGGCCCAAAAAATCCGCGGTTGGGCCCAAGTAAATTCCTGGCCCAAAATGAAGCATTATTCAGAAAAGGTCCAATTTGGAGCACGCAAAGATCCGCCATGCGCGAAGCACACTTCACATGCCATGCCAAATAAATAATCCGTCGTGCTAGGAATCGAGATTAAGATTATAAAATGCGTTAGTTCTATAAATCCATGCTAATTATCCCGTCAAGCGTCATGATTAAAAAACATGCCAAGCAACATGCCATGCCAAACGGGAAATGGTGTAGTGAATGTATTGCACTCATTTGATCTTAACCTCTAACCAAAACCACTGTGCTCCAAGTGGGGAATCTGGCTTCGATAGGTTCTTTTCTAAGCCTCAACTAAGAGGACTTCAATATTTCACTTGCCATGAAATAAAACTCGAAAGGAATGAAGATTTTAACTAAATATTGGACAGAAAGTACAATACAAGTTTAAAGGTAAAAAGTGTTCGATGAATATGGTGCAGTTACACGAAAGCAAATACAAGTCCAAGTATACCTAAATAAACTCAAATGAAAACAATAAAAGGCCAAACAAGGCCTAGGGGAACCATATAGGACAGAAACAACTCTTCTCGGACACCACTATAATCTACTTGAGATAGTACAATGTGTCCAATGAGATTTTGTCAACAATATATGCAGTATACATAAGATGTTACATATACAAAGTTGATTTTAAAGACGCTGGAATTGGTGACCAACTCATAAAATCATACCAAGCAATAGAGTTGGAAGAGCATTGAAGTTACAAACAATAACAATGTAATTCCAAGGAGTTGTCAACTGGGAATTAAACATGTTATGTGTTTGGGAGAAGTTCCAATTAGGAGTTATCAACTGGGAACTCAAGGAATATGAGAAGATTTGATTCAAGTCCTAGCTTTGGTCTGCCGTGAGATCCTTTGACAATGTGTTTGAGTCAAGGGCATTTGAATATTGTTCAAATTGGTTGTTTGTTCTTGGGATTGGCTTTCCTTTGGATCGTAAGTTATGCTTCCATTTATAGACTCCTTGAATCCTGAAATTGCACATTTGGTAAAGAGATGTCTTAGCCTTGTGCCCGTTCTTTCTCTGCAGGTGAAACAATGGACTTCGATTTTACTTTGATCCACATGTTTAGCTGTGTTTTACCAAGTTGATGATGATGAGTCTCGTGGTTTAAATCGCATTTAATGCGGTGGCTCAACCTTTCTTTGCCGCCTGAGTCTTCTTCAGCTGTCGAAATCAACTTTGAGTTCAAATTTGGGTACTCACACTATTAACTGGGTGAAAGCTGGTTAACAACTGTTTTATGGGAAAATCAAAGTTTTTGGAGAAGATTGACGTTGGGCCCCAATCTTTGGACATTTAGTTTTCTAATTCTAAACAGACCAAAACCCATTTTACTGAGAGAGTCCTTTTGTTGGGCCTTTAGACATTCTTAGTCCAAACGTATTGTATCCTGGAAACAAATCAAAGCGCGCTACGTGTGGCAACATCACGGTTTGAAATATTACTCAAAGTATGTTAATTAATTATTTGCGGTGTAAGAATGAACTGGGTATTCTGAATTAACAATAATTTGTATTTGTAGGGGTTTTTTTCTTCCGGCAGCAAGTGGGCTGGACTGAAGAAGTTGTCCCCTCTGTTTTGAGTTCGAAATTAAGCCCCAAAATGCTTCGAAAGGGCAGCAAGGCCTTAGGAAGTATTTTGGTTATCTTTTCCAACAAAAGTAACAGAAAGTTACAGATAGTTTCTTCACATTCACAGATGAACTTTTGGGCTTGGCATGGTGAGCATGTGGCATGGGAGCAAAGTCATCATGGGTTTAGCACTTTTGGACAGAGAGAATTTATGGGTTCCTATGGAGGTCAGATGTTCTAACGGCAGGGAGGAGAGGTTCTAAAGAGGAGAGTTTTTTGGTGGCTTTCGTAGTTTCCGGCAGCTCGGCAGTGTCTCCGTCCACACTGTAGCAATTTTGCCAAAGTGTAGGGAATGGAGGAAATGGGCTAGCAAAAGCACGAAAATTTGCTGGGTTTGCAAGAGAGGAAGCTTGCTCTCTGAAGATTGTTGGTTGTATCTTGTTTTTTGGCTGGGTAGAAGAGGCCCTATTTATAGTTGCTGGGGTTTGCTCCTCTCCAAGAAACCCTAATGGTTCCTTCCCAACTTAGCTAAGTTTTTCTCTTCCTTTCTTCTCTTCCTTCTTGACTTATCTCATGGTGGCAAAGCCAGCTCTGCCCTATCCCACAATATCAGAGATTTTGGGTGCTCCAAGTCTCTTCCAGCAGCTGCCTCAGAGAGGAGCTCCCCCTTTTCACCCATCTTCCCTCTCATCTTTCTTCCCCTTTCCATGGCCAAACCTGAGGATGGAAAGGAAGTAGATGTGCCTGCTGGTTTAAGAGATGGCGTTCTCCCTTGCGTGCCAAGATCCGTTGGTTTCTTGAACTCTTGCATTTGGAATTTGTTCCCAGCAGCCACCTCACGGGTAGCTTTCCAACGTTCGTTGGTGGTTTTGCCTTTAAACTGAGTGCCAAGGCTTGAGCTGGTTTTATCCTAATTATGTTGGCTTTTGGGACAACCACAAGATCCATCCAATGGATGGGATAGCTTTGTCAAGTGTTGGGCTTTATTTTGGCTAGTTTGCTCTAATTGGGTCAATGGACTTATTTGGCTAATTTATTCTAATGAGCTTATTTTGGTTGAGGCAATGATCCATCTCCTTTCTTGTGCTTACCCATGTTTGGGCCTAAGAAAATGGGCTTGAGTCTCGAGGCCCCCAAGCGACCCGACACTTCCATTTCTTGGCCCATCGATGGGCCCCGCGATAACTTGTCACCAGCCATACCACAACCCACTCAAGCAAGCCCCGAGCATTTGAGTGGCTTGGGCCCACTTAAGCTTGCAGTGTAATTGGGTGTGAAATAACGATTTCCCACTTGGCATGGCATGTTGCTTGGCATGCTTTTAATTACAACGCTTGCTAAGATAATTAGCATGGATTTGTAGAGCTAAATGTATTTTATGTTTTTAATCTTATTTTCTAGCATGATGGATTTTTATTTGGCATGGCATGCGAAGTATGACTCGTGCATGGCAGACTTTCGCGTGCTCCGAATTGAGTCTTTTCTCAATAATATATCGCTTTGGGCTAGGAATTTATTCGGGCCCAACCATGAATTTTTTGGGCCTCAACAGTATTTAAAACCATTCATCTTGGCTATAATTACATTAATTGATTTCTTACATTCTGTTCCACGGGTCCTGGTCTGCTTGATTGACCATGCGTTGGTCAATGTTTATCATTTAGAGTTGACTTTTGTTCAATGGGCCTGGGCCTTAGACATGGTTGATTAGTTTGGTCAATGTTTGACCATTTGAATGGGTTTTGTTTATTGGGCCTTCATTGCTTATAGAATTTGCCCAAATAATTAGGAAATTGGCCTATGCTAATTTTGGTCCAAACTTGCAAATTTTGATCCTTGAGGAGTCTATAGGGAGGGGGGGAATGATAGGAGTCTCAATGTTGCTGAGTTGGGCATTTTAGCTGAGCTAGCTAAGTCTGTTGGTTTTTTGATATAGCTAATATTAGGGTTTAGGTGGAATTATTTATATTGTATGAGATATGCCCAGTTAAGTGATACTAAAAAAATATCAATAGTAATGTTTTAATCATACATATCCAACTTCACAGATGAAATTTGACCCAACAAAAAAGAAAAAGAAAAAGAAAGAACAAGTCCACAGATGAAACTAAACAGCATTAACATCCCCCCCCAAGGCCTCAACACAAGCAATTGAAGCAAACTCAAAGTACTGCCAATTGAATTCAAGAATTAGCGAAGCTAGTGGCAATGGGGATGACAATGACAAGAATGAGCAGGAGCAGGATTATGACTCCAATACACATCCACTTCCTGCTGCTCCTCTGGTATCCCTTTGCAGTCGTCAGATGTTTGGTTCCATCCTTCACATAGTGGGAAGCGTTCATGACATGGTGTTCAATATCATCCATCTGCTCTCCCTGAGCCTCCACCATCACAGCCATGTCTAAGAATATCTGATGCAGCTCCAGCAGGCTCTTCTCAATCTCCTTCGCCGCATCGTGCCTGTCCTGTATCTCCACCACAGTTTCCAGCACCTTTCCCCTCCCTTGCTCTTGTATGGCCTTCCCAAGAAACTCCTCGCCGCCGTTTCCATCCCCATTCGAGATTATCTTTTCGATAACCTCCTCATCCGGGTGCTCTCCAGTCACCGTGAAGTAGCGTCTCCCCACAGTCTCCTTGTACTCGGTCATCATTCTCTGCCTAAGGCCCTGGAAATCCATCATAAGCTCCTTGAGCTTCTTTCGCAGTCCGTTGGTGACGGCAATTCTGGTCCTGTAAATCGGGGTACCTTCTTTGTAGGCCGAGAGCCTCCTGTTGGCGGCGTTGGCGCGGTCCATGTCCTCCAGCTGAGATCTGATAGTCCTGGTTTTCTTCAGCACCGTCATAATGTCCGCATTAATTCTGCTGCGCAAGGACTGCAAAGCCTCAGACTTGTGGAGGGACTTGCTCTCCTCGTTGGCTTGCTGTAGACGCCCCAGAATGTCCCGGACAGAACCCATCTCCTGCTTCACCTTTTCGGCCTCTTCCAAGAACAGACCAAGGTCGGTGTGCATATGGGTCGTGGAAGATGACATCTCCACATTATTATGCCCAGCTTCAAGGTCCAAATCTTTCATAGCCTCTTTCTTTAGATCCACATAGTTGGTGAAGGATTTTGTCATCAGGTCGTTCATCTTTCTTGCCTTTTCTTTTCCTTCCCTTTCCTTTCCTTTTAAGTTTGTTGGAAGCCAAAGATCCTGCATTTTTAATCGATTCATACAAATTAAACAAAACTAGATTATAATTTATACCCAGATTCAAAAATTGCCTTTTTAATTCATTTAACTAGCTACTACTATATAAAGGAAATTGTCGAAATGGATTAGTTTGAAGAGAATTTTTGCCTACCTTTGCCAAATACAGAGTGGGAGGAGCTGCAAGCACTTCGGTTGCTTATTTTTGGGAATGAGCGAGAATTAGGCAAGAAATCAATCAGCGGCAAGATATCTCAGGTTCTTTCTTCACTTTCAAATGAAATGCAACAAAGAGCTAAGCGGATGACCAGCTTTATCACAATGAAATTTCTAAATGGCTATATTCAAGTTTTAAAGAACTCTGTATTAGAAAAGTAGCCGTTGATTGGCAACAAAAAATTTAAGAAAAGAGAAAAGTAGCCGTTGAGATCCCAACGGCTATAATTCAAATATAATCCGTCAGCTGAGGAGAGGAGAGAGGAGGTTTGGGCTCTGCTTAACCATAAACCAAGTAGGAACTTCACTTTCACTTTTGAGGCCCATTCTCTTCCAACATCTTTTTTGGCCCATAAAATGTTCTGAGGCCCAGCCATTTTTAACTTTGGAGAATTACCCAATCGCTATGCTTGTTTCTAGAGTCCACCACTTCTCTTTTCATTTTCATTTTCATTTTCTTTGTCATTTGAGAAAAACAAGAAAAGAATTATAAGAGGAGAGCTGTTTTTGTGTTTGCAGTTTTTCTGTTGGAGTTTAGGGTTTAATAAGAGGAGAGGTTCGACAATTATTATGTTTGCTTCTAGAGTTTCAAGAATCGGAGTTTTGATACTCAAACAACTCTCCGAAGGTATGCACCGAAATTTACAATTGTTTATTTAGCTAATGTCTGTCTGTTGGAAGCTCACATTGTTAAAAGAAATCCCATTTTTTCTCAAGTATTTTTCTTCTACTTGTCATTCTCATATGGTTGGTTCCAATTGCATCCGTCTTTTGCAATCTGCAGGCACACCCACATCCATAAGCAGAGCAGGATACAATACGAGTAGTTGTTACAACCAATACTTGCAACCTCTGGTCAGTTCCTCCTCTGATAGAATTCGCTAGTTGGTGTAACATTTTGTTTCTTGTATTCATCCTGGATGCTTAAGTTTTAGGTCTATCAATCAGTACATCATGAAGGGTTGAAGAAAAAGAACATTTAAACAAAACCATTTAATGAAATGCCACAAATTGAATTATTATGGATCTTCTTGTTGTTTTTTAGTGACCACTTCTGTCTTCGAATAATGGGTGGCTGTCGGCAAAGTTTACTCCTTTGAGAATTATAGGGTAGGAAAGGAGAGCCTGAACCATATATGCTTTCTTCTTTCATTTCTTGGTGGTGCTATATTAGAAACCATTACTTGTTCTCTTACATTTGACATTTGAGAAGCCCAACTGATATTAAGTACTATCTCTCGTCATTCTTTTACTCTTAATGTCACATAGTGTGCATGATTCTTTGTTATATGGTATATGGTATAGAATGAGATACTCTTGCAGACCTAGGACACTGTAGAGTGCCTTGCAAATTTTGAAGTTAAATGGACTGTATTCATTCCAAGTTAAGTTTTATTTGTAAAAAGGTGGTCTTTATCATTATGAGTGAATTAGTCATGTTTCATTCTGTTGCTAAACTTAGGTCAACATTTAAGAACAATGGAAATAAATTTAATAAAATCGGTTTAGTGATATAATTTTGGCAAGCAATTTGAGAATTGCCAAGACCATTTTAAATTCTAAATGAAGGCATATATGACATTTTCAAATTCTTCGTATTATTTTAGGTATTTTCTGAAGAATTTGGGAACTGAAATCATATTTGAATTGTGATACGTGGATTGAAGGATGATTAATGTGAAGTGTCGAGTAGTTTTTGCATTTATGTATTTTAGTAGAATGAGCTTGCGTAGGTGCATTCATGTTTTTGTTCTTATATTTATGGTTTCTTTATCTTATGAACAATTTGATCAACAGTCTGAAAGTAAGTTGTTGCGGGGAGCCATATTTCACAAGCATCATCTTTTTTCTACCGTTAGTGCTGGCAATTCTTCAAATGAAGGGATTGAGCAGAAAGAAAAGTAAGTTCTTTTGGGTTTAAATGGTTTAACTCTAATGCATTAAAAATTGTGATCAGTAATGATGTGAGGAGATAGATTCAGGGGAGTATAATAATAGGGAGAGAAAGCAGTCAAATGCACATGGCCCTAATTGCAAATTGGTTTAGCTTTAGCAATGTTTTTCCGTATGTCAATTAGGAGCACCTCATGGCCCTAATTCTCCTTTGAGTTGAGATCTGATGTAAGATTATTATGTTGTTTCTTCACACACAGATGATTTATTTGCAGGATATCTGTGACATTTGTTGACAAGGATGGAGAGGAAATACATATTAAGGTTCCTACTGGAATGTCTATGCTAGAAGCTGCCCATGAAAATGATATAGATCTTGAAGGCAAGGTTCTGGTGCTTATTTAATATAGTCTTTTTGATCTTAAACCCAAGTCTGTTCCATCAATTGCTGTTGTCCCCTGGACATTTGTTTTACTGGAGTCACTTGTTTAAAGTTTCATCATTTTCATGCATCTTTCTACTGATAGTACTGATAGCATAGGCCTTTGTCAATTAGATTGGAAAATACTTATTGGTTGCTTTGGACTGTACATTGGGTGATCTCCCCTCCCTCTCACCTGTATTGTTGCATACTTATTTCTTAAAATGGATCAGACTTAGTTGTTTGAAACCACAAGAGAGATAGTCACTGCTATGTCAAATAGTTCTTTAATCATATTTGCCGAATCTGATGCTCTGCTGTGTCTCTCATATCAGGAGCGTGTGAAGGTTCACTTGCCTGTTCAACATGTCATGTGATTGTGATGGTACGTTGTTTATGTTACAAAGAAATATGCTTTTTGAACTTAAATTTGGTTTTAATAGAACTGAAGAATGATCCTGCAGGATATGGAGCTAACTGTAGAATCATCCTGCAGGATATGGATCATTACAACAAATTAGAAGACCCAACTGATGAGGAAAATGATATGTTGGACTTGGCCTTTGGGCTTACGGAAACGTAGGTTAACAAATTTTCGTGTGGAATTTTTCTTGCATTTGGTTCATACTGAAATATATGTTTGTGACATTGTAGTTCGCGCTTGGGTTGTCAAGTGATTGCAAAACCTGAACTTGATGGAATTCGTTTAGCTATTCCTGCTGCCACCCGAAACTTTGCTGTTGATGGCTATGTTCCTAAACCACACTAGAGATGCTACAATGCTTCTGGAAGAGTTGATCGAGTGTTACGTTTAACATCCCAGTTTTGTAACTCCTGTATTTTATTGGACCAATGAGCACAACTTGAGGCCTATTATTTATTTATTTTTATTACTAATACTGATTATAGGTTTGCAGCTTATTCATGAACTCTCTGTGACAATATTTACAGCTCGATCTCAAAAATCTAGGGTCTGTTATTTTTATTTGGTTTTTTGTACTCGGGGCCTGTAAGCGCTTTTTGACCATAAAATTAGCTTCTGATAACTTGTGGCAGAAAAAACTTATAAGTACTTACGGGTCACAAAAGGTCTTTCTAAGTGCTCTTTATGAATCACTATTTTTTGTTGTTTTATTAAAAAACTTTCTTCCAATATAAGCGCTTCTAAAAATGCACTTATGAGCAGTGTTTTCTACAAACTGGTTGTTTGTTTGCTTATTGTGGCTCGACTTTCAACTAAATTTGGAATTGACCAATCCTTGCTCGAAATTCATTTTTGTTCTAAAACACTTGAGAAATCTCCTCCTCTCTCTCTAACCGGTCGGCTAGCTAAACTAATTGGTCACTCATCAAGCAACAAATTCCGACGGGTCAGTTAGCTACTCCGACCTTCCTTTCACGACGACAAATTCCAACAGGTCAGTTAGGGCTAGTTTGGCATTGCTGTGCTTTTAAAAAAAACTGCTTCTGTTGTGCTGCGAAAATAATCAGCTGTGAAAAAAAGCAGCTAGGCGTTTGGTAAACTAGTTTTGAAAAACTGATGTGAGTAGTCAAAGTGTTTGTTAAATTTTTATCAGAAGCGCTTTTAGTGTATATAATAACCGAAAAAGGCATCATGATAAATCTGTTTGTTTTTTACTTCATTCTTTTTCTTTTTTTTTTTAAAGAAACCCAACTTCACTACATAATTTTTTTCTTTTTTTAATTTACACTTTTTTTTATCAAAAAATTTAATCTAAAAAATATTGTTATATATATATATATACTGTTATATGAATAAAATATATAAAATATATATAAAAAATTAAAATTAAAAACAAACAAACCCATCACCGTACCCACCCCATCTCCTCTTCTCTTCTCCATCGCCTCAAAACACCGATAAAAAAAAAACAACCCAGATCAAGAATTTTAGAACCCAAAACTCAATCCAAACCCAGATCAAGAGAGGTTTAAGTTCATGGTCCTTTGCTCTATGTATGTGAGTGGGATTGTAAGATTGGATTTTATTTTGGTGAGAGTCTGCCGCTTGCGAATTTCCTCATCTGGGTCTATTTTTATACGCAAAGTAGTGAGATTTTATACTTGTGAAGATATCAGATGTGATGTGATGCAAAGGGCAAGTAATTTTCTGGGCAAAATCTTCAACAGAAGCCCACAACTTGGTTGTTTGGTGTTGGGTGTTTACTTGTCCACGCTTTGACATCGCCCACGGAACATGACCACCTGCTTATATTATATTTTCACCATGAATCTTAGATTCTTGAACTATTCTTCAAGGTTGTAGGGGCTTCTTCTTCGCTTGAGTATAAATTCTTCTTTGATTTGATGGGGCTTCTTCTTCTCCTTTCTGCATTTTTTTTTCGAAGATTTTATCTTCTTCTCCTTTCTCTATGCAGAGTTTGCAGATGGGAGTTGTGTAAGGGACAAAGACTGTCCATTTGAAAAATAAGTGAGGGCAATATCGGAAATCCAAAGTTTCATTAAACCCACCGGTTAAATTTTTTTAGAGATTTTCTATTTAAACCCCACACTTCTCTTAGTTCACCCCATGTTCTAAGTTCACCCCATCTTTTAATTTAAATTTTCACAATTTATAAGAAAACTTCACTATCTTCCCAAACTACCCTTAAATACACCCCAAACTGAAAAAATGAGAAATAAAAGAGATTTTCTATTTAAACCCCACAATTTTCTTTGTTCCCAGCCAAAAAAAACACAAACATATGGAACCCCAAACCCTTAGGTATTGTTGAGAGAGAAAGAGAGAGAGAGAGAGTGAGTTTGTAAACAGGAAGTTGGGGTGTGTGGAGTGTGTGTATAGATATACTAGGGTTAATTATTAAGTTGGATGACCTTTTTTGTCTTTTTACACAATAATAAAACTTACAGCTTAATAATTTAAGTATTGGGGTGAACAAAGAGAAGTGCGGGGTTTAAATAGAAAATATCTTTTTTTATAAGCAACTTTTGAAAGCTACCTTCTACCTGCTTTGAAAAAACTGGGGTCGCTTACTGCAATTTTTTAAAAAAGTTGATTGTTTATGTTTACCAAACACTTTAGTTTTGAAATTTTTTATTTAAAGCTGCTTTTTAAAAAATTTAAGCACTCCCAAACGCTACCTTAGTTACTCAAATATTTCCCTTCGCGGCACATCACTATTTCCCTTGGAGGCACAGGTTGGTTGGTTACTCAAATCTTTCCCTTCGTGGCACTGTAATTTAAAGTATTATTAACTTTTTACAGTCGCTCAAAACCTGATAATTAGTTGGACCTTGTAATAATCTTGTTTTCTTGCTTTAAACTTCATATTAAAATAAGGAGCTAATTGCAAGGGGCTTGTTGCTCTAGTAGTTAAGAGTTTTATCTTTATGTCATACGCCTTAGGTTCGATTCCTCCATCTTTCAATATCGGCTTGTATAAAAAATAAAAAATAGTGAATTAGTTAACAATAAAGTTGCCAGTGCCACACTAAAACACTGAAATAAATAAATAAATAAATAAAGATGCAGAACTCAAACAAAACAAAAAAGATAAAAAAAGAAAGAAAGATGCAGAACAGCAGCAACGTGGACGGCTGCAA
This sequence comes from Prunus kanzakura, assembly GCA_020521455.1. Classification (NCBI taxonomy): domain Eukaryota; kingdom Viridiplantae; phylum Streptophyta; class Magnoliopsida; order Rosales; family Rosaceae; genus Prunus; species Prunus kanzakura. The sequence continues at coordinate 441,260 of BPUM01000931.1, forward strand.
CTGGCTGCCTCCCAAGGTTAGTGGGGGAAGTGAGGAGACAAACAGAAGAATCAGGGATTGACGTGGAACCGCATCCACCCGTCCATAAAACGACAGGAGAGCACCCCACCATTGGCTTTCATTTCAACCTTTATATTTGCCATTTCTTTTGTTTTAAAATTGGAATTGAGCTTCACTCCAATGTCTGCTTGATGATGATACAGTGAATATCTCGATATAATTGCTGACAGTCCTTATTTTTATATTGAGATTGAGGGTGTACTTATTTGTTGGCGAGAAAGAGAGACACATAGAGACAGACAGAGAGAGAAACAGAGAGAGAGAGATGGAGGTCGGGTTTTTGGGGCTGGGAATAATGGGGAAAGCCATGTCCATGAATCTGCTTCGCCATGGCTTCAAGGTCACCGTTTGGAACAGGACCCTCTCTAAGGTACTTATTGTTGTTATTGAAGAAGATACTTATTCGTTTGAATGTTGCTTAATGTTATAATCATCACTGTTTACTGTTGTTACGTACCCTATGAATTCAAGAGCCAAGTTTGTCTACTAAATCATGTATGTATGTATGTATGTATGTATGTATGTATGTATGTATACATGTAAGAATGCCAAGTGCTAACATATGTTGATGGACTGAGAATCTGGGCATACATTCAAACAAATATTAATCTGGGATTCTGACAAGAGAACATTTATCTAAATGTATGTATGTACTTGTGTATTTTTCGAGCTATCTATCTGGAAGTAATTTCTTCTCGGTTTTTTCGTGCAAAGTTGTTCGGCTGTTAATTTACATATATACTTGTCTCATCATATTAAACAGTTTGAAAATTTTCCTGCTTGGTGTAAGTAACTCTGGACTTCAAGTATTACAGAAAAAGTTGGTCGTAATAATAGTTATTGCCTACATTTATTTGCTTGCAACCTTTTAAAAGAAGTTGTAGATAAGGTGGTCTGCATAAAATTAAGGTATCAGTTGTGTTAATGTTTTATGTGGGTTACATATACACTCGTTATTTTTGCACCTAATAAGTGAGTTAAATCATTGTAGAATGCACACATGGATTTGAGTGGGGCACTGAAAACTGTAATGTAAGGAGCTCCATTATTATTTGAGAAATTAAAATTGGTATTAAAGTTAGAAGTTTTTCAAATTTGAATAAGCAACACATTGCTTTTGGGTTTCAAGAACCAACCTGCTAGTTAACCTAATTCAAATTTTATTCCATGGAAAGCTCAGTGTGTTCTTGTTATCATCACTGAAAATCTCCACATGGTCTGTAGTTGAGCTTGAGCTTAGGCTAAACCTCTACCGTATGTTGTGACTTGAAAACTTCAATTGCAGTGTGATGAGCTCGTGGAGCATGGTGCTTCTGTTGCAGAAACCCCTGCAGCAGTGGTTAAGAAGTGCAAGTATACAATTGCAATGTTATCTGATCCTTCTGCTGCTCTTTCGGTTGGTATTTTTCACTTTGGTATTTTGACACGTCATTTACTTGACTTCTACTTATCGAAATGCAAAATACCTAGGTGGTTTTTGGCAAAGATGGCATTCTTGAGCAGATTTGTGCCGGAAAAGGTTACGTCGACATGTCTACAGTTGATGCTGATACTTCTTCAAAGATTAATGAGGTTTGAGTTATTTACTCATGCTACTCGATTGTTTTAACTTAAATAGTAAATATTTTACTGTTGTTTAGGGTGTTCTTCTGGAGCCCACATTGTTTTAGAAATTTAGAACATAACTAAGATGTTTTTATGCATATGTCTGTGGTAGAATTTTGTATCTGAAAAATCTAAGTTGGAGGATGAACTTGTATGAGTAGGCTAAAGAATGAATATGCCCAGAAGATTGTCTCAAATGGCGGACAATCTGTGAACGGTTAACTGCTTGTCTACCATGGTAGACTTTCAATGAGAAAAAGGACATAGTTAATACTTAATGCAAATGAAAGACATTTTTGATCTGTGGTTTTCTGATAGATGCAGGATTGCTCTGACTCAGCACATTATGTTTTGTATTATTCATGTATTGTTGATGTAGACATGTAGGAAGGTAGGGTAGGTTCTTGACTAAATCTGGATGTAAGGTGAAGGATTTGCTAGAGTGAAGTTTATCTGTATCGTGGTGACCAGTGAAGACTTGGGGCTGAAAAACCAAGAATTACTGGTTTGGCTTTGTTTCCTATTTACTATTGCCTTGCAGGAATTAACGTCTAAGAAAATAAAAAAGAATAGGAGATGAAGAAGAAACTCACATCACTGTAGAGTTTTAAATTTAAAATAGTAGGTGATGCATGTCTATGAGTTTCACCACCAATTTTCATACTGACAGGGGCAAACCTAGAATTGTAAGGTTGGGGAGCTGAATATTAAATAAAGTACAGAACATATATTAATATTCGAAAGTTACATGGTAGAGCTAAATGTTTACTTGTTTATGTTGGAGAGGAGGCATTAACTTCAATTACAATCAATATCTATTTACTATATATATGGTTACTGAACTTAGGATTCTGAGGCTAGACTAGGCAGTAGAGTAGAGTTAGAGTTCTAAGTTCTGTAATAAGCAGCCTTCATCTGTTATAGTATTTCCGCACTCTTATGGCATATTATTTGCATAAATTGAAAGTGAAAAAGAAACTAAACGTTAGAATTCTGGGTTCAGTACACATCAGATGAAGGCAACTTATACTCTTTCAAAAATCTTGAAATTTAGGAATCTGCAGAAAGTTCTTTATATTTGTCTTTGAGAAACTGTTTGTTTAGAAGACTTTTTACAGGTTGGTAGCTGTTCCTTTTCCTGGTTGGATGAACTTGCAGTATGAAAGGAAATAGTTAAATATTTAAAACCAGAACACAAGGGTGTTCTATAGCCAAGTTAAGTTTACCAGATTATAGCCGACTGAATTAAAGAAAGGAGAAACTATAGACTGAAAATTTGTTTATGCAAGGTCCAAAAGAAAGGCTCTGCATGATTAGACATATCCCTAGTCAAGGCCTGCACAATGCAACCAGCCTTTGCCTGACTGTTTAAGTCCCTAAGATTGGTCCCGAGATGTGCATCACCAATTATGCATTGATTTGGATATGCTACTTTGCACTGACGATACTACGAACTGTTGAGTTTTTACTCATCTCTATATATTTCCTTACCTGTTAAAACTTCAGGATGGTTTCTGGATTTTTAAATTTTTTGGAAAATGACTGTAATTTTTATTATGTAATTTCCTTGGTATCTACTATTTTGATTCATCAAATAAATGAATAAAAAAATATAATTGGAGAAGTATCTTTCTACATATTACTAAGGTTCGCATAAAATATCTACAGGCAATTACAGCAAAGGGTGGTTACTTCCTTGAAGCTCCTGTTTCAGGTAGCAAAAAGCCCGCCGAAGATGGTCAATTAGTTATCCTTGCAGCTGGGGAGAAGGTAAATAGAGTAACGGTTGTTTTGCAGTTTGTCGCTATATACACAGTCCTTGCTACCTGCCAGATATATTTTGAGATCTTATAGAGGGAGTAACATTGTTATAGACATACTTGTGAATGTTCTTGGGGTACTTATGTATTTAGTGTCATTTTGCCTTCAGTTATGAAACATAGATGAAGTTTTTTTACATTTCACCTTCTTGCACATGCTTTGGAAGGTTCACCAGTGAATACAAGCGTGCACATGGGTTTTTTTACGTTGGGATAATCAGGTTTATATCTGTTAACCAATGTGTTGAATTAAGTAAGAGTCTTGTATAACTTGAAGTTAAGTCGCTTAGAAATATGGGGTTACATTAGTTATCAATTTGAGGGTTACATTAGTGATCAATATGATCTTATTGTTTTCAAAGTTATTTTGATCGAGGGTTTTCTAGGAGCTTTAATTATAAAAAAAGGGTTCTCCAGGAGCTTTTTACAATGGTAGTTTTATTGAGTCTAAATATATCTGTTTATTCGGCATTCACCTAAAAAGCAATCATAATATTTGAAGGAAGAGGAATCATAGTTCTATTAGGTTGAATAAATCCAAGGTTCCTTTATGTATACTTTATTGTTTACAAAGTATTTAGATTTTGGTTATTGAATAATCAGGTTTTGGGGCTTGTTTACGTACTTGGAATCAGAATAGGAATTATAAAATTAAATAAAAAGAATCTGGATAGGAAGGAATAGAAATGAGGCATTTCCTATTAAAGTGTTTACTCATTGTCTGAAATGGAACGAGGATACGATTGATTTTTCATTAACATGTTTACTAACTTCCAGGAATCAGATTCAAATCTAGTTTGATTACTTCAGTTCTATTGGGATGAATAAATTCACAATTTTATAAGTATACTTTGTAGTAAAGAAAAAAAAAAGAGATATTTGATTACTGAGTTTTTGTTGCATTTTTAAGTCTTTGGATAATAAAAAGAAATCTGAATAGGATTCCACTTATGGCATCAACATGTTATATAACCAAGTTGAATAGAATGAAAAAGTAATAACAGAGCTTTAGCTACTGCATCAACATGTTATGAGTGCTTTTTTGGAGCAGTCATGACATGAGTTTCTTTCTTGAATTCCACTGAAGTTTGTGATATGTGCAATAGATATGAGTAACTACGCCGTACCTATGTATGGTTATCTTCAGATTTTGGATCTCATATTGCCACTAAAAGAGTAAAGCTGGCTTTTTCGAATTCTAATCCATGCTAGGCAAAGTTAAATCTTAGTTAAGAGTCCTTGACTGTGAAAGTTAGAGCTTGTACACATGACATGGGCTTTACATATATATATATATATATATATATATTTTTTTTTTTTGCAAACACCACTAGATCCCTGCATAACCCCACCCCCCAAACAAAAAGAGTAAAAGAAGTATTGTTTTTATTTTTATTCCTGAACACCTCAAAGTTGTACATATCTTGCAGTTTAAAGAAAGCGAAATTCAAGCAGAACAATATATAGTGAAGGGAACAAAAAAAAAATCTCCTCTAGGGTATTATAAAGTTCTTCTTTTCCTAGGGCTAGAGAGTTGCAGAATTTTTAGTAAGGGATGGGCAACAAAATACAAATAACTATATTATACTCTTCGGTTCAGAGTCAAGATTGCAATACCTATGGTTAAGTAAGGAGTAGGATTCCTTCACATGCTTATTCCTGTCCGTAGGTTACAAATGTGTTTATTTGTAACATTGCTGCAACAGTTCAACTGTTTATAAATGTAGGCATTGTACGAGGAAGTGATTCCTGCTTTTAATGTCATGGGAAAGAAGTCTTTCTACCTGGGGCAGGTCGGAAATGGAGCAAAAATGAAACTTGTTGTCAATATGATAATGGGAAGGTAATGGTTGCTTCCTCACAAATATCCATATTACAATGGAGACTCGTTTTTGCAGCTGTCTTTTCTAGTAGGAAAATATGATACACTAATATTGTGTTGGAAGTTCAGAAGCAGTATTCACAATGTCAGATCTAATACTGTCTCATACTATATCCTGGCCTATTCCTTTTAAGAATGCATCAACTTGTTTAAAAATGTTTTCATGCTCATGGAATAAGGTTGATATATTATGTGATGATATTCATCCTGTGGTAATCTACCGAGTGCTTTGACAAATTTCAGTTAACATGAATCCTTTTCTTGCAATGGAGCATCTCTTATTTTGACAATGTAAAGATATTTAGTTTCAAAAGTTTTTTCTCCTATTTGAATATTTCAGTATTTGCATATCTGGCTTGAGTATTTTATATGTGCTTTTACATAGATGGAGCATCTTACTGCCTAATAAAAGAATAGTAATTAAAGATTAGAAAAAATCTAATGCAAGTTGACATCACATAATAATGAACTTGTTCCTTCTCATATTGTATGTATGTTCATACAACCAAAGCAATCATGATTTCATATTGTGCTGTTCTCTCCCTTGCAGCATGATCAATGCATTCTCTGAGGGACTTGTTCTTGCTGGAAGAAGTGGACTGGATCCTAGTGTTCTTCTTGATGTATTGGTGAGTAACAACCTAGACTTTCTTTTACTGGTAATGGATACTCTTACCATTTATGAGTTTATTCTGGCAGGATCTGGGTGGAATTGCAAATCCAATGTTTAGAATGAAAGGACCCACTATGATTCAGGGCAGTCACTCTCCTGCATTTCCTTTAAAACATCAGCAGAAAGACATGAGATTGGCTCTTGCCCTTGGGGATGAAACTGCTACATCAATGCCAGTAGCTGCTGCAGCTAACGAGGTTATGCTCTTCATTCCTTCTTTGATAACTGTCTACAAAGTCAGTCTTGTAAGATTTCTGTTATACACATACAAAAGGTATTAACCTCGAGAAGCCATAGAAGCCATTGGAGATTCACGGCAAGGGCCAAAGATCTTCCTCTCTCTCTACACTCCTCATGCACACTTATATGGGGTAGGTATTTTGTGCTTGTGTAGTGTATAAGAGGGGGGATCTAAATCTTATATTTATAGGTGTGAGTATTAGGTTTTCTTGCCATAAAGAAAACCTTAACACTTATCCTTATCACCATCCATCATCCACAACCTAGTAGGATGGATGTCCCTATCGTTTTAGGACTTTACTTCACCTTAAGTAACTGGATCACCAAATAAATTTTCATGTTCTTTTATCCTTAATCAATGCAAGCTCAAATTAAGTGCTACATGCTCCCACTTGGGTGCCACATCTATACAAGAACCATCTTTAAGATCAAGAATCAATATATCCTTATTCACTCAACTTTGGAAGTAGTTTGATAACAATATTTATCTCAAACTTGTGTCAAATATTGTCAACTCATAGGATTATAGATAGTAGTAATCTCTTATCAAGTAGACAATACTACTCTATAGTCACATACAAGCAACAATATCCACAAAGTACCATCAAGTTATGGTCTTGAGTTATATGATATGTGATCTTGATGTGTACACTTAGTATATAGTCCAGTTTATGATCACAATATGATCTATCCTTAATGCTTTATGAGAAATCCTTAAAGTCAATAAAGACAACCTTAACAATATAGCAAAAAAGTGTAAATAGAACTGTACCTAAACTTTATCCATTGTAAAACTTTAAAGCAAACATAAGAATCCTATCATATCCATTTATTCATAACTGAAAAGAAAAATGATCTAGAAAAATAATATAATACGAACGCGGATCAGTGGATCATATCACCTGTGTTGATGTAATCAACACAAGTTTGTCTCTCTACTTTCTCTTTCACTAGCAGGTACTTGACATCACCATGCTTAACTCCAGTTGATCTTTTATTGTTCTTGCAAAAGAAGACGGCTCCCTTACTATCACAATATAACTAAGTGAGCTTAGACATTGATTCGACAACTTGTTCCTTATTATCACTCTCTCCGAAAACAAGCATCTAGTCTTTGACAATCCTTCTTAGTTAGTTTGTCAGAAAATATCAGTGACACCAACCTAATTTTGAAAATCCATAATAAATCCATTTCTTGTAAGCTAGTGCCTAAAGAAACCTTAGAATGTCTAATGAAACATGTGATTATCACAGGAGTTTATTCGAAGTGCAATGACATCAAAACAAATATAATATTCACGATACTCAAATTAGACAACGTATTCCAGATTTCTGTCTACTTAATCTTTGATCTCTTGCTGAACAATTTTCTTCCATTAATGATAACTTTTATGCAAGAACCATTAACAAAGACTCCATAACTTTCATGATAACTTATCATATATTGTAAATTCTCAAAGGTGAGCAACTTATCTCGAAAACCCTTTAAATTCAACATACTGCCAATTGTTTTTTTTAAAGTGTGTTTGTCAATGCTTGATAGTGTTGGTATCCGTCGTTTAAATTGAAATCTCATGTGTTTATGCTTCGAACTACTTGCAGTTTATCTTGAAGCAATGAGATTTGAAGTCATAGTACAGTATTTTTATTTGTTGGAAAGAAATGAGTTTTGGAAACTATTTCTAGTGGAAAAAGATTGATATCAGAACTAAAATATTTGTAATTTACATGTATCTTAGGCTTTCAAGAAGGCAAGAAGCATGGGGCTTGGGGACCTTGACTTTTCAGCTGTGTATGAGACCGTGAAGGCTCTTGAACAACCCTCTCAAAAAAGCTAACTGCTTGAAGCAAAGCTTTGTATAATTACTAAAAGGGTGATTCTATGCTCACCCTAAAACTTTGCTCTCAACGCTGCAGGATTTAACAATAAGGGCACGTTTCTCTCCTTGTAAAATAACTTAGTTACTTCAAAGCTCAAAACTCTTAAGCAATAAAAAATTTCTTAAAATATTTCAAGAAAACAAGGGATATGATGTTTAAGCCATCAACTATTTCTCTCTACACAATTATCTCAATAAATATCACGCCATTGATCCTAGAACTGATCCAAAACAGATTTCAACTTATGGTTTAGAGATCTCCAGTTGACAACTCCGTTTCATCACAGCTTTTCAGATTGCTCTGCCATCTTGCTAGTATGATTTCCAATTGACATACCATACCAGTTGTTCTTTGAAGACTCAAGCGAGAAGACCTTTTTTCAGCTTGAATATAGTATTTCTGCCTCTAGATTACATTATATTTATGTTATTTACTGAGTTGAAGCAAACAATTAATCCTTTTACCTATGAATCGAATCAAATTAAATTTCATGCGTGTTTTCAGTTCATCTTGCTTGTTTTGCTTTACAATCAAATTTCAATCCTCCTTTTTTTTTACTAGATAAATATTAAAGTTCTCAACGCATATAAAAAAAAAAAATTGTGACAGTTTCCCACACGGAGCACAATGGTTTGGTTTAAATGTCATGTTATGTAAGACAAATGTTATTTAATTTCTCAGTCTCTGGGACTCTTTGCAATGCTTTATAGTGACACGCTCCCATGCAAAACAATCTACTGGCCTATCTTTGAGGCTGGTTAGATTAGGGTTCAACACACCAATCTTTGGCATCAAACAGAAAACATGTGATGGAAAAACCTCATGCTGAAAAAAGTTAAGCCAACTTTGGGTTAGTCTGGCTTGTCTAATTATTGTAACAACAGTTTCAACTCTTTCGGGGTTAATGCGTGTTTTTTGTTTCTCTGTGGGAGAACTTGGGTTAGTAGTTTGCGGTACAAGGGCTATATGTGTTTATGGTAGACTGGTTTATGCTCGGCGTGGCTTTGAATGGAGGTATATTGTATAGATTAGTTTTTCCAATGGATCCCTCCAATTTGTTACCCTTTGTAGATAGTGTTTGTATCCGCACACCCCCTTGTGGGTAATATTTGTAAACTCGTTGTGGGTCGTACTGGCCTTTGTGGCCTTTGTGGTTGTGGTTTAGGGTTATTAATGCAATCTCCCAACGTTTGACCAAGAAAAAAAACAACTTCTGGGTGAAATCATATGAAACGCATCTGTATGCCACAGATGGCTATAGGGATAACTAAATTATATATGTAAGCCAAAACATGGTTGCCACCTCTTAAATGATAAAGAACACCAGTTCAGGAATCAGTAAAAGAAAGATGAGCCACCAATAGCTTTAGGGATAAATTGTCATGTTACGTCACAACTTAAATACGAGCAATAAGCTAATACATTATTTTATTACAAAAGCATCAAGAATTGCATTGTCCCAGCCGATATATACACAAAGAAAAAGAGAAAACAAAAACAGGACAAATAGCCCAGTATAGAGAACATTATCAGCTATGGTAAGAGATATTCGTAGAATAGACAATCGAAACTTTACCTACTTTTAAAGCCAACAAAAACGTTCTACCATATCAAAACAGTGCCACAACACAATATTTCAAAGTAATGCACCCGTCTCTTGACCTTCTCTTAGACCTTCGCGTACTTACATGCTCAACCATTATGCTCTAGGGTTGGATGGCAAACAGTGGCTGCAAGAAATCAAAAGAAGACAAGATAATGTTACAGGATATCTTCATGTGATCATTTCTCATGGATGTCCAAGAGAACTCACCGTGTCGACACTAACAGGTTTCCCATCCTCCACGAGGATCTCAACTACGGTTCCAGATTGATCAGCCTGAAGAAAATATATCACTCAATCCACATTACTGACTGAATATATTTTTCTCTTTGATTGATTAAGCAGATATGGTGAGAGACACAAGAAAATTATCATGCTTATAGACATTGATTAACAAAAATAGTAGACTGTTGCAACTTCAAAATACACTTGCAAGAAAGGAGAGCTGAAAAATAAAACAAAAAACAGGTGCAGTGTGAAAGCTAATTTACAGTCATATATGAATTCTTTTATTAAAAAAAAACATTATATCATGTAATTGAAAAGTTAAACAAAGAGCGAAGAGAGGGTGGTTACAAGCAGCAGTGGAAATAAACAAGTCATCTTAGGAAGTAGTATCTAATTATTGTGATGTGCCAAGAACATAAGAGATCCGGTAGAAGAAAAACTTACTTCTATCTCGTTCATCAATTTCATGGCCTCAATGATACACAAGACTTGTCCCTTCTGTATTTTGTCCCCAACCTATTGAGAAAGTTTTCATGTAAGCCCAAAAAAAGTAATGCAGCAACAAAAACACTTAAGCAACCACTAAGGAACATAGGCTGCAAGTAAAATTCTAAGTAGAGAAGAAAAACCTTCACAATTGGTGGTTCACCAGGTGCTGGGCTTCGATAGAATGTCCCTGCCATAGGACATTTAAGAGGGGGCAGTGATGTTTTGGCTGACTTAGCATTAGGTGAAGATGGTGCAGGGAAAGTTGCTGGAGGAGATGATGGGGCAGATGAAGAGGCAGGAGCCGCTGGAGCAACTGGAGGAGGGGCTGCTTGCATCATAGGCACTGGAGCAGGTACCAGCGGTTGAGGCAAGGCTTCCTTTTTACGAATTATGACTTCAAAGTCAAGCTGTTTCAGCTGCAGCTCAACAATGTCTCTTGAGTCAACAAGCCTACAATCCGGAAACAAGAATCAAGATGATATTATCCAACCACACTTCAGATCATATGGTTAAACTAATAAAGAACTGAAGATGGGGGTTGCTCACTTTATGAGACTTGCAACTTGAGCTATGAATTCAGATATTGATTCCTCTGTATCCAAAACTGCAGGACAAGACTCATTGGATGTCTTTCGATCCTTGGACTGCTGGGCTGGAAGCTCCAATTCTGTTGGGGGCGTAGCTGCAACATTGGATGATCCATCCACCTTGAAGGCAACAGATGATCCAAGGAGCATGTCCAGGAAGGAAAGAAAATTTGAAAAGTGATCCTCTAATGAAAACCATTTAAAGAACCTTACCTCATCCAATTGACCTTTCACCACAGTGGAACAGTTCCGACTAGGCTGCCAACCCTAACATTTGGACCAGCTTCAAACTTAATTATTCCACATGATTAAAATTGACCAGAGTATAAAAAAAAAAAAAAAAAAAAGCACACAGACATATATGCATATAATCCCCAATAAAAAAACTGTACTTTCATACTCTGTGAAAAGAAAAACTTATTTGTCACATATATGTAAATAATCCCCAATAAAAAAATAACAGTGCTTTCACATTCTGTGAAAAGCAAAATTTCTCAGGTAAAACAGCAAAAGAAGATGACTCAAAAGTCTGAGGAGGTTCAAAAAACAAACCAAATACAACATGTATCACTGCAAAACTAAAGACAACAACTTCTGACAAAGAAGGGCACTTAATGTTGATAGATTGATTGGTTTTGTGTGCGACTGTGACACACACACACACACACAGATAGATAGCTAGATAATATATATATATATATACACACACACACACACACATACATACACAGAGAGCTTCCATTAAGACATCCCTCAAATAAGCTTATTTGAGGGAAACCCTTGTAGGGCCCACACCGCATTGTATTTCACTAATCCAAACCATCTATTTTTTAGATAATCATTCAAAGATCATCTCTACAAAAAATCACTCGAATCTGATATTATTTGACCACTCAATTGAGTTATTGAAATTTTAGTACTTTCTTGAAGCACTGCGTTCATTCATTTTTTAAGACACATTTGGATGTCGAAACGGTTTCCGATTTGTCTAATTTTTTGTCAGGATGATCTATGAATATAGACTTAAAAAATAGATTGTTTGGATAATTGAAAAAGAATTAGTAGAGGACCCCAAAGGGTGTCCCTCAAATAAAATTATTTGAGGGATCCCTCAATAGAAGAGGATTGATACATATATATATATATATATATATAGATAGAGAGAGAGAGAGAGAGAGAGAGAGAGAGAGAGAATCTCTCCCTATTATTCAAGATTCAAACTCACCAATCCAGTCTAAATTATGGTTTAAAAATTGCTAACAAAGCAGGACTGAAAAAATTCTGCTACTTCACATAATTTGGAAGTTGAGAATCATCTTTTGTCAGCAGATCAAGGGAGAGGTTTTCTATTCACAAAAATTTATCAGCTATTAAGAAGACTCAGAAAGCTTAAATACTCTAGTGCTTCCTCAAAGTATGGTCAAACCTCACATTGCCCCTTGAAAGTCACAATGACACACCTTGCCCCATCAATTGCCTTTTGCAATCTTGTTTTGCCTTACACTGTCAAGTCCATTAACGAATCTGTCAAAAACAATGACATGGCACGAACTGTACTTACTATTTTGCAAAAATGTTTGCCATGTGTAGAAAAAAACTTATATATAGATAATAATAATTCAAAAATAAAAAATATCCCCAGGTTCTTCCTCCCTCTTCCCCTCTCTGTCACCCCACATTTCCCAAGGATCCCAGCCGTGCCATCCCCATCAGCATTGGCCACAGTACCACCCCCAAAACCACTCCTCTCACATTCCTGCAACCGACACCATTGCCAATTCCCCCTCTCTCCAAACGAAACCCAACTACCATACCAAGAACCACATTCACTGTAGTAAACACAGAGCTCCAGGCATCCACATTCAAATACCAACTTCAGGTAGTAGAACTACTCTAGACCCCGAGTAACTACATTCATCTTCCACTAGTCAGTCGGTATCCATTTTTGATAGAGAACATCCCCTCTCTCTGTCTCATCTCTCACAGTCTCTCACCTCTTCACCCCTCACATTTCAATGGATGAAGAGGATCCAATAACCCACCAGGGATCCCATATAACTCAAAGTTGGAAAATCCATTCTAACAAAATCACTATCAAGGGTAAGTAACATAATAAATCAAAGGATCTGAGGAAACACCATTGCATGATGTGACCTGGGAGATTATTAACATTGAAGTTCTAACATAAAAGAAAGTAAATACCATTTCCTTCATTTCTTAGGTTCAAATAAGACATTTGCATACATCATAACACAGATCAACCATTTGAACTGATTATTTGGACAATTTCTACGATGTATTAAAAAGGAGCACGTCCAAGAACCAATCCATATGTGATTGACATAAAAATCAACAACTCAGAATGAATGAGGGGTAAATACATTGGAGTAAACAAACAGCTGCGACCATCGAAATAAGTAAGTCGATACATTGGAGTAAAAATAAAAGTCGTCAACTTCACTTTTAAATTTCCAAGCAATAGAAAAGTCAAAAGACTAACAATTTCCCCAGAAAATAAAAAAGTTCCAACTGGGTATTTGGTAGTATTCGTTTAAATAATAAACCAAGGTGTTAAAGTATTAATTTCTGCTAAAGTTAGCATTTTTTTTAATTTCTTTCAGAAATGGCCATTGAGGAAGCTAAACTTTGGGTATTTTTATTTCTAAACAATTTCGTGTTATTTAGAAGTTCCTCGTATATGAAATTTTGAATTAATACACAATTCCTGAACTGAAACAACAAAACCACCTTGCACAAGAATATAGAAATGACTCAACTAATAATACAAAATTGCAAATAATTGATAAATTCTTAATCTTTCGTTCCCGCATTTTCCCGGAAAACAAAATGTAGCCGAGAAAAAACAAGAAAATCAAATTCCAGGGAGACAGAGGAATACCTTGGAGAAGAATCGGAGCTTAGGCTTGGGAGAGAGACCAAAGGAGACATTAGATAAACAATTGTGCTTGAAAGTATTGTTATTGGTTTTATAATGAGCCAAATTTGTGCTGGTCGTTGCAGCCGCCGAGGTTGTTGCTAGAGACGACGCCATTCTTCTTTAGAGCTTCAGAGGCAAAAACTGCAAATGTTTTCAAACAATCAAAGACTCGTAACAATGACATAACAATCAGCTCAGCCTCAGCATCAGGTCGATGAAACCGAGAACGCACAGCATGGCAAGACCTATGCGCCAGCTTTCCACACGTGTCCTTTTATTAGGAAAGTTGTTCAAAAATCTATACAATACAGGAGTACGGTTAGAGGTATCAAACAAGACGGGCCAGCTTAGTACGGCACGAGTCCAGCTTGTTTAAATGGTGCATAGTATGAGTACAAATATTAATGGACCATGTTGGAATCAAAAAAATTAGGTCCAATGGACTAAGAGGGCCTGCAACCCAATATGAATCTTGCTTGGCCCGAGCTTGACACGAATTTGGCCTGGCCCACTTAGAAGAATTTAAGAATTGTTGCAAAATATTACTAAGTCCAAGCTCTGCATACATCACTAAATATGTTTGGTACCACAAAACCGAAAAAAGTTAAAAATAGCAAAACACCAAGTTCAAGAAGAAGAAAACGGTCAATATATCCATTGAACTTGTAAACACAGTCTTCCATGTTCTTATTCATAAATAGGGTTTTTTTTTTTCTTGGGCGGTTATCTAGTGAGAACACCTATATGAGAACATTACATGAGAACACCGTTGGATCTAATTTAATGGCCGTGTGAAAAGCAATGGTAAGTGACACTGTTGTACTAGAATGAGGCCTTTTTCTCTCTCCTCCCTCCAAAATGTCCCCTCCAAAACAGCTGTTCGCTTTGTTCAATTAGGAGGCCAATTTTTTTAATTGCTTTGATATTCTGTTTGAGGAAGAACACTAACACTGAAGAGAGAGCATCCCTATAATTCCTTATCCTCTTTGAGGAAGAATACTGAAGAGCACCCACGTCTTTTTGGCTTGGTCATTTAGGCAAAACAAAGCAATCTTTGATTTTATATTTTCATCTTTGTGGTTTGGTCTTTCAGGTCAAAACATTCGTCAATCCTTGAGCAATGTCGAAATTGGTGTTGAGTTGGAAACTGGTGACCGCCACCCTTGTGGTTATGTTATCTTGGTTTTGAAATCCTTGAGCACGGTCAAAACAGGAGTTGAGGAAGGTCAAATGTTTTGGGGGTTGACGTCCAGATCTAAAAGGGAGACATTGTTATATTTGTTGAAATTTTGAAGTTTGAAATTACTTATGAGGTAAGTGATATACTATATTTGTCAATTTTAGTATTGGACATTAGCATGAGTTACGTTAGTTTGTATGGAGGTTCTTTAATGTTTCATGAGAGACTCAAAACTAATTTGTATGTGTAGAATACCTATTTACTAATATTTCATAAAATATTTCGTTTATTTATCTGTAAAATATATATAAATGTATATTTCAGTGTTTTTAGTTTTCATATAATATTTATTTGGTTAATATATATTTGAAGATCCTATATCTTTAATGTTTCTCTAGAGACTCATTTGCATATTGCGTTTTGGTTAATATATATTTGAATGCTCCTTGAAAGCATGTGCCAATGATGTTATGATGGTGGTGATGTCATATCACTATTACAAAATAGTTAAACCATGACACAAAATAGACGATGGTGCATCTTAAAACCGTCGTTATGTTTTAAAAGAAGATGGTATTTTTAAAACCGTCATGATATATCATCTTATACACTACTAGCATTAGATTGATTTTTAAAAGACGACGTTTGTCACTAACAAGCATCATCTTTTAAAACATGCTGAACAAAAAAAAGGGTCATCTATTATGAAGTAAAGATGATGGTTTTTTTTAATACAGGGTCGTCTATTATGAAGTAAAGATGACGGTTGTGTTAAAACAAGAGTCGTCTATTATATGGAAAGACGACGGTTTTTTTTAAAAAAGTGTCGTCTATTATATGTAAAGACGACGGTTTTTTTTAAAGAATTGTCGTCTATTATATGTAAAGATGACGGTTTTTTTAAAAAAAGTGTCATCTTTTAAAACACGTTAAAAAAAGGCCGCTTAAGTGAATTCGCACTCGACAAATTTTCAAATTTTCCCCGGTCTCTAAAAACCTTATCTCTCATTAACAAGCGTCGTCTTTTAAAACACTCTAAAAAAAGGCCGCTTAAGTGAATTCGCGCTCGATAAATTTTCAGATTTTCCCCCGTCTCTAAAAACCTTATCTCTTTCTCCTTGAAACCCTCCTGAGCTTTCTAAAACACCCTCATGAAAGGTTTGATTTGAAAGTCACCTAATCTCTCAATACCCTTATATATCTTGCTAATGAATTTTGGATTAGTCTATTTGCGTTTCTGGTATGTTCTTTGTCTCCCTGATTTCAGATTTTGTCTCTCTTGATTTGTTTGGTTTGTTTACATATTTTTTTAATTTTAGGTTTCTTTCAAGATTTTCTGATTTGGTTCTCAGGAGATGAGGAGGAAGCTTCCAGATTTATAACTTTTTCTTTTGCAGGTTTTCTATGTGAGTCATATGTTTTTTTGTTGTTGAAAATTTGTTACCTTCTCTTTTCACCATCATTTTATTTATATATTTTTCCTTTGCAGGTTCTCGATGGTCTTTTTTATGCTCATTTTACAAGTTTTCTATGGAAATATGGTCCAATGGTAAAATTTCTCTTCCACCTAATTTTATATGTTTATAATCTTAGCTTTTTTTTTCTCTTTGTCATTTTGATTTTTTTTTACAGGGATGATGGAGGAGACTTCAGTTGTGCATCATTTGTATGTTTGGATGAGGAAGGCTTGAATTAGGAGTACGTAGGTCTTGTTAGGAAAAGATTATACTACTTAATTGGTAGGAATTATGTTTGTTGTAGAATAAAGATTGGTTAACTATGTAATAACTATTGAATCTTCAAGTTTTATGAAAGAAACTATTTTTGAGTGTATATATTAATTAATAAAGCATTATGGTTGGTTTTCCAGTTAAAATGGTTGTATAGCATCATATGAAATAAAAAAGAACTTAAATGTAGCAGTTTGGGAACTTATTAGACGACGGTTTTCATAATAAATCATGGTCTTTACAGATAATTAACGATGGTTTTTATAAACCAACCATTGGCTTTATAGATAATTAACGACGGTTTTTATAAAACAACTATCGTCTTAACCTACAATCCACGACGGTTTTCATAAAAAACCGTAATCTTAACCTACAATCCACAACGGTTTTAATAAAACCGTCATCTTTCCTTCTATAATTAATGATCTTTACCTCTAAACAACGTCGATTTTCTTTAAAAACCGTCATCTTTACAGATAAACAATGACGATGAAAAGCCGTTGTAGTTTTACACCCAAAAAGATGGCGGTCGATTAACGACGGTTTTCAAAGAAAACTGCACGACGGTGGATCCCCGTCGTCTATTTTGTTTTTTTGTAGCAATGTATTTAGGGTTAAATTGTAAGAATTGTGAAATGGAGTGTGAAAGACAAGTGATACCTGAAGTAAATTTGGAGTTCAAATCAAAATTGAGACTTGAATTTGATTGCTATGAGGATGTGTTCAAGTTCTATAATATGTATGTCGCGAAAGCCAGATTCAGTATTCGGTGTTCTACAACGAGAATGTGCACATTGATAGGAGAGGTAACAAGGAAAGAATATGTATGTTGTAAACAAAGGTATTCGTTGACAAACAATGTTAGTTGTAAAAGAAGATAGCGAGGTTGTACTCCAACTGGTTGCAAGGCTAAACTTGCGATTTTGAAGGTACAAGACAAGAATAAGCACATTGTTGTAGGTTTCAATGAGGTACACAACCATGAAATGACCACATTTGATAAATTCCATCTATTGAGATCTCACCGTATCTTAACATAGTCTACAAAGGTCTATAGTGTATATATGAGCAAAGTTAATATCCCTGTACATAAACAAGTAAGTTTTCTTGAGGCAAGTAAGGGGATTGGAAAATGTTGGGTTTGTAAAGAGAGATGTCTATAATTATGTAAGGGACATGTAATAAGTGCATTATTTCCTATATTTGTATACCTCTTATATTTGGTTTTTGTAGGGAAAGTTAATTAAAAATAACATTATTACCTTACTTTCCTTATTTTCAGCTATTCTTCGCTCTTGGAAGGGTTTGACTGAAAATTGACTTTTCGAATGAATTTTAGTGCAAGGCCAATTAGAGAAGAAAGCTAAGACATTGAAGATCATTATATCAAAGTTTCATAATTTTCTACTAAGCCAAATGCTCCAGACTTGCAAGTCAAGACAGCCTAAGTTGAAATCTTGTTAAAACTGCACTGCTGTGGAAGATTGAAGATTTGAAGACTTTTTCAATTTTTTCGAATGGCGTGTGATATATGTTTGGAAAGCTTAGAGATCAAGATATATTTATCATATTTTTCCAGAATTTTCTAGGAAGTGGAAAGACCCCAAAACGTGCGTGCTATTTGGCTGACGTGTTTCCAAGTCAAAGAAGGATTCTTTCATAGTTTGTTTCCTTAATTGTTTGGGATTTTGTTTTGCTTTAGGAGAGTTTTTCAAGACCTTTTTAGAGTAGAGTTTAGTTGTTTTAAACTATATAAGGTCACCCTAAGCTCTTTCTATGGACCATCTTGACTCCATATACTTCTTCACCATATTTCAATACACCCACAAAATATATCAAAGAGAGAGCCAAAAGTTGCTGCCGCGGTGCTTTTGGAGCTTACGAAGGTGTTGCTGTGGAGAATCACTACTACGAAAAGTGAAAAAGACGACTAGAAAAAGACGACGGCAGAACAAAAAACCATCGTTGTGTTTAAAATGACGACGGTAACAAAAAACCGTCGTGGATAAGTACCTTAAACAACTAAAAAATGGAGGTACTGTTGAATATTTTTTAAAAACGACGCACACAAATAAAAAAGCATCGTCTTATTAAAAAGGTTTTTTTCAGAGTTAAAATCTGACCAAAAAACAACGACAGCAAGTATGAATCCACCAATGTAGAAAATAAAGACGAAAGTTCACCAAAAAACCTGCCGTGTTAACTTCTAACTAAACACGACCAACTGTTCTTAGTCCGCGTCGTATGATATAATGGAATCCAGGTCGGTATACTACGACAGTGCCTTCTCTGTAAACCGCCGTCTTAATTTTTATTTCTTTTTAAGATTTAATTATTTTTTAATTTTGGTAGCTTACGAAAATTAAAATGAGATCCCAAGAGGTATGATATCTTACCATTGAGATCTTTGGATCCTGATCATAATTGAACCACCAAAGTAAGAAAGACAATATTTTAAATACACAAAATCCAAAAAGAAACCAGAACTGAACTGACCACGACAAACTTTGAGAAAGACAATGTTTTGGAAGTTAATAATGTGTGCGTTTTTGTGTCTTTGAGATACACCAAAATGCATACATCATTAACATCCAAATTATTGTCTTTGAGATGTGAGAGAGAGTGATGATGTATGTGTGTATGTGCGAGAGGAAGATGAGCCTCCAGAGAAGTCAGAAGAACTTGGAACCCTAAATGAAAACTGAAACTGAAAGAAAGCGTCAAATTTATACAATAAATCTTTAAAACCCACGGCGGTCCTTACACACATACCGCCGTCTAATTGTACAAAACCACGTCGGTTATTCTTTAATGGAATCCACATCGGTATATTACAAAAAAAACGACGTGTTAAATCAATGTACCATGATACGAGAGATTAATTTATCTACTTATTATTTTGGAGTGTACTACAACGGTACCTACAACACTACTGTTGTATTTATTTACCACGTCCTAAGTTCAAATTACCGTTATATTTTTTCTATTTATATGTCTGCCTTCTCTGTAAACCGCCGTCTTATTTTTATTGCTTTTTAAAATTAATTAATTTTTCTTTTATTTTGGTAATATCTTTCTTAACACAAAACAAAATTTAATTCTCAATCCTCAACAACATTTTCGTCTTAAAAGGAAAATCTACAACGGTTTTTGATTTATGTTTTAATCTGTTTGATTTTGAATATACGACGAGTTTTTTTTCTCCTGACGTTATAAATTATAAGCAACGACGGTATTTAAATACCGACGTGTTAAATTAATACTACGTTAGTTATTTAAGAAAACCGTTGTTGTTTATAATTTACAACGTCGGTTTATTTATCTGTTTTACACTCTGCTCAATATCTAATAATCTCTCTTTCTCTCTTTTAGGATGATTTGCAAAAGCAAGTCTCCGAAGGCACTCTGACTGTCTCCAGGAGCAATGATATCTTAACTCTTGCTTTGGGAACCCTCGAGCATGGTGGGAGAGTCAGAGGAGTTGGCGCTGGCGTTTCCCCAACTCAGTTCTTCAATTTGCCGAGACAGTAGAGAGTGAAATTTGGTGACAAATTGAAGGAAAGTCTGATGGAGGCAGTCAAAGAAGAGACCTTAAGGATTGAGACGAGGTCAAAGGAATGTATAATGGAAGCAGTCAGAGCAGAGAGGGAGGTTTTGTTTGCACAATGTCGTCAACTAGTTCCTAATTTTGATCCCAACATGATGAAAACCCCAATTTATCCAAATCCTTTACCCCATCAAGATCAAAGCCCAAAAAATCCAATGTCAGATAAGGCAAGCTGCTCTAGGGCCACTAATATCAGACCCCTATCTTTGGGAGTAGAAGATCCAAAGCCTGATGCTGATATGGCTGGAAAACAGCAAGATGACACGGTAAAATCTCTGATATTTTCTTTTTCTACCTTTAAAATTTTAAATAGACGTTGCTCTTTTTAATATCCGACGTTAACATTTCAAACAACGACGATATATATTCACCGACGTTGGAAAACAATAATACGTCTGTTTCTTCCAAGAACCGTCGTGTTGAGTTAAATACCACGACGCTTTTACTTGTTTTGCAAATTATTGGGCATTAAAAATAACGATTGTCTTTTTTGCCGTCTAGTGTAGCGACGTTATAAAGTTTGCACAACGACGGTTATGTATTTACCGACGTCTATAACCTTTCCTCCGTCAGTATTTACTAGAAACCGTCGTTTATATTATATACCACGTCTGTTTTTTGGGTTTAGTTAGAGTTGTTTATTTTAGTTCACACACAAACTAACTTATATTTATTTATTTATTTATTGTAACAGGATCCTCAAAGCTAGACATGCCACCTACACGGTTGTCTTTTATTTCTACAGACGACGTTGTGTTTGATGGACAACTTCATCATCATGTAAAAGACAGCCGTGTTTCGATATTTATACGTCGTCTTTACCAAAATGACAGTCGTCTAATCTATCTGAGACGGCAAAGTTTGTCAGCCAATCACCGTGTAAAATACTTTTAACGACATAAGAATAAAAAAAAGATGCGGATATTCCCATATAACGTTGTTTTTGTAAAAGAACAACGTCCAAATATCTTTTTACGTCAAAAAATTAACCTCTGGATTTCAAATAACAACGTGAATTATTCTTTTTCCACTTCGTTTATGAGATAACAAGTGACGTGGTAAAATTTAAGACGACGATTTTTGAGTTGATACGAACGAGTTCATGATCTAAGATGTTGTCTTTTGTAACGTTCAGGTTAGATATCTTGTCTTTTAGATGTCGGTATTATGGGATTGGAGTCGTGTTATTTGTAATTACATGTCGGCTCATTAGAATTGAGTGTGAGCCATTTTCTAGAGGGATACCAAATGTTGACACATTTGATGACCTAGTGGGTGAGTTTGGGAGTGAGAATATTAGAGATGGGTGTGAAGATATATGGATTGATTGATTGTTGTAATGTATGACATTAGTTATGCAATTAATTGTATGACATTAATTCATAGCTCTGTATATCATTTTAATTCCGATCACATTTTCATTCTGCAGGCTTTGGGCACGACAAATCAAAAATTAAAAATAATCGGTTAAAGCTAAAAATACGACGGTCAAGTTACAAAAATCGCAAAAAGAGATGTCTACAAAACAACCAACGTCGGGTTTTCACAACCGACGTGGAATGACAACCCAAAAATGAAATAAAAACAGCCATTTGAAAAAGAAAACACGT